>VMBQ01000206.1:0-254798 GCA_007657795.1 Dreissena rostriformis
TTACTATGCTCTGGGCACTTGTCGACCAAAAGTTACGAATGCCCCATTGGGCTCGCGTTCCCGCTTCCTTTTGATAGTGTTAAAATCTGCACTTAATTGGGCAGTATGTTGTCATTTTGTCCGGTACACATTTAAATGTCTGAGATTACGTCCATTTATCTTTCTAGTTGGGGCGATGTGCGTGTGCCCTTCATCTGCAAACACCTCAGATAAAGCCATAATCCAGCCAAAATTGGGTTGATATGAAAATGTTTACTGGGGATGGACTGACGAGCGGACGGACATGACAATTCTATTACGAAAAGCGAGAGCATACAAACTAACTATATACTGCACTATTTTGCTCTACGTCAGTTCTACACAATCTCAAAAAAAGTATGGTATCGTGGATTTATATAGATTTCTCAAACAATACAGCCATGGCTCAAACTACAATAACACACTACAGAAAAATGCGATTAAATTAAGCAAACACTCAAGATATGTTTAGATTGATGAGACTTCAAAACACAGAAAAGGATTGCATTTGGTCTTTTGACGCGCAATTTAAACACTTGTTAAGTAAGATACGTATTTTCCAAATGTTCAATAAAAAAGAGTTACAGGGAAGTCTTGTTTTACTGAAATGTATAGAAATGTTCGAATCTATGGTAATTGTTTATGAAAAAAGTTATTTTGCCAAACTGTTAATGTTCTTCTAAATGTACCATATGGTTTAAAAAGTGACCATTAGCAAATGTAGTGCACGGGAAGTGGACTTGGTAAATGATTCAATTAGTGCCATCCCCAGTCCATTAATTTTGCTTCGGGGCGGCATGTTTTATCTACGGATACATTTGATGCAATTTCCTCATCACTTGGGTGACACATGAACAACTTTCGCACTTCTGGGCGACACAAAGCATCGGTTGATATGCGTCCAAAATATGCCTCACACTACCGACTGTTTAATTTAACCTGATGTCATTGTTTTCTTTAAGTTGAAAGCTGTGACCATTTAACAAATAGAAGTTTCCATTGCATATGTTATGTTGTTATAATAAAACAAATCGTGGTAGGTTCACATACATACACTTATTAATCAATTTTATTTGACTATGTTTTCTAAAGACAGATAAGATTTTGAATTAGCTTTATAGATTCATTTGTTAAATGTTACCAGTTAACACCATATGTTGACTCCACCTGTATCTCCCTAGAAGTAATCCCATGAATGGCTTTGACTAAGCATCATAAAAACACGTATTTCGTTTATAAAAAATATAACACATGATGACACTATACATGTAGGTCGTATTTCAAACTTTCGAATTGCTAAAGGGACCGACGGTATTGATATTGTCAGAAATACATCATTGCCAATTATAACATGTTCAGGATGAACTTTTGTTTTGCTCAAATTGATTTAATTGAGCCACGTTCAGGAAAAACTGGGCTATATGTAATGCATGTGCGTAGTGTTGTTCCAGATTATCCTGTGAAGTTCGCACAGGCTAATCAGGGACGACACTTTCCGCTTTTATGGAATGTTTCATTCATTGTGTGGACGCGAATTTGAATACACAGTGTGTCATTATGCAAAGAGCATTGTATTTTCCGTACTCCTTCAACCATGTTTTCATTCGTTGGCGCTAAATATAATCTGTAATTTGAGGAAGGGATTGAAGGTTGTTGACTAGTCTCGCAGTCGAACGCTAATTGTTCCTGAAAAGAGACCCAATAAGAGCACTTAGTCCGTTGCACGGCTCTATCAAGACATTTGAGAGCAGTAAAACAAATGCGTTTGAGAGTAGTGTTTTGAGAATGAGAGACATTTTTGCATTTCAGCCAATTTCTTTCAGACTGACAGACAGAATTCCAAAGGTAGGATAGGTTGTCGCTCCACCAAGGTTTTGCATTTCTACGTTTCTTATTTTGATTAAACGATAAATCAACCTTCCTATAACTAATTGTATCATACATTTCTCTTTTAATAATATGACACAAATCAGTATATGCAGTATCAATGTCTTCTTGACATTTAAGGCTCTGTTCTAATTTATTTATTTTTTCGTGTTATGCCTTTACACTCAAATCTGAACACAAAATGTCATCAGGTATATGTTTGAGATCAAATTTATCGTATGTAATATTTTCTCTTTGCATATCTTCATTACTTTCATTTTCATTATATTTGCATCGCAAGTTAAAAATACATGATAATATTGAGTGATCCAGTAAACATACAGGCACAATACTCCTGAATTTGAGCAACTAATTCAGAGACACGAGTGACTTTGAAATTTTCAAAATAATACAAATGCTCATGTTGAAAAACAAAATGATCTACCACTTAGCATCCCTTTAAGGAATCAGACTTTATTGCCCTCACTGCCGCCTCTTGAAGAATTCGTCAGAACAACCCTGTTTCTACGGACTGAAACAGGAACTCCTTTGTTGATCGCTTTCGCCATTTTCAGTAGGTTCTGGTTGGCGAGACGTTCCTCTTAAGTTCTATCAGTACCAATGAAAATGTAATTAAAAGGGGAGTCTTTTAGTGCTGACTTAGATTTCAGCATCTTTACCCTGGATTCACGACTGTCTAAAATTGCAATAACGATACCTGGTGAATTTTGATCACGGTTGTTTGAAGTACGTCTTGCTGACACAACATTGGCATTTGTCTTTTTTAATACATCACGGATAAGTGTTTGCATCTTGTTTCCTATGTGCTCGTTTTCTAAAACTGGAAGATTGCACACACAAATGTTACTCGAGAGAAAATCACGACTTGACTTACCATCAATATACCTAAAATTGTCACTAATAGAACAGATTTTTGCTTGCATCTCCTCCATATCTCCATGCATATCAGATCTCGATTTAGCAAACCGCTCATCTAGATCTTTGTTAACCCTTTTGACTTCATTGAATGAAACTGTACACAGAGTGAGTCAATGATAATAGTGAATGCATGCGGGTATTTTATATAATTCACGTGTCGTGCTCCAAATAGATTCTCGTTATTAACGTCCAATGATGAGCATACATATACTTAAGAAGTCAACTCGATAATATTGTTGAAGACGAGTGTGTGTAGTATGGACCAGTTGCGCAAACAAAGGTCAAACCCGCTTTTCTGTTTGTCTCAGTTTGTTGTCATTCAATTATATGCTATCCATGATTTATAAATATTAACCCATAATGTGTCCTTGATTGACAAGTAGAAACTGTTCAATTTGACACATTCTGTATAAGGACATTGTCTTAGAACACGTGAATACGTTTACATTATTACTTATTTGTACAGTCGTATCTTAGTTAATGGTTAAGCTTAATTGTGTATACAGTCGTATCTGCATTCTTCATTTTAGTTCAGATTAATTTTCATTTTATAGTTAAGTACTTGCCACTTATAGAGGCTATTTCATTAACACACCCAACTTATCATAAAACTGGCTACTTTAAGATAATTTTAGACGTCACATATACAACAACAACAATTACATAAATTAAGCCCTTTTGTAAAATATATAGTTAATATTTAAGATGTTGTTTACACGGTATATGTATTTAAAGGACTCAATTAATATCGACACGAGCACAACGTTCTTCAAACTTACACAATATTCTTGATTAAGTTATGTGATCTCGACAGAGGCACGGATAGAAAACCTAGGCCAGATAAGCTTACATTGTCACACAATCCTCATTAATAGCATTTAGAAATGTCACTCGCTATACTTCCGACCATTGAACAAGATTTTTTAAACCAGGAAATATCCACACGAAATGTCTCTAAAGGCACAAATTATACTCCCTGCTTCAGTTCTAATGACTTCGGTATTTAAGAGCTCATTTAATCGGTAAAGCAGCCTTCAACTTAAATCAATTCTACACACACGACAAAATATTCATGTGTAAATACATGTAAACACCAGTATAAAAAGAAACAACGATGGTTTAACTAAAAACAACACTAACATAACTAATTAAGTTCAATTTGATTTAAATTGTATTTTTTTACGTTTGCAGGAAATAAAGAAATTAAAATATTGCAAAATCATTTATAGTTTTTTCTTCATAAAATTGACAATTTCGTTGCCATGTACATTCGTGGATATCTGATTTTTGCATAAAAAAGCCTTAGACTTTGCGAAGGTCATTTTTCGATATGTTTGTAATACGTGTCCGCTATAGACCTCAGTGGGAAGATTGAGTCATTTGCTGGAAGTGTGCCCTGCTTATCACATGCCAATTACCTAGCCTATTGTAATGAGATGATAGTTACCGGCCCTGTTTATTGCATGCCAATTATCTAGATCACACTTTCTCATATTTGACTAACATTCATTTTATTCAATTACACATCCCTGAAAAACACAATACACACCCTGGTCATGAACGTTGTTTACAATTAGCGCTAATCCTTACTATTCTTCATAATCGAAACGACGGTAAATATACAGCTTTTCAGTGGAATGTACTCCCGTTTGTGTAGTGTCTGGATTTATCAGGATTGCGAAACAAACGCAGAATATGTGCGTGAATTACGTTGGATATTAATTAATTTCATGTCTACGGTCATTCAGTATGGGAATAATAATTCGTTGGGATCTAAAATCCTTGGAACGGTCTTTCAACGAAAATTAATGTCCGACAAATAATAATGGTGTAACATTATTCCCTTCTTGTATTCCCTCTCTATTTTATTTGATTTATATTTGAAATGTTGTACGTTTTATATTTAATTCAAATGCATGTTATTAGTGCATGTTTGTGTTAATGTTGATGAGCTGTATAAGCAAACGTAAAAAGAAACGTTTCTGTTGCATATTAGAATTTAACTATTTTTTTTATGTACACGGACTCGTGTTTATTTGAATAAAATGGGTCTTTTATCGACTTATTTGTTATCGTTAATCATCAGTGATTTATTACATGCTCAAGTCAAGTGCTTACTCACAGCAGTTAATCTATAATGTCTTTTGCGCTTAAGTATTAATAGTAACTGGATACTGTCAATAGTGTCATCCACAGAGTCCATTATGTTTGCTTCGGTGCGGTATACTTTATCTACGGATACATTTTATTTAATTAGTTTCCTCATCACGTGGGTGACAAATGAACCAATTTCGCACTTTAAGGCGTCACAAGGCATTAGTTGCTATGCAGCCAAAATATGCCACACACTACCGACTATTAAATTTAACCTGACGTCATTGTTTCCTTTAAGTTGAAAGCTGTGACCACTTAACAAATAGAAGTGTCCATTGCACATGTTATGTCGCCAACTGTCAATCAGATTCTTACCTAAATATCGATCGACCAATAAGCGATCGATGGATCGGGCGCGCAGGTTGCTTGCGGCCTGTCCGCCGTTTTCCAGACAAGCCGAATGCATAGTTCTCATTACTTCAATGAGTTTCTTTTATTTTTGATCGAAATAAACGGAAATGAAATATGGTTACACGTGTAAATATGGTTTATGTAACTCGGACAGTCGGTATCCAGAAAGATAAGTAAGAGGAATCGAATTTATACCATTTCTTATACGGAAATATGGTCTTGACAAGTGCGAGTGGAAGCTTCAATGTGTAGAATGACTGAAATCCCCCTTAACGAACATAAGTTTATTTCAAAACTGAAAATGTCATATCAGCACTATTAAGCATGAATTATATCACGTGTATATGTTAATTACTAGGGAATATTGGACCCACTTTGCGTAACTTAACGAACTTCCCGTTATAAATCGCTTTGCATGCAGGGCCAGATTTATATCCTACTATTAGTGCAGTGACCAATTTGAACGTACAGTTAAACACATCATAAAAAGATATGAATACAACCATATAAATAAAGGAATACGAATAATCAACATGTAATTTATGAAAATATTACTTCATCGAAATTACCTAAAACACTATAACACTATTGAATTAATAAAATACAATTCCCAATTATGTGTCAAATCACTTAATGCAGTAATATTACACAGTTCGGTATTCAATCTATCGAAGAAAAGCGCGATCCGCAGGCAAGTGTATTATAGCGTAATGGAACCGTTAATCAGGAATGATGTGTATTGAGCTCAGTTTCAAAGCATGCTATTAGTTTACATTATCTAATCACAACCCGGGATTTAATATATGTGTTTAGTCCATGGACAATTCAAAATGGTCCATACAAAATACCTTCCTCGTAGAAGTCTGTATTCTTCTCTTGCAGTGCTCTGCAAACGCTCGTTGTTTTGGTGCTAGGGAAGGCAGGCTGAAGGTCACAATATACTAAATACTTTCCTTATATAATTAAATGTAAAAGCGACAACTTTAAGCCAAAATAAAGGCAACATTTTGCGCATACAGACCCCCATAACCATACCTTTTCTGAAAGAGCATTCTTATCTGAATTGAATTAAACAATAAAAAAGGAATGTCATGTTCAAACCAAAAAGGAACTTTTCACAAATCAAAATGGACTGTTTTCTCAACCTTTTTTAACGGCTATTCTCCAGAAAAGAGGTATCCGCCAAACCGTGTTGTTTCCCCTTGTAGTCTCGAATCTTAAACGTGACATTGATTTATTAGTGCATACCAATGCCTTACCTAATAAGAAGAAAAGTTATTATGCGAAAGAACACAACAACAAATGTTTAAACCATAACAGCATATCTTCCATTCATGCACTACTAATTTTTTAGAGAGTACAGCCCTTCATGAACATTTTATTTAGTATATTGTAACCTGAATACACGTTGGGCGCCATTGTCGCCGGCCTCGCCAGCCGCAGTGGGTGCAGAATTATAAACAACAACGGTTGATTTTTTCTGTTTGTTACTGCCTGTGCAGACAATAATTACGCACTTCAAGGCGTCATAAATGGCGTCTAGTTATTTGCCTGTCACTGTCGTTTTTGAAAAATGGCGCACAGGATCAACAAGCACGAGCTCGTGCGCATAAACGGTGCATAAACTATTTTAGCATGAACTGTAACAATTATGGTTAGACACTACCAATATAACAACTACAATACTAATACGACTTGACTATGCACAATAAAAGATAGTGGCTTGGTACTTAGGCGGTTTAAAAGATAAACTTTTAAAAATTGTATTTATTCATCCTATGGTACAAGAATAAATATAAGTATACCTTGGGGGATTTCCAAAGCTAAGCTTGGACAACTATTTGTTATTTTCTTCGTTGAGTTTATAATTTTTGTCTGGAACGCTACATAATTGCCCGTATTTCAAGTTAAGTTTTGGGCTTGTGGAGTTCTGGTTAAAAAAAGTAGCGCTTATTTCAATAATAATATTTCGTGTCTGCACTATTCACCGAATAATTATTACTTGGTCTATTGAACAGGGGTAACCATTGTATGTTTGATGTGTGTGGTAGTAATATTGCTATGAATAAAATGTACATGTTTATTTTGTGTTACATTAGATACTGGACATTTCGGATGACTTTTATCGCTAACTGTATTTGTATATTATCCACACACCTATCTTAAGATATAACGTGTGTGAAACAATAGTTTATAGTGTTATAATGTTGATTGCTGACTTGTTAATTGGAAATATACTTCTTCAACCAAGGTTGAAATATTAATAATACAATACAGTTCATACTTTTCACATTATTTTGTGTCATTCAGATTCATTATTGTTGATGTTTTGAACACGTGTGACACTTTTATTTACAGTGTTTTTGTTACATGTGTTATTATTCTAATGTTTGATTCTAAACATCATCTATCTTTCGGTAATGAACATTGCGCTGGGAAGTTTATAATGTCTAAACTCATGTCACACAATTTTGATTATGTGATACTTTGTTTGGCTTCATGTAATATTGAAACCTCAACTCAAATGTAGAAACAATAATTGTCTTAATTATGGAAAACGTACGACAAAACAAAAAGAAAAATGTATTTCCGATGGTTGATAATTGGAACTTCTCGAACATCAAAAAAATGAAGTTGTTTTTACATTCTGCATTCAACATATAACTTTATGTCTGTCGAATTGTGTGTCGTATGTTACAAATGTTAGGTGTATAAGAAAACTAGTTAAATTAGTATCTTTAAAACACGAATATAACTACTAAAAGATTAAGCTTTTTTTACATAATAAGTTAACTTAGATTTAAAGTTTTGTAAGAAAATGTCATTGGTATCTAAAATTATTTTTTCTAACAATTAAGTTGGCACATTTTGACCAAAAATGATAAAATAAGCCTATTCCCTTACAAACTAATGGTATTTGTAAATTGGTTTTTCAATACTTAATATTCATCTGCTGTCCAACTTAACTCGAATTAGAAATTGGTTTAGGTTGCTCAAGATTATACAATAGGCTATCATATGAAATGCATGTTCCTTGCACGTCATGTCTGTCACTTCGTGCGAGATTGTTATAGTAATGATCAAACAGGTGGGTACGTTTTAGTTATGTTTTAACTCGAATATCTTCAAGCTTGTAGAATCTACAACTGTCTCCTCTAGTCTAGTGCAATACAACCAGTACAACATTGTCGTATAGCTATCTGTACGACGTGTGTCAAAAGTGACCATCATGCCTTAATGATGTGCCCGCAATACACAAGTATAAGAGCCACTTTAACAGAAAGTGCTCTTTTGATAAATCCAAGTGTCAACGCATTAAACCCAAGAGAGAAAATGAACTTCTTGCTGTCAGATGATCGCATCATTAAACCCAGTTCCAGAGCCGGTCATGACATGTTAAGGAAGCGACGCAATCACATATATATATGATCCATTCAATGTGTGCACATAGTCATTTGCGTATCAAATAATAATATACCTTGTAAATAATAACTACATTACGGTTTGCATTGTCTCCTATTGTATTTGAGTGTATTTTTTTTCTTTATTTAAAGAAAATGAATCATTTTTAAAAGCGAATATCCTTAAAGATCTTGTTTACATTTCTAACAGATGTGAACGTTTTTATGATCTATAAAATCGTTGAACAGTTTTAGAAACCATCATTTCTCGTAACTCTTTTAGATTGTTTGTTTACATTATATATATANACAACAAATGTTTAAACCATAACAGCATATCTTCCATTGATGCACTTTTATTTTTTTAGAGAGTACAGCCCTTCATAAACATTTTATTTAGTATATTGTAACCTGAATACACGTTGGGCGCCATTGTCGCCGGACTCGCCAGCCGCAGTGGGTGGAGAATTATAAACAACAACAGTTGATGTTTTCTGTGTGTTACTCTCTGTGCAGACAATAATTACGCACTTCAAGGCGTCATAAATGGCGTCTAGTTATTTGCCTGTCACTGTCCTTTTTGAAAAGTGGCGCACAGGATCAACAAGCACGAGCTCGTGCGCATAAACGGTGCATAAACTATATTAGCCTGAACTATAACAATTATGGTTAGACACTACCAATATAACAACGACAATACTAATACGACTTGACTATGCTCACAAAAAGATAGTGGCTTGGTACTTAGACGGTTTATAAGATAAACTTTTAAAATATAAAATTGTATTTATTCATCCTATGGTACAAGAATAAAGATAAGTATACCTTGGAGGATTTCCAAAGCTTAGACTACTATTTGTTATTTTCTTCTTTGAGTTCATAATTTTTGTCTGGAACGCTACGAAATTGCCCGTATTTCAAGTAACGTTTTGGGCTTCAGGCGATTCATCTGACTTGTGGAGTTCTGGTTCAAAAAAGTAGCGCTTATTTCAATAATAATATTTCCTGTCTGCATTATTCATCGAATAATTATTACTTTGTCTATTAAACAGGGGTAACCATTGTATTTTTGATGTGTGTGGTAGTAATATTGCTATGAATAAAATATACATATTTATTTTGTGTTACATTAAATACTGGACATTTCGGATGGCTTTTATCGCTTACTGAATTTTAATATTATCTACACACCTATCTAAAGATATAACGTGTGTGAAACAATAGTTTATAGTGTTATTATGTTGATTGCTGACTTGTTAATTGGAAATATACTTCTTCAAACCAGGTTGAAATATTAAAAATATAATAAAGTTCTTACTTTTCACATTATTTTGTGTCATTCAGATTCATTATTGTCGTTGTTTTGAACACGTGTGGCACTTTTATTTACATTGTTTTTGTTACATGTGTTATTATTCAAATGTTTGATTCTAAACATCATCTATCTTTCGGTAATGAACATTGCGCTGGGAAGTTTATAATGTCTACACTAATGTCACACAATTTTGATCATGTGATACTTTGTTTGGCTTCATGTAATATTGAAACCTGAACTCAAACGTAGAAACAATAATTGTCTTAATTATGGAAAACGTACGACAAAAAAAAAATGTATTTCCGATGGTTGATAATTGGAACTTCTCCAACATCAAAAAATTAAATTGTTTTTACATTCTGCCTTCAACATATAACTTAGTGTCTGTCGAATTGTGTGTCGTATGTTACAAATGTTAGGTGTATAAGAAAACTAGTAAAATAAGTATCTTAAAAACACGAATTTAATTACTAAAATATTAAGCTATTTTCTTAACAAAAAAAGTTAACTTAGATTTAAAGATTTGTAAGAAAATATCATCAGTATCTAAAATTATCTTTTCTAACAATTTAGTTTGCCCATTTTGACCAAAAAATAATTAAAATAAGCCTATCCCCTTACAAACTAACATGGTATTTGTAAATTGGTTTTTCAAAACTTAATATTCATCTGCTGTCCATCTAAACTCGAATTAGAGATTGGTTTAGGTTGTTCAAGATTATACAATAGGCTATCATGTGAAATGCATGTTCCTTGCACGTCATGTCTGTCACTTCGTGCGAGATTGTTCTAGTAATGATCAAACGGGTGGGTACGTTTTGCTTTTGTTTTAACTCCAATATCTTCACGCTTCTAGAATCTACAACTGTCTCCTCTAGTCAAGTGCAATACAACCAGTACAACATCGTCTTAAAGCTATCTTTACGACGTGTGTCAAAAGTGAACAACATGCCTTAATGATGTGCCCGCAATACACAAGTACAAGAGCCACTTTAACAGAAAGTGCTCTTTTGATAAATCCAAGTTTCAACGCATTAAACCCAAGAGAGAAAATGAACTTATTGCTGTCAGATGATCGCATCATTAAACCCAGTTCCAGAGCCTGTCATGACATGTTAATAAAGCGACGCAACAACATGTATATATGATCCATTCAATGTGTGCGCATAGTGATGTGCGTATCAAATAATAATAAACCTTGTAAATAATGACTACATTACGGTTTGGAATGTCTCCTATTGTATGTGAGTGTTAATAGTTTTTTTCTTTATTTAAAAAAAACGAATCATTTTTAAAATCAAATTTCCTTAAAGATCTTGTTATATTTCTAACAGATGTGAACGTTTTTATGATGTATAAAATCGTTGAACAGTTTTAGAATGTTAAAAACCATCATCCCTCGTAACTCTTTCAGATTGTTTGTTTACATTATATATATACTGATTTTGTATTGCTTAACTGTGTTTTAATGTACAAAAGTGAGATTTTATTTAACTATTCTGTCTGTCTCTCTGTCTATAGCACTAAAAACAGGTGCCCGGTCCTCCACAATGTGCGCTCTAAATATTGCTTCTCTCAGAGGCATGGATTCCTTGTAAGGGTAGCACTTTATCCTTGCGCATGTTTCCAATAAGAAATGTTTGAAACATTCTTGTCTGCATTTAGCTAGTAACATATGAAGTGTTACGCTCACACAACATGATGGTAACTATGCTATGTTCGCATATGCTTCTTCGTTATTTTATTGACCGTGGATTTTGTCGTGCGTGGTACTTATTTGGTTTTGTTGTTCAGCAACGGACCTCAGCAATTTCCTTATTTGTCACCTTGATATTTCAAGGGATGTAACTGCAGAGATATACTCAAAGCGCTAATGTTTATTTATAACATTTTCCATGCCCGAACTCAGTATTGGTCCAGAACGTCAAATAAAAGTATGGCTAGCATTATAACATCATACAAGTTTCTGTTGTGAAAAATGTATTGCCAGACTACTTAGTATTAGCCATTATTGTAAAACGATATTTATGTAGGGACATTTATTTCGTTGATCTATTGAGACTCAATGTCTTAACCAACAATTCTAATATGTGCTTCTACTGAATACATAGTATATTCACGGATACTTCTGAATCGTTAATCAGTTATCAATCTCACCTTGCTAATAATTAAGAAATATATTTTCAAAAATAGGATTGAATGCAAGAAATGTGCAGATACATCAACAGGTTTTATTATGTCTATTTACTTTAGCAAACATGTTAATTTTGTAAGTCAATACATGTGTATAATATTAAATATCTAACCATGACACATTTCTTGATCGATTTAATTCATCGAAAGGCCTTATTGAGATCGCTACATCGCGCATTAGGTTTCCTACTTCGCTGTCTAACAGAAGTATTGGTTATTTATGACGTTTCCATAGTTCTGTTCTGCCACCGTTCATGAAAGTTACTTTTAGTTTCAATGACAAATTACGAGACACCGTTTCACACTAATGACACAGTTTTATTCCGATGAGGTTCTCAAAAGTTTCTATCTTGATGGGCCGTTAACGTGTATTTCTACAAACCTGAATTACACCACAGTACATCGGAATCAGAGCGGAATTGGAAAAGTATGACTTGTATAACATAAATAGTGGCTTCCACAATACTGGAATTCTGCTGTATAAATCATATCTATATTCACCATTTTGTTCTTTATGCATTACTTTCGGCATTAGAAAACAAAACACATTGGTTTAGCAATACGGTAACTCTTAATTAATTTTCAACCTAATTATCCAACAATTACAGATTATCAAATTGAACATTAGCGTTTTAATTTAACTACAGAGCAATGGCTGTGTTATTTGGAAAGACACGGTGATAAATCCAATATAATTCATAATTCCAAAAATTGGTCACCTTCATTAAGTGCATTCAATCGATATCCATTCATAAATGGAACACTTTTTGAAACAGCATTACAAATATACACGACGACGTTCTTACTGTTATGGTAGCAATCGCTTAATGGATTCGCCATTATCACGATCCAGCAGATAAACAAATCAACGCTTACTTGAGTCATTCGAATGTGTTGTTTGATGGATGGATTCGTGATAGTTTTGTCTGGTATCTCATGGTGATTTAGCATTCGTCTACTTATACTGTATCGGTGATTGGTTCATGACTTTCTATTTTACGATAGTATACTTATTTAAAATATATTTTGGTAAATGATACAAAGCATTAATTATTAAAATCATACATAACAAAGGATTCCAGACAACTCATGTATACTCAAAAACGCAAATAACAATTATTTAATTTATATTAATATTTATTACAATAGGTAATTGGGAATTTTGTCATATAACGTGAATTCAAAATTAAGTATAGTTTAAGTTTAAGAGGGAATTAAGTAATGGTTGTATATTAAGCATCTTATATTTTCTATATAATGGACTAAACATCATACCGTTTCATGATTTTGTTTCATAAAAAATATGAAAATGAAAATGTGCACATCATCACACGGCTTGCCTTAAAAGCAAATGTCTGAATTATTTCCCACGACAGCTCGATTGCTTTTGCCGAACAAATAAAGTTATTAAACATCTCTTTTGCTTTTTCCGAACAAATAAAGAAATTAAACAATTTTATACCTGCAAAGATGCTTCAAGTTAGCAGAATAATGCATTGTATTGCGTGATCTCAACTTTGAAATGACACAATTATTGATTGAAAATGGACTTGTGTATCGTTTCATCTGTTCATCATCATCCATTCAGTTCTAATACGGAGAATTTTTGTTGTCGTATATAGGAAATAATGGGAACCGTTGAACTATGTTCTTTGGTCTTCTGCGTAATCGAATAGATAATATAGTGCCCAATTATGTTTTGTCTGTGCAGCGTTTTTGTTCTACGTTTGATGAGTTTTGATATAAATTTATGATAAATGAATGGCATTATTCGAATTGCTACGTAAACAAGAAGTAACAGATTTCTTTATGAACCATGTAAAACGCTTTAACTTTTCAGAAATTATGACTTTGTGAAAGTATTTGTGTTTGTTACAAAATGTACAACGGTAATCTTCTGACTATAAACGATAGTTTGCAAAATAAGTATCTCGTTCTCCTGTTTTTATTAATCGTTCGTAATATACACCCTGTAACATCGAAACAACACATGACACAAACGTATATAGGATTAAACATGGCATTCAATGACAGCGAGTTATTAACAGATGAATGTTATATGTGTTGATTTTCAAAAGCGCTTGGTACAAACAGTAAATACATTGCAAAGCCGACGTTAACGCATGCTTTGTTAGCTTTTTATTCTGAATGTTGCCCATAATTAGATGTGTTTGCATTGGTTTATTCATTGTCAACATTCTGATTGACGTTTGCTTAATATTCATTTAGGAATATTTGTAAAAGTTTGTCATATCTTGTCGAACACAGTCATATAACATGTCTCTCATGCACTTTTCTATTATTTGTACATACGAAGCATTTGTTCTAACAATGGACTTCATAACATATGATTTGGTTTTCTCATTGAAGAGAGTCATTATTCTTTGGAGAAGACTTTTAAGTTCATGCACTGATGATGTTTTAGCAAACGATATGCAAAGTGTGTTATCATGATAGGACCTGAACAATAAACAGCAATGAAGTCTATAAATCAGTCATAGCAATATTCTATAGATATATTCTTATAAGAACTACATATAAATTACCTCGTAACACTGCCTTCAGATTTTTTATCTATTGATATCGAACTTAATTTGTCCAGAGTGTTTTATTTTGTTCGTAAATTGTTTGGAAAGATTGATAACCTTTTGCAAAGTTATCACAAAATAGTTTTCATATGTTCAACATATACAACGTATTGTTATTGAAAGCTATATTTCGCATGGTATTTATACCTTTTATACTTCTTGCAATGTGCATACCAGTGCCGATCACCAAAGTCCACAACTAAATGTTGGTGCCTGAATGTATTTCAAAGGCCTACGTCTTCCATCTGCTCTTAAGATAATACCTTTTGTATTGTTTTCATCATTTGCCCATGGACTTTATCAACATTAGTTGGAACGGTCTATAGTTTAATGATGTATAACAATACAAATAGGAATTTAATATTGAATTCTTTATATTCGAATAATCGCCTTTTTGAGAAATTCGTATACTTGGTCACATAAGTTATTACATGAATAATTTCTTAATAAAAAGTGTCATTCACTCAACTTTTAACGTGACGTCAATGGATCTTAAATATATATACCACATGCAAACGGAAGAAATAAAAAGGATACGTTTAAGGAAACGAGAGATGTATCTGTATCCAATATATTTAAAATGAGCTATACATTATGAAACCATCCTTGTTTGAGATAGAAATACATACTTTCCGAGAGAGACCAATTGTTTTCACGTAAATCAATCTTAATGTGCCACCAAAGGCGCGTGCATTGTGTAAGAATATATTTCTCTTGAGACTTCATTATCGTTGATTCCTTCAAGAAGAGCTACATAACTTATTATAGTTTTGAAGAATTTGGTGATCTGTAAATATGTTGGAATACCTTTTTAATTTAATTATTATAAAAAGTTGCATTGCTGGGCTATTCAGATTTAGTAAAAAAAACAATGCAGACATTTGTATTTCAGAAGTTAACCATTTCATCATACATTTTATTTCGTAAAAATCGGTTTATACCAGCTATAATAATGTGATGTTAGTTTAAACGTATTTATTTCAAACAAGAATGCATGTACACATGAAACATACAACATAATGTGATGTTCATGAATTCGAAATAAATGTTTCATCTGTTATGAGTTTATCAATCACATGTATTCAAGTGACTTAGTAGGAAATGCGGTTTCAAGTAAATACTTGCGCTCCAAAAATTGAAATCTTTCTCTTTTGCCATAGCATTAAATCATGTTGTGCATTTCTTTTGCTGGAAAACTTTTGGCCGTATTTTGTCAAACGTTTAAAAACCACGTCACACATATGATAAATAATCCCATATTGGTGAATTAATCGAGCATAATTAACGCATCGCTATCCTAATATAACGCGAGTACAGACAGACGTAGAAATTAATACCAGAGAAAGATCTGTGTACTTTTGACCACGTCACGATCGATCTGATCGTCAAAACACTGAGAAACAAACTTGATCCTTTCAAATGAATATTTAACAAAGAAGCACAAATGCTCACGTTAAACAGAATGAATGCAGTCACGCGGTGAAAGCATACAGTCAGGTTGTGGCTTTGTTTAGTTTATATTTTATGCTGCACTGTTGTAGAATATGAATATATTATTAATTGTAAACTTACACACTTTTTACAATTACAAATCCGCATAGAAACTATATGCCAAATATTTTAATTTAAGTTCAACACAGCGCTTCATTTATCTTAAAATTAATAAAACGTCATGTTAGACTAGTCATTATACTCACTTTGATTGAATACGACTTACAATGCGCTAGTCAAGTTGCTACCTTTATGAGGACAAGTTAAACAATTTCATAATTTATTAGTGTATAAGGTGCTTTCATGTAACTGGAAATATACTTAATTCAATTAATATATGCCATCTGCTCTGCGATCATAATTTACAGACTGAATTACACGGACAACGGTTTATAAACGTGCATCATACAAAACATCAAATGCGTCCTTATCGATGTAACAAACGTTTGTTATTATAAAAACCCGAAACATGACTTTTTTATTTGTGTCATTCATATTACGCGTATTGAAGTACAACTCTGTAAACGCTTAATTGGCCTTCTTTTACTGAAACAAAACATACAAACATACTTATTTTAGACCACTGTCAATCAAATTATTCAGGTTCATATGTTAGTTTGCTTCCGCTAAATATCGAACTGTATATGTTTTATTCCATGTCTTTAAAATAAAATTAACATATCGAACTGCAAATGTTTCATTCCATGTCTTCGAAATAAAAGTAATGGATTAATATTTATATTATAGTAGTTGAACGATGTTTTGTTGATTCTGTAAAACACTAATATTTTTTTTTTTTTTTAATAACAATACCAATATTTCTTCGCTCTTAAACTTAAGCACCATATCGATTGTGAGATTGAAACAGATTTAGTCATTCGCTAAAGAAGCTACACATCTGTCATGAGGTCATGCTCTTATATTGATATTACTTAAGAATTGCCATTAGGTATAATTAATAGTTATGTTTGTCAATTGAATGTGAACATTGATGAATGAAACATATGTGTAAATAAAAAAGAGGAATCCAAAATAAAATCCTTCAATTAGTGTACCTATATATAGAAACACGTATGAAATTGCAACCTGTAAATAAGTACTGTTTATGTCCATGCATGCAAATACAAACAAAACATGTTGTCACTAAAACAAATCGGATGAATCTCACATAAATCTAATTTATCAAAACATGTTAAGAACTTATTCTCTTACACAAATACGAATGCTTCCAGTGGTTGTCAAAACAACAATTAAATTTCACGTTTCCTTTTGCGGCGAATTCAAAGACACATGATGGCAAAACTTATGCTGTACCAGCAGGAACGAAACTATTATTGTTCGATGCGGTCTTTTAGTTATGGCCAGGAACCCATTTGCAATCAGACACAAACCAAATATACTAGACAAGACAAAAATGTTCATAACAAACGCACACACATGAACACAACTGGGGTCACCGCCTTTAAACAGTCAATGCAAAAGCACAGGGGTTATGAACCAAGAAGTGAGTTATTAAATTATCTCGAGATTTATGTTAAATATAGCTGGTATAGACATTGAAATGAAATAGTTTAGAAATAGATCTTTTTAAATTTATTAGAATATATTTAGACTTTCTTGTGGCATATTTAGTGGATTTGCTGATAAAATGCACTTTGTTGAATGACTATTTTTATTTAATGCAATGCCAAAAAGCAAAGGGTTGATGACATTTCGTCATTTTGTTTAATTAAGAGTCAAACCAATTGTATTCAGTATAGACGATGCGAACTCAGTGACTTCAGAGATTCAATCGCCAAGAAAAATACTTAAGAAACGTCTCAAGAGACATATAGTTTTAACACAATTGGGCTCTTATATTGAGTTCAAATATATATATGTGTCTTCTGTAAGTGCAGACTAACAATGAACTCTGACCTTGTTGTAGTTAACTGAAACACATAAGAGAGTAATTTGACATTTAACGAAAATTGCTCATGATTTGTAATTCTTGTTAACGTCACAAATTATGTATTAACTATTTTGCTGAAGTTTCTTTGAAATGAGACGGATAGGTTTTCAACATTCCATTTATTACTTATTTTTGCGTCTGTCGCGGCAGTTATGTATATATTGTGTCCAACAGGGTATTAAAGTAAGTTTTGAATTTATTATGAACGTTGCAAGTTCGTTTTTTGTTCTGGTTTTTGTACCTACTGGTAACTACAAATTTGATACTTTCATTAACTGTCAACACATATAAATAAGTTGTAAAAACACATATTACCGGATATTTGATTATATTTCATTTTATTAATATTATCACAAAACTTTATTTAAATGCAAGGGCATGCACTTTGACTGTTTGGAAAACAAAATGCTGACTTTTGGAAATAATTTATGAAATCAAAATACTAAGATAGTTTTTTCGACTTTCTGTTACGGACTTGCCCATATATTAAAATATGATAATTCCAAAGGTCTCGTCAATTAAGAAAATTTAAATCTACAAAATGAAGAAAATTGTGGATTGAAATAGATTCTTATTTAGAACAACTATGTTTAATGTAGGCATGTTGGACGGATCAGTTGTTAAATTAAAACAATTAAGGATGATGCTGAAATCACTGGGTTACGGTGTTAACGGTAACACTCGCTTACTTATTGTCATGCTTTCACAAGATAAACAATGTTCAGCCTATCACATCTTTGATTGTGCTCTTTTGATGGAGATCTTCATGAAGGTCGTTATCATCAATTAAATGGCGTTGATAACTTGCAACAGTGTATGCGCTTCGGATATCATCATTATTAACTGTACCAACAGGTTGTTCAGTGATCAATTGCCTTTCGCTTAATTCACTTCGGGGAAAAATAGAAACAGTAAGTTACAATACAGGACAAACCATGTAAATTTAGACTCAGATGTTATGGTGAAAATGTTAGTGTGAGCATGTACGATTATTTGCATTAATGCAAATCAATATTTGAATGATTTGACTGGAGTTTCATTAATCCTATAGATTCAGGATATTAACAGCACGTTGATTATTATCAAATTAAACACTAACGCATTTAACTCATAAAAAACACGTCGAAAATACGATTTTATATTATTTTAATAAATCGCAGATAGTGATATTTATTAATTTTCTAATGAACATTTTAAAATTAATACATAATTTATATTATAATAATGAACCATTTCAACTCAAATTTTACACCTGCGACTTTTTACTCTTATAGACGAACCTCCTGTTTACGAAGCTTAGCATTAACATTACATTCAATTTGCAAACGTGAGACCGTGTTTATGAACATTAAGAATTCAAGTGCATACACTATTTTATTTCGCATACATATTAAAAAGCATACGTTTTTATGTTTGCAAAATAAAAATAATGAGTAAATCATGTTTTATTATTATTTTTTTATCATTTGAACAATTGCTTTTTACGCCATTAAATACAAACCAATATTTATATAGCAAAGGAAAAGAAAACAGCTATTGATCCGCTGTAAACAGAAGCACCATGTCGATCGTGTGAACTTGTAGTCATTCGTTTAGGAAGCTTCATAAATTCATATCTTTCTTGTGTTCTTGCGCTTATATAGGAACTTCACAGCATTACGCATCGCCTCTATGTACATGTGTGATCACAATTTGTATTTGTCAATTAATAAACAGGCAATGTTCAGTTGCAAAATGACTAAATCAGCGGTTTGAAATGTTGGTTCTACAACTTTATTCATCATAGCGTTTATAGCAAATACTTGGTTATGCCACGTTTTAAATATTTATATATGAGAATTTTCAAATGCAAATGAAATACATGTATTCACTTTAAAACCTAATCTACATCATACTGTAACAAAATTCATTAAAAATAATGGCGTTTCAACGTATGTCATCAGTTGCATTTCGACTTGTTTTCATTCACATCACCGTTTTTTTATTCTAAAACAGTATTAAAGTTAAAATTATATTTGTTTTAAACACTCATTCAGTCGTCCATCTATACTACATTGTGTAAATTGGCATAAGTGTGTGTCTAGTTGTACACAACAATTGAAGAGTAAATATTTCCCATTATGTGATTGGCAAAATGATACCGATTTGATGTAGATGGTCAATTACAACAATTATTTTAATGTTTACGATATTATGCACAAAATACGTATGTCGTGTGTTT
Organism: Dreissena rostriformis; assembly: GCA_007657795.1. NCBI lineage: Eukaryota > Metazoa > Mollusca > Bivalvia > Myida > Dreissenidae > Dreissena > Dreissena rostriformis. The sequence continues at coordinate 20,489 of VMBQ01000206.1, forward strand.
AACGCTTCAGAAATTTAGTGAAAAGGTCACAAGTGTATGGCAATATTGTGTAACTAGGGTAACTCATCCTAGCTGAGTATTCATAGTACATAAAAGCCACGGTTGTCTAATACAATTCGCGTCAGAACGTTTCACAAAACGTTAGGATTAATAGCCAGACATAAATCTAATATTTTCTGACATCTTTCTTATACGACGACCGAAGCTTTGATGTTCTGATATCTTAGACCGTTAACACACGACAGCTGTCTTGCTCTGTAACTGCATTTATGTACTATGATCGTCAAAGAAGTTGAGTACAATCTGGTTCTGACATGACCTATAATGTATACATGTTGACATGTTGATTGTTATTCTGCCAAAATGTGAACCACCAATACTTAATCGGCCACGGAGTTTTTGACGTCAGACTTTGGATCCGCTTATTAATTTTAATTGCGGTTGCGTTTTGTTTAAGAAATGTTTATTGTGCTTTTATACCATCTTCTTCAGTTGATTAAGTCTATCAAATGTTAAAAATATTTCTATAAATAAGGTGGTCCCTTTTTATTATATTTATGACATGACATCTAATTTTAATTTTAACGCAGAACGTCTTTGTAAAGATATTTCTTGATAGTATATATGCATTAATTATATTATTGTTTTTGAAAATAAGTGTTTATCACTGTTTTGTTTACTTTTCATTGGTTGGGTCCGTTTTTAGAGATGCAACAGGTTAACTTTTCAACGTACTGAAATTATCAGTTAACCAATTAAATGTTCTAGTAAATTTTCACCTGAAACTTTTTAATACTGCATTTATCGTGGGCTAAATCGTAGAAATGTTATCTCCGTCAAACGGTCACTTAATAATGTCGCCTACTAAAAAGACCATGCCTCGCCAAAGACGGGAATCCAAGTCCAAGTCCAGAATTTATTGAATAAATATAATACAATGTCAAAGCATAATAAAATCAATAACATGTCAATAAATACAGTAATAAAGAAAAGAAACGGTACCATTGTTGTTTCAAACACGGTTTAAGTTTTGCTCATCGGTACAATAGTTATGTTTTAAACCAGAAAATGGACACGTTTATTTATCACGCGAAAATTCAATCGATAGAGACTTTGGTTTTTTAACTGATGTTTTGTTAACCAACTTACAATATTGATTGCTCTTTAAGAAAATGCATAGAAATATCAATTGTATCACTATTATCCATTTTTTTGTTGAAATCATAATCAATAAATGTCGTATTTGCTCTATAAGAATGTAATATTATTAGTCTAAGTAATTTGCATCATCAACCATGCCTCCACCACCGTTTGAGGCACGTTTTAATCGAGAAAGCGAATAATTAAACAAATTTAATAACAAAATAACACTCTTTAAGTTAGTAACAATTAAATGTAGTATTCATTTAATAACTTTAGAGTGACACACTGCGGTACGTTTAACAAAAGCAGTTTTTCATATCTTAATACTTGTTAATATCCCTATTAAATTTAATAAATTGTACATTCCAGTATGAATACAGCTTTTTCCGATAGTTCATTTTAGCCCAAATACCACGTTTTGCGCTTTCTGTCATGTGCTTGTAGTCAAATCCTCCAAGAGGAATTATACAATGTCATTCCATTTGTTCCACTGGAGAATAATTTGATTTTCAGATCGAGACAACAAATGAAAGTTATTGTTCTATTTTGGTCGATGCGGTGCTTAGTCCGTTAAATACGCAGCAACGGCGACGATATTCGTGCAGAGGGAGAGTTTCGATTGTGAACACACAGTGTTGAAAAGGAGTATTGAAGTGCCAACAACTAGCGGCCGTGAGTGACAATGGAAGGAATTGGATTGCAAAGTTTGAACACTTTAGTTTGATCTGTTGCTGAAAAGGAAGATAATAAAAAGGATACGTAGTTTTTCAGGATGTGATTTTGTTTATAAAAACGTGACTACATTTTGAGTTTGTGATAGAGCGTGTGTCAACAAGTGTAATGTTGACCTAAGGTGTAGAAAAATAGTGTTCTTTTAATTTCGTTACTTCACGTTAGGCTTAAAACTGTTAAAATGCATGACAAAACAATTTAACTGCCTGTATAGTGTTAATCTACCATGGATTTAAATCATTTTGAAAGCTATATTGATGTAGTGTCAAACTGTTTGGATAGTGAAATGCGTGATTTGTGTTAGTCACGTTTCAAACTATGCTCAGAATACTTGGTTGGATAACTTGGACATGATGCACATAGGCATTTTGCTCATGAGAACGGTACTGTTCATGTCTGTGAATGTTCTTGCAACGTCGCAACGTATCGGTATAGGCGCAGTATTTGACGAGGAAGATTTCCGTCAATACAACACCATTTTTCAAGAGGGTATTGCAGACAGTAGGTTACCAGCGCAGAATAACGTATATATTAACGCTGTCTCAACTTCCCTCGACCATTCCAATAGCGTATACGCCTCTTTTCTGAAACTGTGTCAAACCGTAGAAAACCTGGACATCCGGGCGTTACTCGTTGTAGGCCGACAGGAAACAATACAGAGGGTTAGCCTTGCAGCCCGACCTCTGGGAATCCCGGTACTGGCGTATACAACCGAATCATTGGTGGAGAGACATGTACAGGTTGGTGTATATAAGTTTGAATAAAAAAATAAAATATATGAAAATTTGTGAGCAATAGTTAAAGAAACCCCGGGGAGAACATACTGTTGTATTCTATCATAGGAAAAGGTCCATGTCATGTATGCATAGCAAGAGGACACAACGACGAGAGAACATTTTTATCCTACATACAATTGGTGAAACCATGACAACAATTGCATTGGTATAACACCTAACATACAAGAAATGGTTTATGACCAATCAACGTTGGGAAGCCGTTTCGCGTTGTGCCTTGCGGTAAAAACGTTAAGCACAATTGTTTATAATTTGAGCAAGAATGCAACAACAAGTTACTTGTAACTGTAAAACCAAATTTGAATCTGACTATCAACAAATGAATGACATTTCCCGACTTGTTAGTGGAAAAATGTATGTTTGGGGGGAGTCGATTTTTTTGTATTTCATATGAAACGTTTCAAATTTCTATGTCATTGTGACTAAGTTACACACCGCACAAATCGTTTGATAAAGTAAGTAAGTTTTGATATTAATATGTAAACTATAATATAATAATGAGTAACGAAACTTATTTTCTGAAATATATATTAACACTCATCAACAAATCTCCAACTCGCCAACGCGATATACGTACAGTATATTTCTTAAATTAAAATACGGTTATTTTAATATTACCTTAGTTATGACTTATTTCTATGGCCGAATAAAATGAAGGCGTTAAGCATAACAATTTTCACAATTAATTAGCTTCATTTTTTAGAAAGAAAATTCAATAAGATATATTTTCCAATTGAAATGTGGCCTAAATTTCCTTCCCCTGGGGACCGATATTTTGTAAATTTTACAGCAAAATATATTCGCCGTAAATTCCAAATAATTGCTTAGAGACACAACATGGCGTCGAACCATAATGGGTGACGTCAAGGGCAAAATTTAAAAGCAACGGGGAGGCATACTGAGCCTTTTTTCGTACTGACCCTGATAAATTACAGTGTGATATTGCAGTACAATTTTGTTTTGTGTATCAAACAGCTTAGCCCCTATTTAACGAAAGAAATAATTGCATACAATCGCCACGACTCTGAATGAATATGTTTTATGACGTTTGTGGTGTTCAAAATAAGGTCCTGAGCACTTGCTCTAAATATTGGTAAAATACATGTATGGATGTTAATGTTGCTATTTATGACTTAAATGTTAAAAAATCTTGGCATGAGAGTGTTTCGTTTGTTTAATCCGATTTCATTTCTACCGAAACTGATGTCTTCATTGCTTATTGCGAGAAATATTACGTACCTGCAAACATTGACTGATATTCACATGTACTGACTTGATATAAAACATAATATCAGGCACCTTTGTATCTGGTCGATATCAGCATATGGGTATTATAAAAAGTTATATTTCGTGAACACAAATTAATATACAGAAAACCTTACAATATTATTTTGTAGGCGTGCTGTTTTCCTAACTTTTTTGAATTTTATTTAGAATATTTACTACTTCAAATCTCTTTTGACACTTAATCTACTTTGTATTATATCTAACTTATGAACGTCATCTGACGCAACTAACGTCACATGTGCGTTTTTAGACCACACTGTTGTAATTAACTTGAAAATGGAAGCCGAAATCAATCTTCCTTGAGATTTCCTTTTTTCATGTGGTGCTGGTAAACAAAACATCAGTTTGTTTGGTCGAATCAATTTGAGGCAAAATATTACCATAAGAACAATTTTACAAATACATCGTATAATACATCAAAACAACGGAAAATAAGTGTATCCTCGTGGAAGGATGCTACAATGAAGAACAAAAAGGCTGAACCGTTGCTTTGTTGATATCATTATACAAAAACAACGCATTAATTCATTTGTATACGCTGAATCCTTTGCATGTATTGCTAATTGACGAGGAAACATGGCAACCACGTTCCGAATGTCAAAGCTTTTTTTTAACCGCTTTGTAAGTGGGTTATGTAACATCGTTGAAACTTTCGTCTTTTTGTTTGACAACTAGTTCAATGCTATTATCTCGTCGTATGCTTTGAACTCCCTCAATACCGAACACCAGTCTCAACGGACTATATGAACGATTATCAGGGAGTTCCGGTTTGCTTTTGTCTTTCACAGTCAAAGAGACGTCCAAAGTAGTCATAAGGGAAACATATAAATGTTCATTAATAGATTTACATGTGATATATACGTTCTATGTAGATGTATTTAAACAGGACATTAAATGCCCATATATATTTATTCAAACGGGACATTACATGAAGGAATACTATTAACACAACACCCTACATCATTTAAAAATGCAGGATATTTAAAATTCTTATGATAAGAGAAAATTAAAAAAATAAATAATCTTAAACTTAAAAAAAAAACAATAAATATCAGGGGGCTGGTTGAAACATTCAATTAACTGTAGACTATATATTCTTATTTATTGTCATACTACGGTGTACTACGGTGTAGAAATGTCGTCCCTTATTATCGGATTAGATGTATGAGCTCCCCGCGGCGCGAGCTGAAAATAATCGTTTAATGTTAATTGGCATGATTTTCACGCCGTGCGGTTAACAGAGGTATATTTGTTCACTGAAACGAAGAAATGTAATATCGAGGGAGTTCAGTATCCGCAATTCAGAGCATTCAGAGTGTACCGCACATTAAACAAAATACCGCGTTCAAATTTCGCACATTTAACGTATAGCAGAGAAAAACACGGGACTCGAGCATTTGTTTGTTGTTCAGACGATTTCGGATTATAGATAGTTCAGTTTTGAGGGAGTCAACCGATACAAAGATGAAGATTGTGCTTTGCTTAACATTGGAATGTTGTGTTCAACTTTGATACGAAACTGATTTGTTGGGTGTATTTTCTGATTTATATGATGTACTTATTAAACTAGGATATAAATACAGATAAGTTTATTCAGCCACGCTAAAACGACCTTAACCTCGAGCATTGGCGAGAAAGAAAGTTATCTGTATTCAAAACTAACCTGGTATTTTATTTTTTGCACATCTTTCTCAATGGTTTCGTTCTGCTTTTCTTTCTTTTTTTAACAAGAGGAAATAGTAGAATATACCAGAAAAACACACGATATACACCAAATGACGTCATGGAAGTAACGAAATAGCGTCATTTTTCGACGCATGACATCTTGTACCCGGCATTCCCGAAATAAAGCTACGTTAAATGATCGGGGATTTATTTCGACAATGCACGCTGTATTATGGGCTACAAATGCATCCTTTCTTATGTTTAAATAAAGTTAATTACGCAATATCGAGTTGAGCTTCACACTGTCGTCAAAAGGCTTTTGTTAAAGCAGTTGAACGAAGCGCGCTTCGGATATTCATTGTATAGACAATTTGGTTCATTCCATCCTATAACTACCTAAATAAACATATTTTTTTTTAAATAAATACTAGAAAGATATGACATTTCCCGAGTTTCAAAACAATTTTATCAGAAAAATATCAAAGATTAAAAATTAATTAAGATTTCTGTTCAAGTTTTTAGTATGAACATTTCGGATTAAGTCGAAAACCAAAACACATGAAAGAAATATATAATGAAGTAAATTCCAAGTGTGTTCAATTATGTATAAGATATTTAAGATGGAAGATATATCGTTTATTATCAGAGTTTTATGAAGAAATAGTCGCAAACACACACGTATTGCTAAGATAATTACGACAACAAATCCGCGTTCTATTATGTTTGATAAGTCAATGACTTGACTATTAGGATCAGCTTATGTTTACACGTGACATTCTGATTAAACGCACTGAATTACTTTTACCAAAAGCTAGTAAAGCTGACACTTGTATAACTGTTAAAAGATAAACATGACTCTTGGTATCTTAATAACTTAAAACTATGGTATAGTCGCATAGCAAATAACCTTACAATATAACAATTTATAGACTAGTTTTTATAAAATTGGGTTTGTTTTGTAATAAGCATCCCGTGCGTGCACAAAAGCAAAAGTTCGCTTGTGAATTAGTTTAGATGAATTTATTCGAAGTGTGAATAAATAAGGATTTACGCGCCTGAAATAATCCATAATATAAATATATGTTAATAAATTCATGCCAGTCACATTTCATCGTTGACATTAGCGCCATATAGCATAATAAACATAGAAAAATCATACATGTCCATGCTTTACTGTGTTTTCATGTACAAAAATGAGACGTTAAAAAACAATTCTGTCTCTGTCTGTCTGTCTCAACCATTCGAAAACAGTGAAAACAACCAATGTTGGTATTCTTTGACAAGTTTGTTTTATATCAATTGACCAATTTACGTCCCGGTAAGCTGCATTATTTTAGTAAAATTCAATGATACCATTATAGCGTCGTTATATTAATCTAATAATGTTCTTTGACGTAAATACGATGTGGATGCTTTTTTATACTTATTTAGATTAAGTACATCATTGAAAATAAATGAAGTTATGTATTCTGTTTAATTGCCACCTGCAAACGTTATGAAAATGGTTTGAAATTTTAATTATAAACACATTGTAATTGATAATAACAATTAAGATTCTTTTTTATGTGTCTTAATCATTACCAAATGTCTATGAATTTAAACATTAAAAGTTTATATTTAACGTCTGCTGATTAAAACATCGACTAAATACTCTTTTCCGAAGCAGGAGTTCTGTTTCTGATTAATAGATTAATAGAATGGTCTCCTTAGTAAAGTTAAAGCCAATGTAAATTAGATAATTATGTTAAGTTTGAAAAGGATTATGCATCTGAAATTATTAAGGTTATGTGTTATTGACGCTGCACTGATTTTTGACACATTGTGTGTCTATTTAAAAAAACGAATACAAAAAATGGTCTTACAATGAATCCTCATTGACATAAAACGGGACTCTAGTATAACTGTTAAAAGATAAACGTGACTCTGTGTATATTTATATCTGTAAATAATAGTAAATAGTAACTCAACTTATAATATAACATTTTGGTTAACTAGTTTTAGTTGTTCGCAAGAACAACTAATGTTGAGAGGGAGTTTTGCAAGTCGCTAGCTCTTAGCTACAGCAAGAACGATAACCACCACTGCATCTGCCTGTGCACACTGTTTATCCTGTTTATACTTCACCACTGGTGGTACACAGCAGGAAGTGAGTGGGTGTATGTAATCAATAGTGTTTAAGAGCTTGTGTGCCGACATTTGCCAGTTTGTCATTGAAATCTTTACATATGGCTGTGATCAGGGAAAACGGGGCTTAATGCATGTCAAATAAGTGGTGTCCTGTGCACACTGATTAGGCTGTGCAGTGCGCAAAAGCTAATCAAGGACGAAACTTTCTGATTGGTGTTTTTCTTTTAAAAAGTCTCTGGAACTGTGATGACAATAAATGAGTTTGCATTAAGCCCTGTTTTCCCAAAATGAAGCCTAAATGATCTTTTCTATTAATGATTTGAAAAAAAAGATAAAAGTGATAATAACTTCAAATTAACCTCGATGACAAGGCAACTAAACAAAATCACTTTTAAATCAAATAAACAACCAATGAGTTCTAAAGTTTTACCTTGTTGCATAGAAAACATTTAAAAGGGACCTTTTCACCGTTTGTCATTGAATGCTTAATATTGATAATTTAAACAGTGGTTCTTAAAAGCTTCATTAAAAAAAAACAAGAATAAAATTAAAGAAACAAAAAAAGAACCTTCAACAGGGCTCGAACTACTGACCCCTGGACTAAAAGTCTATCGTTTAGACCACTCGGCCATCCGTGTTCATACAATGAGAGATGTATTTTATACTTTAAATAAGCCATTCTCGTAGTATGAAAAAATATAATGACAACAACAAAATTTACCAAAATTTAAAATCGTTTAATTTTGTCAATTTACCAAAACGTGAAAAGGTCCTTTAATGTCTTCAGACTTGCAAATTGAATGAGTTCAATACACTGTCAGATCTTACATCATGTATAACTTAAAGGTTTAGTAGTTGCCTGTTAGCCTGGGGCCAGTAGATTTAAGCCCAGAAAACTCAATTTCAAAAGTTGGCTATAGGTGGGCTAAAAAGCAGGGCAACTAGCTTTTTCAAAGCTTGAAACAACTCAATCCAATTATAAAGAGAATACAAATTGGTTGTGGATCAATAAGGCCTAGGAAATGATTCAATTCCGGCTCACAACAAGACATGATTCATTAAAAGTCTGTCAATGTCGGCAAAATTGTTGCTCAATAATTTAAAGAAAATAAATAAAGATTAGATACACATAACACAACATGACCATGATTATTTTTTTTTAGCAAGGCAACCAAAATTCTAAAGATGGTTGCCAGTGCAGCAACCGATTGCGAAAAAAGAGACATATTCTTATTATTTTGTCTAAGTTATCTCTTTAACATAAATATGATGATAAACAGTGCACCCACTTCTAGTTGAAACATATTTCGTCTTGTACTACGCAATCCGTGCGTGCAAATAAGCAAACGTTCGCTACTGATTGTTAATTAGTTTAGATGAATATATTCGTAGTGTGACGCCAACATTTAATAAGGATTTACGCGCCTAAAATAGGCCTCACCCATAATATAAATATATGTTAATAAATTCATGCCAGTCACATTTCATCGTTTAAATAAGCGCAATATAGAAAAATAAACAAAGACAGAAATATTGAGAAATGTAAGATAAGTGAACGTAACACACGGATTACTGTCACGTGTGTTGAAATTTGTATGTCAATAAGGAATCATTTAAGACTATTTTTTTATTCTCTCCGAAGGAATGCCATTAAAAGTTATGGGAAACCTTCAAAGAATAAATAAATTTGTACGATATGAATGTAACCTTCTTTTAGTAAAATGGCATTGACAACCATTACAAATTTATATAATGCCATGTAATTGCTGCAAAAACAATGCGTCTTACACAAATCATACAACAGGAAACACGATTCAATTTGAAATTACTAAGTTGAAGCGCATAACCATTTCTTTGCTTTACACTAAAAAATAATCATTTTAAATCGAATTTCCTTAACAAATTTTTTATTTTTCTAACATCGTCTCTCGTTACTCGTTTAGAGTGGTTTTGTACATATATATACTTGATTTGTACTGCTTTACTTTGTTTGTATGTACAAAAGTGAGACGTTAATAAACTGGTCTGTCTGTCCGTCTCAACCATTCGAAAACAGTGTAAACAACTAATGTGAGAAATCTTTGACAAGTATGTTTTATATCATTTGACCAATTTATGTCCCTGTAGCTGCATGCTTTCAGTTAAATTCAAGGAAACCATTACAGCGTCGTTACAATAATCTAATAATGTAGTTTGACGTCAATACGATGTGGATGCTTTTCTGCACTTATTTAAATTCAGTACAGCATTAAACATAAATGAAGTTATGTATTCTGTTTAATTGCCTTTTGCAAACGTAATGAAGTTTGTTGTCAATTTTAAATCATTTACCACCTCGTAGTTGAAAATAACAATTTAGATTCTTATTTATGTGTATTGATAATAACCTCATTTCTATGCATTTAGACATGTAAAGAATATATTTAACGTCTGCTGATTACAACTGGTTTACTAAATACTTGTTTCGGACATCTAGGCCCGGTTTTCTCAAAACTTAATGGCCAGTTTAGGAACAGTCTGTTTACCTTTAACCAAAATAACATTAATTTTAAAAGCATTAATATGATCAAACATGCAAATTTTGAGAGCATACAAATTTGTGTTTATAATAAAAACATATATTAAAGAGTAGATAATTAAGTCAAATAAATAACTTGATAAAAAAATTAACGTCTGTTAGATTTACTTGCCGCTAACGTTTGTGAGCAGCCAGGCCAACTTGTTTTGTTTCTGATTAATAGATTGATACAATTATCTCCTTGGTACTCTGAGGTTAATGGAAAATTTAACGACTATAAATGTTGTCATCAATAAGCTTACTCGTGCTTTTAGACGATCAGTGCTGAAAGGGTTGAGAGCGGTTGAATACCTTTGATCTCAAAATTGGTGTCCACAATTTGAAGTTCGATTCAAACAAGCGCAATTTCTTCCTAAGATCTAAATTTGTAGAATCTATTAATATCGCGGGCGTATTAGAGCTTTTAAGCGAAGTGAGCGGCGTTGAATGGACGTGTTCAGTTTGTATGAAAAACGAGTTAATTCGATAAAAAATATTTTAAATTGAAATACTTGATTTTACTTTCCATTTGATATATTAAACAACCAATTCATAAACAATATCATATTAAGTAAAATAAATATGATTTTCGATACCTTAAAATCATACAAGTGCATAACCTATTAAATACAGTTATTTAAGTTAAAATATAATCCCAACTGCTTTGTATGAAGAACATTGCAAATGATATTTGCATAATTTTCTTAGATCAGACTTTGCTTGGTTACCATACGCCACATTAACATGACAATATCGGTTATTTTAAAGACAATGAATTTCAAACGGTTCTTTGACAAAAGGGAATTCAGAAATTCAGATATTCTACAGATCAATATACATACAATAAAAACATGAAATCGCTATTTTATCATAGAAATATGTTGACAATATAAGTCTTGGTTCAATTTGTAAGTAAGATAGTATTGATAATTAAATATCAACAAGCTTTACTTGGCAAAGAGTTGTCGAATATTCTGCATACCGGTGTCGGTAAACTTTGAATGCAATCCAATGCTGCTTCAAATGCTTTTTAACTGATCTTAGATTTTGCTTTTTTCATGTGCATATTGGTATTTTACGTCGAAATTGTAATGGTTTAGAATCAGGTAATGCAAGAAAATACTGACAGGGTTTTTAATCATTCATTTAGGAATTTGAATATCTTTGTAAACAGCGAAACAGCAAAACAGCATACCTTTTCACCTCTGGATCACAAACTATATGTGACAAAAAGTTTACCCCAACGACCAATTTTTTGCAACAACGAACATGATGTCAACTTGTTTGTCTGCACATGTAAATAAATAACTTCATTTACAAAATAAAGATAGAGTTAGAACACAATTGATGTATCTCATGTGCGCATGTTTGCCAAAGATTAATACATATGTTTTCTCTCAATGGTATTTCTACGACAACATTTATGTCTCACGATCATTAAAATGTTCCTTGCGTAATAAAACAAGTCTGGAGATTTTCGTTCACAAGGTTCTGATACCGTTCTATCACACGAATAATGACTAAAATGAATGTGCTTTGCTTCATTTCCGTAAGCAGCGATATTGCATGAATTTTGGTAAGGCAATGAATTTATCAATACGAATAATAAAAGGTCTGCAAAAACATGATTTGTTATCTTTTTTAATATCGTTCAATTATTTATTTTTTCTCTGAAAATGTTCTCATTAAGCTCATAAACCAGTATCAACTTTAACATTTAATTAACTGCATATCAACGCTGATAATACATAAACTGCATCGTAGATACGCGTGTTTTCTCCAAGTCATGACATTTATAACCACATAATATAGTCTTTATGTTCGGAGAGGTTTAATGAGCAATTGTACTGAAAATAACTTCTCTTTGGTGTGTAAATCGTTGACATTCTATTAAGAAATAATGAAAAAATGATTTGAGTGCACTTGGGTGAAAGTGCAATTTAGCAAGTTAAAAGAGTTGCACATTAAATGTGTAAACCGTTTTGATAGCTAGCTGTCTGTATAGGCAAACAACTTCCGTGTATTATTGTTACTATCAACAGTTTCGCTTTGTCTTTTCTTCTTTCTTCACAACTATTTCATCAACCTGAATGATGAATGTACTCTTTCTTTCTAGATAACGTACATTCACGTCAATTTGTTAACTATATTCTATATATTGTACTGTTTAAAAACATGCCTGCTACCTAAAGAAACGTCTCACACTTGTTTGCAGTTACTGCGTATAGAGAAGAACCCTATTAGATCTTGATCTTTTTTTTAATCCTTTTTTTGAATAACGTGACTCTGTTGTAACTGTATGTGCTATGCAAATGTATACCGTGTTTGTTCGTGAAATAAAATATGATTAAACTAACGCTGATACTACAAATCCCAATTAACATTAATATAACAGTATTGTATTGCCTATATGCGAAGAAATCAATACAAACATCGTCTATAAACATGTAGGCATCTTGTAATTCTTACTTATAAAAGCACCAACAATGGACGATGTCCATTATGTTTAGTGAATACCGGAAATGGATTTCTTGACATATTATTTACGGATCACTAATTCTCGGTATTGTTATAATGCAGAGGTTCTGTTAAGGAATGATTTTACATTTTTTCGCAACATCTCAACATGTAGCCGCTTACATAATGTCCCAGAAAAACCTTGTATGAGATCACAAGCCGGTATTTGAGAAGACTGCATATAATACAAATTATTAAATATTTAATAAACATTCATGTAAGTCACTGAAAGCTATTTCTAGAGGGTTCTAGTACTTATCACCTTTATTACGCTAAACTCTGATTTGAATGTCGTTACAAATTAGTTATGTTGGCTTCATAATGTGTTTTTGGAATAGTATAGATGATGTATGGACAAATGCCAATATCAATGTGTAACATTGTCGCAGAAGTAGTTAAAGTGGTGGACGTGGTTATCAGTTTACATATAATTATTTCACATCCCAAATAAACAGTTTCAGTATAACAGGGAAATTCAACTTAAAAGTCGTTAATGGTTTCATTAAACTTGCAGGTGTCCCACGAACCTGTTCATTATTAAAAGTTTATTTAAACTTTGGAAAATTTATAAGAATGCATTAGTCACTTCCATGAACGACTCTTTCGATTTTGTTATTGATGTTTGTTGATTAAAATGTCATGTCTGAAATTGTATGTATAGCCTATTTGTATTTATTGATTTGGTTTATATATTCATTCATGTTCTTGATTGTACTTATTGTTTGTGCTTTGTTTTTGCAGCCGTCTATTGGGACACCGGTAATAAGAATCACTTGCACATCACCTCTACCCGTTTTCAATATAAATATCCCCATAAGTACCTATCTCAACTAAAACATTGTAGCAAGTCCATATATGTGCTTTGCATGATTTCAGTAAATGTTTCGTAAGCTACAAAAACTCTATTACAAAATAGTATTCATTTCAATAAAGCAAATATGATCCGTATGTCCTAGATGACCAGTGAGTTCTTTACAAACCCCATTCACCAGTATATAACCTTACACTGTAATGTGATTTGTGTGCATGCATGCGTCTTCATTGCCTATTTGTTTATTGTATTCAATCATTACTATTTTCAGTTTTCAGTTTACAGCGATACACTATTTAGCGTATAAAGACAATAAACTACAATGAAGCATGGGTAAAAATGAAACAAAATCACATTTTTATTCAGTTATGATACGTAACTTTAACGAACACATACATAAATGGAGCTTTGGCTGTCATCGCATTGATGTATGTTGCGAAACTAGTTTGCTGTACATGCCACGGCATAAACTGTGCATATGCTTTCTGTTATATGAATTTGATTATATTATGATTTATAAAAAGAAACCCTCGAACGAGATGTTGATTAGTCATGCTCAAGGTAGATTATGATACGATTGCCAATTCTATATGTTGGTAGTGTCTAAAAGTTCATGTATTCAAATAACCAAAAACTTACTTATGAAAATATGGAAAAGTGGAAATATTAGCAAATAACAAGTTCAAGCTAGATAGTCGCCGTATTGGCACATTTACACATTTTCTAATGCAGTCTTTGAATATAGCATTGGAAGACTGTACATGGTTTGCTCATGCCATTGAAATTTGACCTATCTAATAACGCATACACGCTCCAAACACAGAGCACTAAGAAAGACTAAAGATATGCTTAAATTGATGGGAATGCAAAACACAGAAATGATTGCATTTGATCATTTGACACGCAATTTAAACACAAGTTAAATAATATACATATTTGCAAAATGTTCAATGAAATTAAATAAAAAGAATTCTTTCTTGATTTACTGGCATTTACAGAAAGGTTTTAAATCTATGGCCATTGTTAATTCAAATTGTGATTTTGCAAAACTGTTAACAAGTTCCTCTTCATGTACCATATGGGTTAAGCAGTGACCATGGTCGATGTTTTAATTAGTGCCATCCCCAAAGTCAAGTATATTTGCTTCGGTGCGGCAAGTTTTATCTACGGATACATTTGATGCAATTAGTTTCCTCATCACTTGGGTGACAAATGAACCACTTTCGCACTTCAGGGCGTCACAAGGAATTGGTTGCTATGTGTCCAAATAATGACAAACACTACCGACTGTTTCATTTAACCTGATGTCATTGTTTCCTTTCAGTCGCAAGCTGTGACCACTTAACAAATAGAAGTGTCCATTGCATATGTTATGTTGTTATAATAAAACAAATCGTTGTAGCTTCATATACATCCAGTTGTTAATCACTTTCATTTGAATTGTTATTCTAAAGACATATAACATTTTTGAACGTAGCTTAAAATAAACATTGGCTAAAAATTAACGTCTTGAAATCATATTTTGAACTTACTTTTATCTCCCTATAACTAATCCCACAAATAGCTTTGACTAAGCGTCATAAAAACACGTCTTTCGTTTATAACAATATAGCACACGCTGACACTATAGGTCGTATTTCAAAATTTCGAATTGCTTAAGGGACCAACGGTATTGATATTGTCAGAAATATATCCTTGGCAATTGTAAAAAGTTCAGAATAGACTTTTGTTTAACTAAAATGCATTAAGTTACTTAGCGCGGTATAACTTTTTCCAGCTGTCATTGGTTATCTTGTCGTGTATAAATGTATGTGTGTAAGCGCAGTTTTACATAGTTTCTCTGACCGCTAAATAGAACCGTGATCCTGTTATTATGTATAGACATAATATGCAATAACCATTGGCGTCGGTGACTTACGCAATCTAGTTCGATATCTAAACATCTTAATCTTCACAAATTATTAAATTCCTTTGGGAATACTTGATATCGCCGGGAAACTCGTTGTGTGGACGCGACTTGTAGTAAAGGCCGTGTTCTATTATGCAAAGAGCGTAGAATTGTCCGTATTTCTTCAATCCTGTTTGCATTCGTTGGCGCTGAATATAATCTGTAATTTGAGGAAAGGGTTAAAGGTTATTGCTTTGCGCTCGCGTTTGTTACAAGCGTCAATCCAAACAAAATCATGGGACTTGTCTATATCAGCAATTTTAACTATGAATGTGAGTTAATATAATGTTAACTTAAAGCAAAACATGTTTTCAAATATTAAATGAACAACTTCATAATTAAACAAAACAAAACCGGGCACCGGACGACTCGTATATATTCGTTTAAGGAAGACGAGCAAAATAACTACATTCGTTTAAGGAATGCTGTCAATTTAACCCTTAGCGTTTTATACCTGTTTATTCCATGCTGTTGTTCTGTTTGCTCTATATGTCATTATCACAAAAAGAAGTAATGACACTGTACCAAAAGTGTATCAATGATAAGAGTCAATGCATGCGGGACTTTAATATAATTCACATTTCATGCTCAAAATGGATTCTCTTTATAAACGTCCAATGATGATCATATATATATACTAAAGAAGTCAACCGGGCTATATTTTTGAAGACGAGTGTGTGTAGTGTAGCCCTGTTGCGCAAAGCAGTTTTTCTGTTTGTCTCAGGTTATTGTCAGAGGATTTAAAAACAATTGCTGAGATAATTCAACTATATTTTATCTATGATTCATAAATATTAACCCATAATATGCCCTTTATAGACGATTACAAAGTATTCAGTTCTACACATACTGAATAAGGATATTTTCTTAGAACACCTGATTGTGTTTTACATTACTACTTATTTTTGTACAGTTGTATCTGCATTCTTCATTCTAGTTCATGCTACTTTTGATTTTATAGTGTACTACATGCCACTTAAATTTAATCGGAGTGGCTATTTCACTTCCACACCCACCTTATCATAAAACTCGCCACATTAAGAGCATCATTTTCGTCACCTAGACTTCACATTATACAACAACAGTACAAGGACTGCATTAATATTGACATGCGCACAACGTTCATCAAGCTTACACAATACTCTATGTTATCTCGATAGAGGCACGGATATAAAACAAAAGCCGGATAAGCAAACATAGTCAGACAATTCCCATTAATAGCATTTGGAAATGTCATTCACTATATTTCCGAACATTTAACAAGATTTTGTTTTCAGGGAACATCTACACGGAATTTCCCTAAACGCACAGATAATACTGCCTGCTTCAGTTCTAAAGTTCTAGCGGCTTTTGTATTTAAGAGCTCATTTTCTCGGTAAAGCAGAATTTAATTTAACTCAATTTTACACACACGACATAATATTCATATGTAAATACATGCAAACACTAGTATAAAAAGAAACTACGATAGTTTATCCAAAAATAACTTAAATGTAATTGTAATGAGATAATAAAAACCGACCCTGTGTATTGCATGCAAATTATCTAGATCACACGTTCTTATATTTTACGTACATTAATTGTCTTCTTTTACACATCCCTTAAAAACACAATACACATACTGATTATGAACGTTGGTAACAAATAATCCTTACTATTTAACCTAATCGAAGTGAACGCTAAATATACAGCTTTTCTGCATAACCGTTTAAAGGGAGTATCAAGTGTCTGCTAAGTACACAGTGTAATGTTCTCCCCTTTGTGTAGTGTCAGGATGTATCAGGATTGCGAAACAAACGCAGTATGTGTTCGTGAATTACGTTGGGTGTTAATTAATTTCATGTCGACGGTAATTCGATCTGGGAATAATTATTCGTTGGGATGTTCAATTCTTGGATCGGTCTATCAGCCAAAATTAATGTCCAACGAGTCATAATGGTTTTACAGTATTCCTCTCTTGAATTCCCTGTCTATTTGACTTGATTTATCTTTGAAATGCTGTATGTTTTATATTAAATTCAAATGCATGTTATAATTGTATATGTGTTTTAAAGTTGATGAGCCGTATAAGCATAAGTACAAATAAACGTTTATGTTGAATATTATAATTTAATTGTTTTGTTTTTATGTACACGTACTTGTTTTTTAATTGCATAATATACGTCTTGTATCGACTTATTTGTTATCGTTAAGAATAAGTGATTTAGTAAATGATCCAATTACGTGCTCACTCCCAGCCAAGCATATATAATGTCTTTAGAGTGTAATTGTGAATGGTTACTGGATAGTGTTACTAGTGTTTTCCCCAAAGTTCATTATTTTTGCTTCGGGGCGGCATGTTTTATCTACGGATACATTTGATGCAATTAGTTTCCTCATCGTTATGTTGTAATAATGTAACAAATTGGTGTAGGTTCATTGATACACACTTATTCATCACTTATATTTGACTATTTTTTCTAAAGACTGATATACTTTTTGGACGTTGCTTCAAAAATACATTTGCTAAAGTGTACCTGTTGACAACAGTTTTTGAACTTTAAACCCTAGAACGAATCTCATAAATAGCTTTGACTACGAGTCACAAAACGACGTCTTTCTGTTATACAAGTATAGCACACGATGACACTATACGTCGTATTTTAAAATGTGGAATTGCTTGATGGACCGACGGTATTGTTATTGTCAGAAATATTATTTGCCAATTATAAAAAGGTTCAGAAAAGGCTTGTGTTTTGCGAAAATGCATTTAATTACTAACCTTTGTCCAGCTGTCCTTGGGTATGTCATCACGTTTGCATGTTTGTGTAAGCGCAGTTTTACATTGTTTCTCCGACAGCTACATATAATATTGGTCCAGTTATTATGTCTTGAAATAATATGCAATAACCTTTGGCGTCGGTGATGTACGCAATCTAGTTCCGTATCTAAACCTCTTCAACTTCACAAATTATGAAATGCCTTTGAGAATACTTGCGATCGTCGGAAATCTTGTGGTGTGGACTCGAATTATAGTAGAGACCGTGTTTTATCATGCAAAGAGCGTAGTATTTTCCGTATTTCTTCAACCATGTTTTCATTCTTTGGCGCTGAATATAATTTGAGGAAGGGGTAATTGCTTTTGCGCCCAAACGTTTTTCAAGCGTCAACTGAATCAAAATCATTTGACCAGTCTCTATCAGCAATTTTAATTATGAATAGGAGTCAATATAATGTACATTTACAGCAAACATGTTTTCAAATCTGAAAAGAACAACTTCATAATTAAACAAACAAAAGCCGGTCAACGGACTCATATATTCGTTTAAGGAAGACGAGTAAAATAACAACATGCGTTAAAGGAAGACGGCCAATATAACTCTGAGCATGTTATACCTTTTTATTCTATTTGTATTCCATTATGTTGTTCTTCTGTATGCTTTATATGTAGGCATTATCACAAAAGAAGTTGTTTCTGCAATACCGTAGTACGTTCATCATTAACCAGTGTGTTATCTTAACGATACACGGAAGTGATGGTAGTCGCTCACTGTGGATTCCTCTTAAGTTCTTCTAGCAACACGGTTTACTTTCCCGATGGGTCTTCTAGCAAAGTATCGGGAGTAAGTACAGTCTTTGTTTTAATGTATCCACATTGACACAACATGGCAAGTTCCGCAAATTGACTGTCAGCAAGCTAAGAACATGCATGAAACTGTACAAAGAGTGAATCAATTATAAAAGGGAATGCATGCGGGTATGTTACAAAATAAAAATGTCATGCTCCGAATGGATTCTCTTGAGCAACGTCCAATGTTGAGCATATTAATATATATATACATAAGAAGTCAACTGGATAACATTTATGAAGATGAGTGCCTGAAGTATGGACCAGTTGCGCAAACCAAGGGTAAATCCAAATTTAATCAGAGAGGCTATTTCATTTACACACCCAACTTATCGTAAAACTTGCTCCATAGTAAATATTCTAATATCAGCGTTCATTATTATCTTAAGTGCAATGTCTGTGTATCAAATGTCATTTTTGCCAGGCGTCTTAACAAGTATTTTACAACTGATATCAGTGAGTCAAAGATAGGCGTTTTTGCACGAGTCTAGTCAAATACGAAACTCTATCATTGTTGATGGAGGAATAAATATACAGTAATTTAATGTGTGTCATTATTAAAACATATTAGAATGAAAGATAACATAAAATGTAATATGAATAATATTACATAAACAAATGTAATTTGTAATAAAAAATAAAACGATACTGACCAGAATATTGCTTTAACATGTTATCGATTTAGGATGTATTGTGATTATATGCATATAAAACAAAAATAGTTCAGAAAATATAACAACGGCCCAAAAACGATATATAGCATGTGTCACAATATTACAAATATGTGGCATAGTATTTTATTTTGAGATTTGGTACAACAAATGCATACAATTTTTAGCAATCTGTGAATGGATTCCTAACTGAGTTCTATACAAGATATCGTTTTTGTTTTTACTAACGGTAGCAATCTCAAATTGGAGTCACCATCATCATGCGTCCAAAAGATCAACTACACTCCATCACGAGTCTTTCGAATGTGTTTGTTTATTGATGGATTCGGGGGAGTCTTTACATTCACACATGTGTTTTGGTCTGACATTTCTCAGAATATTTTGTTTAGTTCTCATGGCGAGCTTTAGTTAAGCAATTGTTCCAAAAGTATGGATGATGTTGTTCTAGTCGTTTTATTATACATTACTACAAAACCTTTTGACATATTTGTGTAAATGATGAAAAGCAATAAAAACACATTATACATATTTGAGGTTTTAAGACAATGCCTGTACAATAAAAAAAAACATATTAACCTATTAAGTATCATTATTAATGAAATTATACCGTATTACTAAACTCTTAAACAATTATTTTAAAATAAGGTTCACGTTAACTTTGTGTTTTTTGTCAACTGCCGTTTTGTTTCAAGAATTTATGACGTTACTTAAGATAAGGTTATGTATTGAGCATAACATACGTTAATATTAAACAAAAATCAGCAACTCCATATACGGGTCAGAAGTTTCTTTATTTTTAACTAAGGGTCAGAAGTTTCTTTATTTATTTTTAACTAAAACACATTTGCCTTTCAAGAACACTGTGGCGAACAAATATGATTTTTATTTTGGCTTCCATCCTTCACAAGTTGTCATACAACAATGCATAAATTAAATTAAAACAAGTAATGGTTAAAATCCAAAAAAAGTGCTTTTAAAACTAAATGTATAGCCATGTAATACAAATTTCAACACAAAATGT
This sequence comes from Dreissena rostriformis, assembly GCA_007657795.1. Classification (NCBI taxonomy): domain Eukaryota; kingdom Metazoa; phylum Mollusca; class Bivalvia; order Myida; family Dreissenidae; genus Dreissena; species Dreissena rostriformis. The sequence goes on from VMBQ01000206.1 coordinate 41,369, forward strand.
CAATGTCAATGCGTATTACAATGTTGATAACATATGCATAATAACATAAAAAATCCTTTAATCTCGGGAACTGTTTACAGTACAGTGGTGTATATTGTTCTCAAGACAACATACAGAATTGTATTGTGATCGAAATATACTTTTTTCAAGAACTGCCCACTTTTTCATTCTGGAAAACTGATTTGTAGAACAATTGTCTGCGGGTTTCCTTAATCTGGTTCTGGCAAGCATACAGATAATTACCCTTAGGGGGATTTTCAAAGCTTTTTAAGAACGTGATGACTTTATAAAAGTTCTTTTCTAACTGTGGCCTCTATATTTTTGTTGCGTAAGAATTCGGTGATTATAACCGTTTTTATCACACGAAAGAGTTATGTTAAGCATGTAGGCAGGTAGATAAACAGTTAAAGGTTTTGGTATAGATTCTAAGCACTTATAATTTTACTTTTATTTTTGTTTATAGGAAATAAAAAAAAAATGTAACAAATAACTGCTTAGATGCCAAAACATCAGAGTTACCAAAAGGGACTTATATTATTTGTATATGATTTAAAAAAAAAAGAAACGTATTTCAGCCAACATAGTATATATTAAAATATGCAGCATACGTTTGGGGGTGTTTAGTTGACACGGTTATGTGGTTTGTATATGTATCAAAATGTATGTTCTAAATTATTTTTGCACAATGGAAATATAACCGTATTTTGGTTGTGTTTAGATGGAAAATATGCGACATTATCTAATTATTTTTTGTTCATCAGTATCTATTTGCCCCAATGGTTACAATACAGTAATTTGTTATTGAGTTGTCTTTCGGTTCAGTGCTTTCTAAAAATATTCACACATCGTACGCAGAACATGTCAGTTCGTTTGCTCGTTCTGTAAAATTAATGTTACTTCTTGAATTTTTGTAAAACTACTCGCACACAATGCTTGAGTACATTTTTCGAGGTCTCTAGTTTCCTCCATATTTTGCAGACATTAGAGATTTAATAAAAGGTTTTTTATTCGAATGATTCTCAATAGACTCTTTATATGTGGATCGCTCTTGATCATTTTGGAGTGTCTAGTTTATTGACAAGGCGTATGTCTGGCTTCATAAAATTCAGAAAACAATAATTGTCTTTATTATGGAAACCCTATGACAAAAAAAAATGATGAACGTTTTCCGATGGTTGATAATTGAAATTTCTAGAATAAAAAAAAACTGAAGTTGTTTTTACTCTCTGCCTTCAATATATAACTTAATGTTATATATGTTGGTGTGTTTTTTGCGTATATATGTACATGCGGGGTATTTAAAGAATTCGGAATTCGAAATAAGTTAAAAAGACGTTGGATGAATATCGAATTGTGTGTCGCGTGTTATAAATGTTAATTGTATAAGAAAACTAGTTAAATAAGTATCTTTAAAAACACAAGTATAATTACTCATTTATCAAGCTGTTTTCTTAATGAAATAAGTTTACATAGTTTTCAGGTTTTGTTAGAAAATTAAATTGATATCTAAAGTTTGCAGAGTTTTACCAAAAAAGATTAAACAAGCCTATTTTCTTACAAACAAGGATGGAATTTTTGAATTGGTCTTTCGATACTATGTATAAATCTTCTGTCCAACCGAACTCGAATTACAAATTGGTTTAGGTTTGGCAAGATTATACAAAAGTCTATCATGTGGAATGCATGTTCATTTCACGGCATGTCTGTCACTACGTGAAAGATTGTTCTAATATTATGATCACGAACGTGGGAACGTTTTTGTTATGTTTTAAATCGAATATCTTCACACTTCTAGAATATATAATTTTGGTGTAAATAATATTTATTAAGCTATTCATATACAACATGAAAGCAATAATTTATAATACAACACAAACATTCAAGCTACTTTGGACAAAATATGCTTTACATAAGGAATGCAGAGTGAAAATTAATAGAATTGAAAAAAAAGGTGGAAGCTTATGCTATGTCTTTCTTCTGTCATTTGGAAGTGCTGCTGATGAGGTGTAAACAATAACAATACAACTAGTAAATTAATATTGGAAATTTATATTCGAATAATCGCCCTTTTGCGAATATTCGAATACTCAGTCACATAACTATTTACATGAATAATTTCTTTCTAAAAATGTCATTCACTCAAGTTTTAACGTGACGTCAATGGATTCTCGATATATAACACGTGTAAACGGCAGAAATGAAGATGTGCTATAAATTAGGAAACTATCCTTGTTTGAGAAAGAAATACATACCTTCCGAGAGAGATCCATTGTATTCACGTAAATCAATCTCAATGTGCCACCAAAGGCACATGAGTTTTGTAAAACTATATTTCTCTTAGTACTTCTTTATCGTTGTTTCTTTTTAAAAGAGCTACAGAACGTATAGTAGTCTTTGCAGAATGTGTTGATTTTCAAATATGTTTTAATACTTTTTTAATTGAAGTATAACACGAATTGTTGTATTGCTGGGTTATTTGGATTGTGATAAACACAATGCAGATTTGTTTTTGCAGAGGTTAACCATTTCATCATACATTTTCTTTCGTAAAAAATCGGTAAAAACCAGAATTAATGTAATGGTCAAGAATTCAAAATATAGGTTTCATCTGTAATGCGTTTATCAATCACACGTATTCAAATGACTTAGTAGGAAATTCGGTTTCAAGTAAACACGCTCCAAACTTTGAAATCTTTCTTCTTAACTATAGTGTTAAACCATGTTTTGCATTTCTTTTGCTGGAAGACAGTTGCCGTATTTTGTCAAAAGAATAATAACCGCGTCAAAAGTATGATGAAACAATGATTCATTTTCCCTCATTCGTGAGTTCAACGAACATAATAAACGCATCGTTATCCGAATTTAACGTGTGGGCAGACGGGCGTCAGCTAGAAAGTAATATTTACATATTTTTTTATTTATGGAGATTTTATGGAGACTTTAGTCATAATATTGTTATTTCGTAGTCAAGGTTTTTCTATATATGCTGCAGGATGCTGCACGATTTTGATAGGCTGCAGCGAAAGTTGCACGGTTATGATTGGCCGAATCCTTATCTGCAGTTAAATCTTTAGCATCCGACGGGCATTTAAGGTTTTTCTCTGCATAGTTTTTAACAGGCTTTTCAGTTCGCGCATTGGTTGGTACTCGAGATTCTCACCTAAGCGACCCGGGTTCAATCGCCGTTCCTGAAAGCACTATAGTTTGGTTCGTGGTCACCATAGCGGACAGGTTTCCCCCGGGTACATTGGCTTCTCCCCTCCTCACAACACAAGTACACATCCAAATTCAATATATTTTAGTAACAACAAAATAGGTGGACATTACAACTATTATTTAAACATTCGTCCCAACTTTCGTACATTAAGAAAGTTATCTGCTAGGACACACTCCGGGTCTACACATAATGCGTTATCTGGCGCCAGGAAAGGGCCACATGAATTCAGAAATACCAACATAGTAACATCAACACACCCATCAAATTCTCAATGAGACCTTAAAAGTATGGACAGAAACATAATAACGATGAGGTTACTATTTCAAACCATCTTACACATTTTCATAAGCTTTCAATATACTCCATATGGGTACTATAATTAAAGAGTTTCGTCTAATTGCTAACCATTGATCTACTATAGTTTAAGGCCAGATTCAAACTCTAATCTGCCGAATGTTCCTGATCATATAAAACGAAGTAATATCACGCATTAAGTTTTTATCGTAATGTAGCTAACAGTATAATGCGATATATGAAATAATTTATTTATCTAAAAGTGCGAAAGAGGACAACATTTTTATTACGTTAACAGCGTGAATGGATTTACGAGTGTTACTTTCCACCATAGTAAACATTTCATTTTAAAACATGTCATTTGATTGTGTTGGCGGCTCTTATGAATGTTTTTACCATCGTTGTTATTCAGTTCCTTATTTGCAACATTTTTATCGGCTTTCGGATATCATGTTTTATACTGGTCAATTGCCTTTAATGCTGTGCTGTAATTGCATTCTGCGAATAATTGAAGTAGTAAAGTTCAACACCGTTTTCAATATAACAAACAATGAATCTACAGAAACTCTATCAGGAGAGCAATATTTGTTTTAACCACTACCTTTACAACTGGACACTAGTTATAAACACACAATGATAAAAACTGTGAAAGAAAAACTACAAAAGATTGGGAGTTTAAACCAGTTTGAGGGTTATCCGAAATCACACTTACCCCATAATTAGTCACAAAGCAAACTCGAGACTAATACGCTCTCAATTTAATTAACATAGAAAATGAAAACATGAATGCAAAAAGGTGACGCTTACATCGAATACTACACACATAGTATACGTGTACGTATCTGAATTACACCGGAAACGTTAAACTTTCAACATGCATAACATCAAATGCGTCTTAATCGATGTAACAAAAGTTTGTTGTTGTAAAAACTCGGAGCATGATTTTTTAATTTGTGTAATCCATGTTACACGTATTGTAAGACAAATCTTGAGGCGCTTACATCACCTTTTTTTAGTGAACCAAACATCCAAACATACTTTTAAGACCGCTGTCAATCAAACTTTTCAGGTGCACATTTTAGTTTGCTTCCGCTACATATCGAACTGCATAATTATGTTTCATTCCAAGTTCTATTTCTATTTTAATAGTTGAACGATTTTTTTTGATGGTGTGAGACATTAATATTGTTTGTTTCTTTTGTATTTCTAATATCAAACCCAGATTTCTTCCCTCTAAAACTTAAGCAACATATCGATTGTGAGAAAAAGTTTTAGTCGTTCGTAAAAGAAGCTACATATCTGCCGTGAGGAAATGCTCTTATAAAGATATAACTTAAAAATTGCCGCTAGGTATAATCACTAGTTATATGTTTCAATTAAATGTGACAATTGATGAATGAAAAACATGTGTTAATAAAGAAAAGAAATCTATGCGTTTGCATTTGAAACTTAAATACGTAATTTGTATGTACATGCATGCAAAAAAAAAAGCATTTCGTTCCTTAAACAAAATGGATGAATCTCACATAAATCTGATTTATCAAAACATATTAACGGCTTATTTCTTTACAAAAATACGAATTCGTTTCTTTCCACGTTTCCGCTTGCAGTAAAATTCAATACACATAATGGAAAAACTTCAGCTGTACCAGAAGGATTGAAACCATTATTATACGATGCGTTCGTTTATTATGGCCAGGAACCCATCGCCAGTCAGTGAGACACAAAACAAATATACTATACAAGACAAACATGAACATAACAAACGCACACACATTCACACTTTAAACAGTCAATGCAAAAGCACAGACTTATGAACCCAAGGGTGAGTTCTTAAATTATCTCGACATTTATGTAAAATATAGCTAGTATAGACATTGAAATAAAAAAAGTTAAGAAAAAGATCCTTTTTAATTTATTATCATATATTTAGACTTTGTTGTGGCATAATGAGTGGATTTGCTGATACAATGCACTGTTGAATTACTGTTTTTAATTCACGCAATGCCAAAAAAGCAAAAGGTTGATGACATTTCGTCATTTTGTTTAATAAAAAGTGGGACCAATCGTATTCCGTTTTAGACGTTGCGAACTCGATGATTTCAGAATAGCCAAGAAAAATACTTTAGAAATGTCTCAAAAGACAGATAGTTTAAAAACAAATGGGCTCTCCTATTGAGTTCAAATAGATACAATGTATGTGTCTTCTGTAAGTGCAGACTAAGAATGAACTCTGACCTTGTTGTACTTTACGCGAACACATAAGGGAGTAATTTGTCATTCAACAAAAATTGCTCATGATTTTTAATTCTTGTTAGCGTCACAAATTATGTAAGAGTTTTTTGCTGAAGTTTCTTTAAAATGAGACAGATAGGTTTTCAACATTGTATTTATTACACATGTTTACGTCTGTCGCCGCAGTAATGTATATAGTGTGTGCAACAGGGTATTAAAGTTAGTTTTAGAGTTATAATTAACCTATTAAGAAATTTAAAATCTACACAATTTAGTGAATTGTGGGTTGAAATAACTTCTTATTTATAACAACTATGTTTAATGTGGCCGTGTTGGACGGGTCTGTTGTTAAAATAAAAAAATTAAGGCTGATGCTGAAATCACTGGGTTATGGTATTAACGGTAACAATCGCTTACTTATTGTCATGCTTTCACCAGATAAACAATGTTCAGCCTATCACATCTTTGATTGTGCTCTTTTGATGGAGATCTTCATGAAGGTCGTTATCATCAATTGACTGGCGTTGATTGCATTGGCGCTTCAGATATCATTATTATAAATTGTACCAACATGTTGTTCAGTGATCAATTGCCTTTCGCTTTATTCACTTCGGGGAAAAAATAGAAACAGTAAGATACAATACAGGACAAACAAAGTAAATTTAGATACGTATTTGTATTAAATATTACACTCAACATCATCTAAGCAAGACTCGCATGTTATGGTGAAAATGTTAGTGTGACCATGTACGATTATGTTCATTAATGCAAATCAACTTTTGAAGGATCTTACTGAAGTTTTATTAATCATATAGCTTCAGGATAGTTACAGCACGTTGATTATTTGGGCATGCTACACTCTATATTAGAGACATCTTACCCATCAAATAAAACACTAACGCATTTAAGTCGTTAAAAACATGTCGAAAATACGATTTTATATTATTTTAATCAATCGCAGATAGTGACATTAATACATGTTCTTATAAACATTTTAAAAGTATGCACAAATATTATAATAATGAACCATTTCAACTTAAATTTTACACCTTGCAGCGCTTTACTTTTATAAACGAACCTCAATAATCACGTTTACGATGCTTAGCATTTACATTACATTCAATTTGCAAATGAGAGACCGTGTTTATGAACATTCAGCATTCAAGTGCATACACTATTTTATTTCCCAAACATATTAAAAGGCATACGTTTTTTTATGTTTGCAAAATAAACATAATGAGTATATCATGTTTTATTATTATTATTGTATCATTGTATCATTCGAACAATCGCTTTTTACGCCATTAAATACAAACCAATATGTATATTGCAAGGGAAAAAACAGCTATTGATCCGCTGTTAACAGAAGCACCATATCGATCGGGTGAACTTGTAGTCATTCGTTTAGAAAGCTTCATAACTTCATATCTGTTTTTAGTTCTTGCGCTTGTATAGGAATTTTACAGCATTACAAATCGCCTCTAGGTATAATCACAATTTATATTTGTCATTTAATAAACCGGCATTGTCCAGTTGCAAAATGACTGGATCAGCGGTTTGAAATGTTGGTTATATTACTTCTTCATCATGATAGCGTTGATATCAAATGATTGTTTATGCCACATTTTGAATATTTATATATAAGAATTTTCAAATGCAAATGCAATACATGTATGCACTTGATAACATAATCAACGTCATACTGTACCGAAATTCCTTAATAATAATGGCGTTTCAACTTATGCCATCAGTGTTCAAATTAAAATTAAATTTGTTTTAAAGTCTCAACTGATTTGATGTAGATGTTCAAAGTAAAAGGTATTGTTTGTGAACGATATTATGCACTAAATTCGTATGTAGTGTTTGTAAGGAATTCAGTGAAATGGTCACACAAGTATTAAAATATCGCGTAACTAGGGCAACTCATCCTAGCGGAGTATTCATGCGTCAGCGTCAGAACGTTTCACAAAACGTCAGGATCAATAGCCAGCCATTAATCTAACATTTTCTGACATCTTTCTTATCCGATGACCGAAGCATAGATGTTTTGATAGGTTAGACCGTTAACACACGACAGCTGTCTTGCTCTGTAAATGCATTTATTGTAATGTGATCGTCAAAGAAGTTGAACGCAATCTGGTTCTGGCATGACCTTTATTATATACATGTTGAAATTTTGATTGTCATTCTTCCTTTATATGAACCATCCATACTTATTCTGACGTCTTACTTACATTATCATGTGCAGGCAGAGAAATTATCATTTAGACCTGTATGTGTATGTAAGCATAGGAAAAAGGCGTGTGGTGTGGGGTATGTTGTCTATTTTATATAGAAATTAAAATGTGTCTGTTTACAGTGAAGATCGATGTGTATCCAGTTTTGACCTTTATAAATATTCTATATAATTATGTCATGTATGTTAGAAAAATCCTTGTTATTATTATTCAGGATTTTTTTAATATGGCTATTTGAAGTTGACGATGCAGTGATTTGTCCCCTATTTAGCACTTATTTACAAATTTCTTTAAAGGTATGCCAGTGAAAACGTTTTTGCACCGAAAATGATATCAACCAATGACCCCCGAGTAACATATCCGCCAGGGTTTCTTAAAGAAAACGTATTTAATTTGGTGGAGAAATTCGACCTTATATTCAACATGTTGATGCAAAAATGATATGACTCGGTGCAGTGCCAAATATCTCAAGATATGACAGGAGGGCAGTTCATTTATAAACTTAAAAGCTCACTATTAAAGTTGATAAATGCCCACCCTGATGCATTTTAGATCATTTTCATTGAATTTTGAGGTTTCATAATTATATCCGTTCTGAAGCTAAGTTAATTGCCAGCTTATTTGTATTTTTTGTTGTTTTATTATTGTTTGAAAATCATTGTAAATGTAAATCAATTGATTTATACAGGTAAACATAAACGTCAATTAAGTAATCTAAACCTTTATATTAATATTTTATGTCTATTGTTCCAATTATGGGTAGACTTTCATAAATCTGAACTAAATTTGGATTAATGATACATGACTTAAAGATGACAGCTTTGCAAACATCTCACGTGTGTCAATGTCTGTTTATTTTCGTTCTTTTCTGAAATAATATACAATGTATGTAAAATGTTAACATAAATTTTCAAAACCCAATCCAAGCCTCCCTATTATGTGTATTTGCATAGATAACACGCAGTTCTCATCTGCTGAAGCCCCAAGCATTAATGAATATATTCAGCTAGATTTCATCAAATTATAACATTTAAAACTATGGCGTATTTTCCATTTGAGCGTAAACCGCATATTGAGAGAAATCGCCAATATTGCATTTAAATTATATTGCTCTGGTCTTTAATCTCTATACTCATTAAATGACGTCATAGTATGTGTTTTACTTTACAAGTCATTTAAAGTTTCACGTCATAGATAAAAGCTATTTATCGTATTGAATATTAAGTACGACATAGAGTTTGTTTGCAAGTCGCGTAACCCACTTAAGGTAGATTATTAACTAACGGCTCGCGCACACATGTCGTGAATCTCCCTCATTTTGCTTCTCTCCTCTGTGTCTGTCTCTGTCAGTATCTGTCTGTTTGTCCGTACATACCAGAGCTACAGTAGGGGGTTCTCTTTGTCGGTTTTCTGTACAACTTGACACAATGAGATTCATTCCGTAAAAAAAACGCTCTTACGGGGTTAAAAATATATTTGTGGGGTTAAAACAAAGATCAAAGAAACATCAATGAAATAACCCCATAATGTACCTCTCGTTAAAACGTCCGTCCGTCCGCCCTCTTTCTCCTTCCCTCCCTCTCTCTTTAAATGTTTTATGCTCGAATCAATATTAAGTTATTAAGCAATCTTATTATAAAACATAATATTCTTAAGGGTAAATATTTATATGATTACTGATATTATCGAACGATCATATGCTTGTTGCATGGCTTTTGTCTTGTCTTTTCATCTGTTAGTACAATTTATACATCCTTGTTTGTCTATACACACTGGAAAATGTTTTGTGTTTCTTTTTTATATTCCTAAAATGTTCTTTCTACAAAATATGTCTGTTTTGTTTTGTTCATATCTGATTGCATTATATTATTGTGTTATTGTTCATATTGTATATGTATTTGTTTGAAATAAAATGTGTTGAAAACTCAAAAATTAAAATATCCTATATATGCATTTACGCAGGGTAATTAAACGAAAATTCAAACAAACCTTTGCAAATCTATTACATTGCATACATTTTTGAATACGTATACGTATTGTCGCTTATGTAACCGATATAAGAAGACATAAATAACTTTCGATCTTCGTCAAAACAATCATCCTTCATGAACGGCAAAACTGGCTTTTTGAACATGTTATCAAATAAAGGACTCAATGCGAATCGTGTTATCGTTGTGGTTGTATTCATAGAAGTAAGCGCTGGCATCACTCGTTTAATCAAGTGAAGTCTCGTTTGTCAAATATACGGGTTTTTGTCTTCAAATAATTGTTTACTTTGAGATTTTATGTATACTTTTTATTTTCGAAAACCTTCAATTTACACCATCGGAAAATTTTTAACATTGAAAACTATTTGAAAGTTAAACACAACACCACGTTAGCTAGTTTTTTTCTAATTATCTAACAAATGTCAGCTGACTTAATTACGGATATGGATACAACCTTCACACATTTTATATTGTTTTTTTTTCGAAACAAACGCCGGCTTATCGACGTAATTGGAGTGAATAGAATTTAAAATGTTAGTGATAAAGCTTTGTGGGAGTAAGAAATGGAAAATTATGTATAATTAATTTACATTTGTTATCAATGTCAGCGTCCTCAAAAGGCCTCTTTGTATATATTACATATCTAAAACATAATAATATTATACTAGATAAACTCAATGGAAATGTTTATGTAAAGTTCATTTTAGTAAACAAATAAAAAATGTACATTCCAGTAGGAATCCAGTGTTTTTCCGAACTGTCATGTGCTTGTAGTCAAATCCTCCAAAAGGAATTACACAATGTCATTCCATTTTTTCCACTGGAGAATAATTTGATTTTTCAGATAGAGACAAAAAAATATAAGATATTCTGTTTTAGTCGATGTGCTGCTTATTCCATTAAATACGCAGCAACGGCGACGATATTCCATGCAGAGGGAGAGTTTCGATTGTGAACACACAGTGTATTGTATTGACAACAACTAGCGGATTTGAGAGAGAAAACGGAGGGCATTGGATTGCCTGGTTTTGTCACTTGCGTTTGATCTCTTGCTGAAAAGGAAGATGCTAAGAGGATCCATATTTTGAGTTCGTGTTAGAAAGTGTTAACACATGTGTAATTTTGACTAAATGTGTTTACAAATAGTGTTCTTGTAATTTTGTTAGTTCTCATTAGGCTTGAAACTGTAACAATTCATGAAAAAAAAACAATTGAACCAGCTGAATAGTGTAAATTTACCATATGGATTTAAATCTTTTTAAAGCTATATTGATGTAGTGTCAAATTGTTACGATATTGTAATGCGAGGTTCGTTTTAGTCACGTGTCGCACTATGCCCCGCGTGCTAGGCTGGATAACTTGGACATGATGCACATAGACTTTTTGCTCATGAGAACGGTACTGTTCATGTCTGTAAATGTTCTTGCAACGTCGCAACGTATCGGTATAGGCGCAGTATTTGACGAGGAAGATTTTCGTCAATACAACACTACTTTTCAAGAGGGTCTGGTGGACAGTAAGTTACCAGCGCAGAATAACGTATATATAAACGCTGTCTCAACTGCATTAGACCATTCGACCAGCGTATACGCCTCGTTTCTGGCACTGTGTCAGGCCGTAGAAAACCTGGACGTCCGGGCATTGCTTGTTGTAGGCCGACAGGAAACAATACAAAGGGCTAGCCTTCTAGCACATCCTCTGGGAATCCCGGTGCTGGCGTATACAACTCAATCATTTGTGGAGAGACATGTACAGGTTTGTTTATATATGTTTAAATATTGTTCCTTTAAATTGAAAGATGATACGTTTACATGAACATGTATTAGCAGCAGTTAAATAAACTTGTAGTAATTACACACTGTGGTATTCCATCATTGGAAAAGAGCAATGTCATGTATGCATAGCTTGAGGACACAACGACTAGAGAACATTTTTATTCTACATACAATTAGTGTTACCATGACAACACATGCATTGGTTTCACACCTCAATTGCAAGAAATGTTTTATGACCAATCAACGTTTCGCTTTCTACCATACCGAAAATGAATACTTCATTGTTTATTGCGAGTTATATAACGTACCTGCAAACATCGACTGATATACACACTAACTGACTTGATATAAAACATAATCTCAGACATCTTTGTATCAGGTCGATATCAGCGTATGGGTATTATAAAAAGTTATATTTCGTGAACACAAATTAATATACAGAAAACGTAGCAGTATCATGTTAAAACGTAAGGATGATTTTTTTCAAACTTGGTGAATTTTATTAATAATATTAACTTATTCAAATCTCTTTTTACATGTACTTCTAATTTGTATTATAGCTTACTTATGAACTTCATCTGACGCAACTGACGTCATATGTGCGTTATTCGCGCACAATTTTTTAATTAAACTGCAAATAGTAGCCAAAATCCATCTTACTTGACATTTCCTTATTTCATGTAGTGCTGGTGAACAAAACACCAGTTTTTTTACAGATACATCGTATAATACATCAAACACAGGAAAATAATTGTATTATCGTGGCAGGATAGTACAATGAATAACAAATAAGCTGAACCGTTGTTTTGTTGTTATCATCATACAAAAAACACATGAATTCATTTTTATACGCTGATTCTTTTACATTTATTGCTTTTTGACGAGGAAACATTGAAACCACGATCCGAATATCAGTTTGTTTTTAACCGCTTTGTAAGTGGGTTATGTCACATCGTTGAAACTTACGTGTTTTTGTTTGTAAACTTGTTCCATGCTATGATCTCGTCGTATACTTTGAACTACCTCCATACCGAACACCAGTCTGACCGGACTATATGACCGATAATCAGGGAGTTCCGGTTTACTGTTGTCTTTCACAGTTAAAGAGACGCCAAAAGAAGTCAAAAGGAAAACATTTAAATGTACATGAATAGATTTACATGTGATATATATTTTCTATGTAGATTTATTTAAACAGGACATTACATGCTCATATATATTTATTCAAACGGAATTACATGAAGGAATACTATTAACACAACACCTCATATCATAATAAAATTCATGATATTTAAAATGCTTATGAAAATCACAATAATTACAACTTCTGGCACATTCATATGAATGCTGCATTCTGATTGGATAATTTGTTTACGTGACCCGTTTTTCATTTTCCGATGAACCCACTTCGTATGCAAATTTAAACATGAATATTCATGTCGGTACTTTCTGTAAACTGTTTCCCGGTTGAATATAACCGTTGACTATAATATACAACAGGTACAGGCTAATGTATAAATTAGGTGTATTTTTCCCGACAGTTCATACACCGATGAAATGCAGAAAAATTCTATTCAATTCTTATAATTACAACACAAAATGAGCTTAAAGCTGAAATTTTATCTTGGTAAGGGTCATAAAAGTCCCTTTTAATCTGGCGTATGAATCTATTTTCAGTTTCGGTTTCATCTCTGTCAAACAGGTATATCGTTGAAGTTCGCGCAAAAAATATAACGTCATTTCGCTATTGACCAATAAAAAAACAACCTCATTGAGTTTCGCGCAAAACATAACGTCATTTTGGCAACTTGTTTATGACCAGAAAGTATAGGTTGGTGACCTCCCCTTATCTATCGCTACTCTCTATATAGGGATACCAAATGACGTCATGGAAGTAAAGAAAATTCTTTATTCGTTATTGTTCTACGCATGACATCCTTTATCCGGTATTCCCGAAATAAAGCTAAATAAGTTAAATAATCGGGGATTTTTTCGACAATGCACGCTGTATTATGGATTACAAATGCATCCTTTCTTATTTTTGTATAAAGGTAATTACACGATATCGAATTGAGAGCCACACTGTCGTCAAACGGCTTCTTTTAAAGCAGTTGAACGAAGCGCGTCTTGAATATTCATTGTATTGACAATTTCGTGCAATCTACCTATAACTACCCACATAAACATTATTCGTTCTTGAATAAATACTATATCTGAAATTTCGCGAGTTTCAAAAAAAGCATTTCGGGAAAATATCAAAGGTCAAAATAAATTAAGATTACTGGTCAGGTTTTTAGTATGAACATTTCGGTTGATTGAGTCGAAAACAAAACCACATGAAAGAAATATATCAGAAAGTAAATGCCAATTTGTGTTCAATTATGTATAAAATATTTAAGATGGACGATATATCGTTAAGAATCTGAGTTTAAGGAAGAAAATCGTCGCAAACACACACGTATTGCTAAGATAATTACGACAAAAATCTACATTCTATTATGTTTGCTGGGATATGACATGGTTATACGGATCAGTTAACGTGTACAGACAGACAGACATAATAGTTTATTTACGCCTCAGTTTTGTACATAAAAACACAGCTAAGCAGTAAAAATTGGTTATATATATTTACAAATACAATTTATTTTAAGAAAATTAATAATTTTCAATCAAATTTTCTATATCAAATCAATATATATAATTGAGAAGCGACGTGAGAAAATACACCTTATGGTGAAAAATTTCGATTTTGAGTTTTATACTTTTTCGAGTAGTTCAATGATTTCTGATTACAACGGTATGTCTACTTTGTTAATGCGNAGTTTTGGTTCATTGACTAAAGGCAATTTAGAAATTCCTATATTCTACGAATTGTATACATACACAAAAAACATTTAATCGCTATTTTCTCATTGAAATATGTTGACAATATAAGTATTGGTACAATTTTTAAGTAAGTTAGTACATTTGTATTGATGATTAAATATCCACAATTTTAACCCGGCAAAGTGTTGTCGAATATTCTGCATACCAGTGTCGGTAAAATTTGAAAAGTAATTTTGAATGCATTCCAATTGTGCTTTAAAATTCTTGTTAACTTATCTTTGCTTTTGCGTTTTTCATGTGCATATTGGTATTGTACTTCGAGATATTCGTGATTTAGTACAAGTCAATATAAGAATAGACTGATTGGGGTTTCAATGATTGATTTAGGAAATGTAATTTCTTTGTAAACAGCAAAACAGAATACCATTTTACTTTTGAATCACACACAATATGTGACAAAACAAATTTCCCCAACGACACTTATTTTTAAACAACCATGCACAAATACATAACTAACTTCATTGAGATAATTAAGATTGAATAAGGACACAATTGATGTATCTCATGTGAGCGTGCTTGCAAAATATAAATATATATGTTTTCTCTCAATGGTATTTCTACGACGACATTTATGTCCCACGATTACCGAAATATATCATGCAAAGTAAAACAAATCTGGAAATTTCCTTTCACGAGGTTCTGATACCATTCTGTTGCATGAATAATGATTTATTATAATGAGAGAGTTTTGCTTTATTTCCGAATGCCGAGATAATGCATGGATTTGGTTTAGGCAATTAATCAATACGAATGATAAAAGGTCGGAAAAAACATGATTTTGTGTTCTCTTCTCATATCGTTCAATAATTGATTTTCTCTGGTAAAAAGTTTTCATTAATCGTATAAACATGTATCAACTTTAAAAACTAACTAATTGCATACCAACACTGATAGCACGAATCACAATGACAATTACTATAATAGTATTGTAAAAACAGCCGCTGAACAATCCTTAACTGCGAAGAAATCAATACAAATATCGTTTATAAACATGAAGGCATCTCTTGAATCCTAGTTATGAAAGCACCAATAATGGACGATGCCCATTATTTTTAGTAAATACCGGAAATGGATTTCTTGACATATTATTTACGTATCACTAATTTTCGGTATTGTAATATCGCAGAGGTTCTGTTTATTAAGGTATCATTTTTCAATTTCTCACAACATCTCAATAACCGCTTACATACTGTCCCAGAAAAATAGTGGATATGATCACAGGCCGGTATTGGAGAAGACTGCATAGAATAGAAATGAGTCACGCTCTGTAAAAGGGGGTTTAATGCATCTGCCTAAAGTGTCGTCCCAGATTAGCCTGGGCAGTCCGCACAGGCTAATCAGGGACGACACTTTTCGCCTTTTTTGTATTTTGTTCGTTTAAAGGCGTTTACAGACTCTGTTTAACAAAACTCCAGTTTAGGCGGAAAGTATCGTTACTGACAAGCCTGCGCGGACAGCACAGGCTAATCTGGGACGACACTTAACGCATATGCATTAAACCCCCTTTTCACAGAGCGAGGCTCAAATAAACATTCCTGTTTGTCATTAAAAAATATCTCTATATGGTTCTAGTAATTTATCACCTTTATTTCAAAGACTTCTCTAAACTGTGATTTGACTGTCGTTACAAATTACTTATGTTGGCTTCATTATTTGGTTTTTAATAGTATATATGGTGTATGGACAAATGCAAATTTCAATGTGAAACATTGTCGCAGAAGTAGTTAAAGTGTTGGACATGGCTATACATATAAATATTACACATTCCAAATAAACAGTTTCAGTTTAACAGTGAATTTAAACTTAAAAGTCGTTAATGGTTTCATTAAACGTGCATGAGCACTGCGGACATGTTCATAATTAAAAGTTGATTATAACTTTGGAAAATTAATACGAATGCAACATTCACTTCCATTAACGACTCATTCGATTGTGTAATTGATGTTTGTTAATTAATATGTCATGTCTGAAAATGTAGGTATAGCCTATTTGTATTTGTTTGGTATTTGGTTAATATATTCAATTATGTTCTTAATTGTGCTTATTGTTTGTATTTTGTTTTTGCAGCCGTCTATTGGGACACCGGTAATACGAATTACTTGCACAACACCTCTACCCGTTTCCAATATAACTGCCCCCCTTTGTAATTATCTCAAGTTAAACATTGTAGCAAACATATATGTGTTTTGCATGATTGGAGTTAATGTTTCGTAAGCTAAAAGAACTCCATTACAAAAAAAGATAAATTTTAATCAGGCAAATATGATCCGAATCTACTAGATGCCCAGTGAGGTCCTTACAAACCCCCAGCACCAGTATATAGTCTTGCACTGTTATGTGATGTCTGTGTGTGCATGCGTCTTCATTGCCTATTGTTTTGTATTGTATTCAATCATTTCTATGTTCACTTTTCAGTTTTCAGCGATAAACTAGTTAGCGTATGGAGACCGTTAACTAGCATGGGTGATAATGAATCAAATAGTATTTTTATTCGGTTATGATCCGTAACTTTAACGTACACATACATAAAAGGAGCTTTGGCTGTCATCGCATTGATGTATGTAGCGAAACTAGTTTTCTATACATGCCATGGCATACAATTTGCATCAGCTTTCTGTTATTTTAATTTGCATTATATTACAAATTATGAAAAGAAACCCTCGAACGACATATTGATTAGTTATGTTCAAGAAAGATCATAATACGATTGTCAATTCAACTGGTTGGTGGTGTCTGAAAGTTTCTTCGTACAAATAACCCAAAACTTACCGTTGGCAATATGGAAACATGGAAATATAAGCAAATGGCACGTATAAGCTAGATAGTCGCAAGTGTGGTACACTAAAAAATTTGCTAAGGCAGTCTTGGGAAATATCCTTGGACGACTGTGTAATGTTTGCTCATGCCATTGTAATTTCACCTTTCTTATAACGCATAGAGGTTCCAAACACAGATCATATTGGGCACATCATATTGTTGGATGAGGACTAAACGTATCACCAATAACATTCTTGACAAAATAGTTGCATGTAGAGATTGTAAAGACATATGTCATTTTCAATAATAGTATTCATTCGGCAGAGCTGACTAAGATCAACTACGACCTAGATATATGATGGTTAAAATGGAGGGGTAGAGTTCAGTTGCCATGGTTTACTGTCCACTGATAACTGTTGCATACCTTTGGAAACAATAAAAAAAGCAAGAACTGAAAATAACACTGGGCACTTTAACACATGGAATTAAAAACAAAATTTTATATTAATTCACATTATCAAATTACTATTTTATTAAATCTACATAATTGCTCTATAAATATTTATTACTTTGCTTTGGGCACTTGTCGATCACAATCTACGAATGCCCCTTGAGCTCGCATTCCGGCTACCTTTTGATAGTGTTCAAACATGGTGAAATTGTTTTTATAAACTTACTGGGCAAGTTAATTTATATTTGAAATATTATTGCATAATATGGCAATTTTTTTAAATAATTGTACCGTTATCAACTTCCCCAGTAGATGATGCCTGATATGTGATATATAACATATTTGAATGAAATTAAATAAACTTGATAAAAGAAGTTTCGGAACACGACATAATGTTATCAATATTACTTCAGTTTCATCTGCGTAACGATAATAAACTTATTGCATTACTTCCGATAAGTAGAGAATTTATATGAAAAATATGTACACTTATTTTTATTTTTTCTAGAGAAAAATCATGTATAAGTTCGTTTCCGTAAAATACTAGTACTTCATTTTGAAATGATGAAAGAATGGGAAAGTATGTGATCATTTCTTCGGTACACAACTAAATGTCTGATATTACGTCAAATGGACTTTAAGTCAGATACGTTTTCTCAGGTTTTCGCCGATTGTATCGTATGATTTGTTTTCTTTATTACTACTGAATGGGGTCCGAGAATCACGTACCAGATCATTTCGCCATTTTGCATCATGTTAGTACAAATCTGAAATTTAAATATATATTTCAACGCCGTTTTAACAAATTGCTTGTTTATAATTAGAGTTATACGAATACGCGAAAAATGTTTTTCATGCCACTGGTAATAATAGAGATAAATACATATGAGGCTGTTTAATAAACGTTCCTTTAAACGAATTATAAAATAACTGTGCGAAAGACCCGAGTTCTTCATAAAAATGGCTACTGGTTAGGCGTAAACATGTTTTGGGTTACAATATGCCGACGGAGAGGGTGATTAGTATAGCTTGAATAATATGTTATAAGATTAATCGAGCTTTTGCAAACAATCAACATTAATCGAAAGAACATGTCCCACAAATGCCAAAATATTCACTTCGAGTTTGAATTTAATCGTTTAAAAATATATTTTATGTTCGTTTATTTAGAACCAAAACAAAATTCAATAAACATCCTGGTTGTTAAAGCTTATACTTAAGTATACTATTTCTTGCAATATGAGAAGTATTTGGGCACATACATTCAAGAAACAACCAACATGTAAACTTCACTAAATACCAAAGTAAAAACGTTAATTAATTATTTAATTTGTTTTAAAATGTCATATCGGTCTGACAGACACACGTTTTAAGTAAGCTGGACATAAAAAGGGGAAAGAATAACGGAACTGAAACTTTTAAATGTACGCTGGTCATAAAAAGGCGACAGAATGGCGTGATTGGATCCAGCAAACGATTTATATTGGCCTGAGATTTAGGCAGATGTAAAACTTTTTTTTTACATCGGTTTGATATTGGGTTTAACATGGACTCGAGATCGAATCAGGGTCATGCCTGGACAAATTTGAAGTATAAACTCCATTGCTATAGGGGTCCGGAGGTATTCTCAACTTGAATAAATATTCCCCTTGGAACATTATAAGATGCATTTAGGGGGGTATTTAACATCATTATTTTTCTGAACGTATAGTTCAAAATGAAAGACAACACATATGATTGATATATATCTATTTCGACCGTTAGAACAACGCATGAATAGTGTATAATAATTATGTTTTGGCAAATGTCTAGGTCATCCCGTCTCAGCAGATTCCGTTGTATATAATTCTGATGATAATGTTATGCCTTACCCGGATAAGTCGATTGGGCTATTGCAATTTTCGCGTTTTAAATTTTCCGACGATACAACTCAGATGTACGCACGTGCGTAAGTGCGTTAGACCAGGCACGCCCCACGATTGGATGTACAACATGGCTCGATGTAAGGCAATCAATCTGCATATATTTCACAAATTCATTCTTCTTTTGTTGCCATTTAACCTGTTTTCATTGTTAATAAGATTAAATTTTGTTGATGGGGAGATAATTGCTACAATACCTGATTTTCACAGAAACATGTATCACTTGTAATAATATTTACATTTTCAAACAGTTTTTGTCTATCATCATCAAAAGCTTTTTTTTGCAATTAGCATAATTGCATTCATATTGAAAATATAAGATGTGTTTTATAAGTTACACAAATACTAAAGAAGTAAGAGGCACATTATCAGTTATCAGTTGTTTTTTAAAATAGATGATCAGTCATGGTTCCTTGTACTTCATCATGATAATGCAAGGTGTATGGCTCGGTAGTCTGGTTCATCTGTATGTCGCTTCAATTTCACTACTAAGGATACAATAAACAATTATAAACACATGTGATGACGGTCCTTTGTCGGACCGTTATGATAAATTGTGCATGTCGTGCTAGATATCGAACTGATGTGGTATCACTTTTTAAAGGATTGCTTAAAGTTTGTAATTGTTAAATAACTTCTTAGATATTGAACAACATTGCATGATTGCACTAGAATTCCCCACCCAACACACAGACACGCACACACACATTGGCCGATATAAAACAAATATATTATTTTGAAGATGTGTGCTCTTCATCTGCATACACTTCATTTGAAGCCATCATCCAGTCGAAATTGGGATGAAATGGACATATTTACTGGGGATGGACTGACGAACGGACGGACATAAAATTACTGTTCCGGAACACGGGAGCATAAAAACTACATGAATACTATTTTGCACTACGTCACATCTACACAATCTCAAAACAAATAATGTATCGTCGACTTAAATGGATTTCTCAAACAACACATCAATGACTTAAACTACAATAACACTCTACAGAAAAATTCCATTTAATAAAGCAACGACTTAAGATATGTTTGGAAATTCATAACACAGAAAGGATTCATTTGACGTAATGACGCGCAATTTTCAACAATAGTCAATTAATACACGTATTTTCCCAATGTTCAATGAAAAGAGTTACAGGGACGTATGTTTTCATGTTTAACTGTAATGTATAGAAATGTTTTGAATCTATGGACTTTATTTATAAAAATTGTAATTTTGCCAAACTGTTAAGAAGTTCTTCCAAATGTACCATATAAGTCAAACAGTGACCATTAGAAATCGTAGCAAACGTAGTGCACGGGACGTGAACTTGGTCGATGATTCAATTAGTGACATCCCCAAAGTCCATTATACTTGCTTCGGTGCGGCATGTTTTATCTACGGATACAGTTGATGCAATTATTTTCCTCACTACTTGGGTGACAAATGCTCCACTTTCGCACTTTCGCACTTAAGAGCGTCACAAGGCATTTGGTGCTATGAGTCCAAAATATGCCACACACTACCGACTGTTTAATTAAACCTAATGGCATTGTTTTCTTTAAGTTGCAAGCTGTGACCACTTAACAAATATAAGTGTCCATTTCATATGTTATGTTATTACATACACATATTTATCACTTTTATTTGACTATTTATTTTATAAAGACTTATTACATTTTTTGAGAAGTTTCAAAGTTTGATTTGCTAAAATTTACCTGTTGAACAAATATTTTGAACTTACTTTTATCCCCATCGATCTAATCTCATGAATAGCTTTGACTAAGCGTCATAAATAACACGTCTTTCGTTTATAAAATATAGCACACGATGGCCCTATAGGTCGTATTTCAAAATTTCAAATTGCTTAAGGGACCGACGCGATTGTTATTGTTATTGACATATTGGTATATGCTTGCCAATTGTAAAACAGGTTCAGAATAGACTCTTGTTTTTCAAAAAATGCATTTAATTAGGAATCGCACTATTACTTTGTCCCGCTGTACTTGGTATGTTATCAAGTATGCATGTGTGTAAGCGCTCTTTTACATTGTTTCTCTGAGCGCTAAATATGCACTTGATCCTGTTATTATGTCTGGACATAATCTGCACTAAATATTGGCGCCTGTGACGTACGCAATCTAGTTCGATATCTCAACCTCTTCATCTTCACAAATTATATAATGCCTTTGGGAATACTTGATATCGTCGGGAGTCTCACTGTGTGGACTCGAAGTGTAGTACAGATCGTGTTTTATTATGCAGAAAGCAAAGTATGTTCCGTATTCCTTCAACCATGTTTTCAGTCGTTGGCGCTGAACATAACCTGTAATTTGAGGAAGGGGTTGAAGGTTTTTGCTTGTGCGCACGTGCGTGTGACAAGCGTCAACCCAAACGAAATCATGTGACCAGTCTATATCAGCAATTGTAATTATGAATATGAGTTAATATCATGTACACTTACAGCACACTTTTTTTAATATAAAAAGAACTACTTCATAATTACACAAACAAATCCGGTCAACGGACTCGTATTCGTTCAAGGAAGACGAGCTAAATAACCACATTGCTAAAGGAAGACAGCCAATGGAACCCTGAGCATTTTTTACCTGTGTTGTTCCATGTTTTTGTTCTGTTTGCTCTATATGTAGTATTTATCACAAAATGAGTTGATTCCGCAATACCGATGTATGTACATCATTAACCAGTGTGTTTTCTTGACGACGAAGGAAGTAATGGTAGTCGCTCACTGTGGAAACCTCTCAAGTTTTTTTAGCAACACGGTTAACTTTCCCGATGGGTCTTCTAGAAAATAATCGAGAGTAATTACAGTATGTATTTGTATGTCACCCAATCGACACAACATGGTACGTTCCGCATATTAACCGTCAGCGAGCTGGGAACATGTGAACACAATTATGTATGCATTGAATGAAACTGTACACGGAGTTAATCAATGATAAGTGTAGATGCATGCGGGTATTTTTTTTTATATAATTCACATGTGATGCTCAAAATGTTTTCTCTTTATTAACGTCCAATTATGAGCATATATACTTAAGAAGTCATCTGGAAAATATTTTTGAATATGGGTTTGTGTAGTATCGACCAGTTTCGCAAACAAAGTCCAAAGCCGCTTTTTCTGTTTGTCTCAGGTTGTTATCAGGGTATTTGAAAACAATTTTTGGGATAATTCAATTATATGCTATCCATGATTTATAAATATGAACTCATAATTTGTCCTTGATTGACAAGTAAAAACTGTGAAATTTGACACGTACGGTATAAGGAATTGTTCTGAGAACACGTGAATATATTTTGCATTACTTCTTATTTGTACAGTTGCATCTTACGTAAAGTTACAGTTTTATCTTATTTATACAGTCGTATCTGCATTCCTCGTGTTAGTTCAGATTACTTTTGATTATATAGCTAACTACTTGCCACTTACACTTAATCACTTACAACTGATATCAAATAGTCAAAGATAGGCGTTTGCACACGAGTCGAGTCAGATACGACACTCTATCATTGTTGGTAGGAATACATATGCAGTAAGTTTATGTTTGTATTTAGTAAAACATATCTGAATTAAAGATTACATTCACATTGCGGGGAATCACGTGGTTTTATTTTGATATGGAACACGGAAAATGGCGGCATCATTGTCTCGGTAAGAGTATTATTTTTTCTTATTGTACCTAAATGTTTGATTTTAACTTGCTAAGATGTAGCCTATCATATGCGGAGTCGAATTTTCGTGTAATGGTACCTTACATTATATATATTACTGAATAATTGTCTCGCTTACCCTTTGAATTCGTTCACTTGCGAATGCATGACAGTGATAGTTTTCACGGATTTAAACGAATTCTTCACAAATATGATTAATATCGACATTCCTCAAATCCTTTTCTTATTAAATATAAACCAGGTTTTCTTAACATTACAAACAAATTGCATGAGAGTCTGAAAACTTGGCAGTTTCTGCATTATAAATGCAAAACAAAACAAAAATTATATGTTTCACGGAATACAAATTAAGGATATGTTTCACGTTAAAAGAATGATATGTTTCACGTACTGTCTGAAGGCGAGAAATAAAACGTCGGATATTTTCAGGATAATGTAACATTTAAATATAATTTCAGTTTTGTTTTCTTCAGAAACCACGTGTTTGACTGTGTACGAAAAAAAAAAGATCTACGGGGAAGAAAGAAGATGGGCACAGCTAGTGTCTTCCTCACAGACGTCTTTACAGCTCGGATCTTTCGGTGTACGCTGGGAAAAAGCGCGAAGAAATGAGTCAAACATCCTGCCATGTGATAAGATGGGCATTAATTAACGAAAATAAACGTCAGTATGGCAGAAGAAATAATTTTGATCTGACAATTTTCAGAAAAGGCAGTTTGCTTTACAAATTAAAACTATTCAAAATCAGGGTACATTTTTATTCACATTTTGTTTGTCATTCCTACGTCTTATGTAAGCGTTGTTTATGTTATTATCACAAACCATATAGTTTGAGACATAGCCGACGATGCAGCATATTGATTATTGTGTGCATTGTTCTAAATGAAAAATTCCCTGCGATATTTGATATCAAAGAAGTGTGTTGTGAATATTCATCCAAATGTTGAACAGATTTTCAATATAATGCTGGTATGTTATTATATATTTTGTTGCATACAAACGAATTTTGTAACATTGTCATGTACTCAATATGCAAGATTAAATTCTATACGTTTAAGGGGTGTTGCGGCAGTTTATTTAACCGAGGATATATTTATAGCAACACCGATGCTATTATCACAACCCAATAGTTTTGTTATCAGAATCATCACAAATTAATGACCGAGTAGGTTCATAATAGGTACTCAGTGGTTCGATCCCAGGTGCGGTTAACTTTTTTAATTCTTTTTTTCTTTCTTACATTTCATTCTTGTTTTTTTCTTGGAGCTCTTTAGTCCTGTTGTTTACATTAATCAATTTAAAGCATTTAATCACAAACTTCAAAACATGCCGAATTCTGTCAACAAGTCCCGGTTATTGATGATTAAGGTCGAGTTTGATACTGTATGGTCTTCTGTTTGTGATTAAATAGTGTATTAGTGTTGAGTTTTTTAGTAAGCCGTTGTGATCCCAATTAAGATTGTAAACAATCTATAATGTTTATGCATATCTCTAACANTGATTCTTGGCCCCAAGATGCATAGCCATGTGATCATCATATTGGTTTCTCCTATTCATTTGATGTCCGCATGTGTCACAGGTAAACGTCGCTTCTTGATGGTGTGTCATGTGCGCTCTTAGGTCTGCCATTATTGCGAAAGACCTCCAGCATGTCTCGCAGGCAAAATCTTTAGTTTCGTTATGTGCTGCGCACCTACATTAATGAAAAGACCAGTTTGTATAAGAAAGCATACAAGATAAAAACAAGAGATCTACACGTTGGACTTGGGTGCCTCACATTCTTGTAGTTCAATACAAAACATTGCTGTAAAAACCATTACACAAATGGTCAAGTATTTCTTATTTTATAGAGTGACGCAAAAGATAGTAGATTTAACTCATGAATATTGCTGGGCCAAGTGTGAGGTTGAGCGCTCATTAACTGGTTTAAACCCCCAATGCTTAGCATTGACCGTTCCAAGGCGGTGACCCCAGCTTTATTCTACTATGTGTATATGTT
Organism: Dreissena rostriformis; assembly: GCA_007657795.1. Lineage (NCBI taxonomy): Eukaryota > Metazoa > Mollusca > Bivalvia > Myida > Dreissenidae > Dreissena > Dreissena rostriformis. Next base: position 66,818 of record VMBQ01000206.1, read on the forward strand.
GTTTCGTTTTGTGCCGTACTATACCGTTTTGGCAATTGGTTCCTTGCCATAAATAAAGGACCACAGAGGTGTGTATGATAAAATTGCAATACTGCTGCAGCTTCTGGAGTTTCACTTCTTCATATTGATCCAATGCGAATGTTTTTAAACTTTTGCCATTCTAGAAGATACGCAATTTGTCACATCCGCCACTATAAACGGTGCAACGAAGTTTGAGTATTGTTTTGAAACTCATGTCCCGGCATGAAATCGATCCATCTTAACATGTCATACGTTTTTTGATCATAAATGACAAAATACAATCGAATAAACCTGGTGTTTTTGGTTTTCTTTTTCGAAAATGCTTCGTACCAATTAAGTATACATTCTGTGCGTTGTCAATGTGTATGTACATTTCTCAAGAGCAATCATCAGCAATTGCAAGAATGGTAACGTAAATATTTTACCGATTTCGAAACAATTTTGGTTGCATTGTGTCGGAATAATCGGATATAAACAGTTATAAAATACAATGGGGGGGGAATAGTCATCTGTGCTTAAATACAAAATGTTTTTCTCAATAACTTTTCTGAAAATGCCTAATATTCCCAATACCATCTTACCCGTGCCTTGTTTAATTAGCTTTGCTGTAGAACATCCGTCCACAACATTTGTATGGCGCTTCCCCGTATGTTTTCTTTCATGATCGCTTAACCCTGAGGCGCTTCGAAAAGTCTTGCCGCAAACTCGACACAACCCAAGTCTGAAAATAAATATTTACCTAGCTCTTTAAAATTGTTACGTGAAACATATCATGCATATTGTATTCCGTGAAACATATCATTTTTTATTTACGCGTTTATTTATTTACATATTAAGTGGTACGCCGTCCAGAATATCGTACATATTCCAAATGATGTTTCTTGAATTTCTCCTACAATAATATGGTATGACCTATGTTTATTTTATGAAATGTATGACACAATGCCTTTATTCCGTGAAAACTGTCATTTAAAATCATTCAATTTGAAATAAATTCAAAGGGTATATGAGAAAAGAAGGTAGTTAATTTATGAAAGTAAGATATCATTACACGCGGATTTCGATTCCGCATATGATAGGCTACATCATTGCAAGCTAACATCTCGAATTTAAGTACGAGAAGCAAAAACGTTACTCTTACCGAGAAAATGACGCCGCCATTTTCCGTGTTCCATATCAAAATAAAACCACGTGATTCCCCGCAGTGATTCAAAATTAATGTGAATAAAATTACAAATACAAATATAATTTATACAATAAAAAATTATACGATACAGACCAGAAAATTGCTTTAACATGTTATCGATTTTGGATGTACCTTGATTAAATGCATATCAATACTAAATAGTTCAGAAAATATAACAACGGCCCAAAAAGAATACCAGCATGTGTCACAATAATACACGGTATTTTATTTTTAGATTCGGTACAACACATGCATACAATTTATAGCAATATGTGAATGGATTCCTAACTGGGTTATATACAAGACACCGTTTTTGCTATTACTAACGTTAGCAATCGCTAATTAGATTCACCATCATCATGCGTGCAACAATAAACAACTACCCTACATCACGAGTCTGTCGAATATGTGTTTTATTGATGGATTCGTGAGAGTCTTTACATTCACACATACTGTTTTGAGCTGACATTTCTCAGAACATTTTGTATGGTTCTCATGGCGGGATTTAATTTATCTGTTGTTCCAACAATATGGATTGATGTTGTTCAAGTCGTTTCATTATACATTACTACAAAACGTTTTAACAGATTTGTGTCAACGATAAAAAGCTAATAAAACAGTATACATGTTAGAATTTAAGACAATGCATGTACAGTTAAAAAACCTTTTAACATTAGTATCATTATTAATACAATTAAACCATATTACTAAACTCTAAAATAAGTATTAAAAACTCGAGTTCACGTTATTTTTTATATTTTTTTTAAAGCTGTTGAGTGTCAAGAAACGTTGATGTTACTTAAAATAAGGATATGTATTAAGCATAGCATACGTTGATATAAAAACAAATCAGCAATGCCATATACGGATCAGATGTTCCTGAATGCATTATTAACTAAAACACATGTGCCTGTCAAGAAATATTGTGCAACACACAGAGGATTATGTTTAGGCTTCCATCCTTCATAATTTGTCATGCAATCAATGTACACATTTAATTGAAACAAGTAATGGTTAAACTCCAAAAACGTGCTATTGAAACTAAATGAATAGCCATGTAACACAAAATTCAATAGAAAGCAATGTAAACGAACTCCATCAAGCGTATCAGTATTGCCATATCTTTGAATCTACCGCATCGTCATATTGCAATATTAAAATGAAGACATTATAAGTGCATACTCGTTATAATATCCTGTATTTCTTTCTGAAAGGACAATTGGCAGGTCATAGAATCCGAAACGAGTATAAAATGATTTATAATGAATGGGGCAACATATCCAAAAATGTCAAGCTTCTCAATACCTAGTGCAATTGACACAAGTTCACATTGTGACAAAGACTGTAAACTGTAAATCCATATTTAAGTTCCTTTGATTGCCTGTCAAATGTTACTCGATATGTCTTACTCCTTGTATGCCTTTACATCCGTACACTCTGATAAGGATAATATCAGCTTACGAGACCAGAAAAAATGATTCCTGACTTTATAACAAACAGGTTAAATCCTAACCACACTGCGCGAATGCTCAGGCTGGTCTGGAGCTATGATGGCCGCATATTGCATAATACCCATTTTCGCACGACATGGTTCATGTAAATATGCTCATTATTGCAGATAAATTGCTTTTTCATAATGTTAAAGGTGGATTGAAGTTTGAATTTTGCAACTGAATAATAACACGCTTTGACTCGTAACAAATAACTTTGAATTTGCTTTGCAGTTAAATCACATTAATTTTAAAATATATAAATCATGTGATATATTTAATTTGTTTATGTGTTTTGGAAAAACTATACAGAGTTTAATACTTAATCAATAGGTAACTGCTTTTCTTTATAATTGACAAATTCTTCATGCTAATAGTAATTTATCTCGCTTAAGTATTCAGAGATGTCTAATTTGAAGTATATACATAAAATGTATGGAATGCATAGTTAATATAAGAAATATAAGACCTTTTTAACAACCAAGTACACATCTTGTTTCGACAAAGGTTTTCTTGTCTTTAAGTATTCTATTACAGTTTGCTTTTATATCAGATGGATGTTCAAAATCTTTGTTAAACAAATACATCGGTAAAATGGACTTTTCTGCTCTGATATGTTTTGTATGTTATCATTCGTTTGCATGAGAATGTACTGATTTATGCTGTTGTGGTTTATTAGAGGTTCATTTGTTTAACAATTATCATGGATTTCAGGCTCACCTTTCAAACAAATGTATACATAAAGATCAAATAATGATCATTATCTTGCGCTCATTGCAGTAATTGCCATTTGAAAAGTGTACGAAGTATAATGATGAGAAACTTACAATGTCAATGCGTATTTGCAATATTGATAGCATATGCACATTAACATCAAAACCCTTTAACATCGGGCACTGTTTAAAGTGCAATGGTGTACATCCTTACCAAGACAACATAATTGTATTGTGATTGAAATATAGTTTTCTCAAGAACTGCCTACTTTATTCATTCTGAAAAAAAGATTTGTAGAACAATTGTCTGCGGGTTTTTATGAATAAAAGTCTGCTGGAAATTAATCTGTATCTGCATGAAAATGAGTATCACTTGGGGGATTTCCAAAGCTTTCCAAGAACCTGATGTTTTTATAAAAGATCTTTTCTTACTGTGTGGCCTCTATATCTTTGTTGCGAAAGAATTCGGTGCTTGTAGCCGTTTATACTCACACGAAAGAGTCGAAGTTTTAATAGGTTATTTATGTTTTTTTGTCGACTGACTATGCGATATACGAGTGTTATTTTCGTCGGTGTCACCGTCCTTTCTCATTTCTCTGGAGCATCACTGTTAGAACTATAACAGCAAGAAAGAAGGTAGAAATTCCTTATTAAGGGACAGTAAGTGCACAAAAGCTGTTCGCATAACCTCATTCTTTAAAAGTTGTTGCCATTTCATGTTTTCATGTATACATTTGTGTTGGGTGCTTAACTCTTAGACACTTATTTGTTATTTTTTCGTTGAGTTCATAATTTCTTTCTGGAACGCAATTTTTAGATTTCTTAGCGTGCACGGGATGCCTTGTTAAATAAGTGCCCGTATTTCAAGTTAGTTTTTGGGCGTCAGACGATACATCCGACTTGTTGAGTTCTGGTTCAATAAAGTAGTATTCATTCCAATAATGATATTACTATTTCCTGTCTGAACTATTCAAAGAATAATTATAACTTGGTCTTATGAACAGAGGTGCATTGTCTTTGTGATGTGTATCGTAGTAATATTGCTATCAATAAAATGTACTTGTTCATTTTGATTTACGTTATATACTGGACATTTTGGATGACTTTAATCGCTTTTATATTATCTACTGACCTATATAAAGATATTCAATTTGTGAAAAAATATTTTATAGTGATATAATGTTGATTGTCGACTTGTTTATTGGGAATATACTTCTACAAACAAGGTTGAAATATTAAAAATATAATAAAGTTCTTAACTTTTCACATTATTTTGTGTCATTCAGTTCATTATTGTTGGTGTTTTGAACACGTTTGACACTTTTATTTACAGTGTTTTTTTTATTGTTGTTATTATTCAAATGTTTGATTCTAAACATCATCTTTCAGTAATGAATACTGCGCTGGGAAGTTTATAATGTCTTAACTCATGTCACGAAATTGAGATTATGTGATACTTTGTTTGGCTTAATGTAATATCGAAACATCAACTCAAATGTAGAAACAATAATTGTCTTCATCATGGAAAACGTATGACAAAAAAAAGAAAAATGGATTTCCGATGGTTGATAATTGGAACATCTCAAACATTAAAAACACTGAAGCTGTTTTTACGTTCTGCCTTCAATATATAACTTAATGTCTGTCGAATTTTGTTTCGTATGTTACAAATGTTATATGTATAAGAAAACTGGTTAAATAAGTATCTTAAAAACACGAATATAAATACTAAATGATCAAGCTGTTTTCTTACCAAAATAAGTTAACATAGTTTTGACGTTTTGTTAGAAAATATCATTGGTGTCTAAAATTATCTTGTCTAACAATTTAGTTTGCAAATTTTTACAAAATAAAATAATAGGCCTATTCCCTTACAAACTAACATTGTATTTGTGAATGGGGTTTTCAATACTTAATATTAATCTGCTGTCCAACCAACCTTGAATTAGAAATTGATTTAGGTTATTCAAGATTATACAATAGAATGTCATGTTAAATGCATTTTCCTTTCACGCCATGTCTATCACTACGTGCGAGATTGTTCAAGTATAATTACAACACAGTGGGGTAAGTTTTCGTAATGTTTTAACTCGAATATCTGCACCCTTCTAGAATCTACAACTGTCTCGTCTATACAACCAGTACAACATTGTCGTATAGCTATCCGTACGACGTGTGTCGAAAGTGAACAACATGCTTTAATGATGTGCCCGCAATACACAAGTATATGAGAGCCACTTTAACAGAAAGTTCTCTTTCGGTAAATCCAAGTTCAACGCATAAAACACAAGAGAGAACATGAACTTCTTGCTGTCAGATGATCGCATCATTAAACCCAGTTCTGGAGCCTGTTATGACATGTAAATGAAGCGACGCAACCACAAGTATATATGTTTTATAAATGTGTGCACACAGTCAATTGCGTATCAAATAGTAATATACCTTGTAAATAATAACTAAATAAATGTTTTGCATTGTCTCCCATTGTATGTGTGTAAGTATAATTTTTATTTATTTACAGAAAATGAATCATTTTAAATCGACTTTCCTTAAGGATCTTGTTTATATTTCTAACATATGTGAACGTTTTTATGATGTATATAAACGTTGAACTCAGAATGTTATGAACCATCGTCCCTCGTAACTCTTTAAGGTTAGTTTTTACAAACACACACACACACACACACACACACACACACACACACACACAGAACATATATATATATATATACTGATTTTGTACTGCTTTATTGTATTTTTTTGTACAAAAGTGAGACGTTAATTAACTTTTCTTTCTGTCTGTCTATAAAACTAAAAACAAGTGTGCTCTAAATATTGCTTCTCTCAGGATCATGTATTCATAATAAGGGGAGCGCGTTATCCGCGCGCAAGTTGTCCATTTAGAATGTTTTGACCCGTTCTAGTCTGCATTTAGCTAGTTACATATGAATAATTACGTTCACACAACATGATGTTAATTATCCTATGTTCGAATATGCTTCTTCATTATTTTATGGACCGTGTATTTTGTCGTGCGTGGTACTAGTTTGGTTTAGTTGTTGACGGACCTCATCAATTTCCTAATTTGTCACCTTGATAGTTCAAGGAATGTGACAGCAGAGATATACTCAAAGCGATCATGTTTTTTATAAAATTGACCATGCCCGAAATCTGTGTTAGTTCGAAACGACGAATGAAAGTATGGCTAGTATTATAACATCATAAAATATTATGTTGTGAATAATTTATTTCCAGACTACTTAGTATAAGCAATTATTTTAAAAAAGACATTTATGTGGGAACGTCTTTTTCGTTGATCTATTAAAACTCTATGTCTTAATAAAAAATTATAGTATGTGCCTTTACTGATTACATAGTATATTTACGGGTACTTCAACCATTTATCAATCTTACGTTGCTAATAACTAAGAAATATATTGTCAAAATCACGATTGAATGCATGAAATGTACATAAACATCAACAAGTTTTAACATGTCTATTTATTTTTTTGCAAAAAAGTTCATTTTGTTAGTAAATACATATGTATAATATTTCATATCTAACCATGACAAATTTCTTGATCGATTTAATTCAGGAAAAGGCCTAATTGATATCGCTACTACGCGCATTGAGTTTTCTACATCGCCGTCTAACAGAAGTATTGGTTATTTATGTCGTTTCCATAGTTTTGTTATGCCACTGTTCCTGAGGGTTACGTTAAGTTTCATTGACCAATTACGTTACACGGTTTCACATTGATGACACAGTTTTTGCCGATGAGGTTCTCAATAGTTTTTTTTATCTTTTTGGACCGTTAACGTGTATTTCCACAAACCTGAATTACACCACAGTACATCGGGATCAGCGCGGGACAGGATAAGTATGACTTATATAACAGAAATTGTGGCTTCAACAATACAATGCTGCTGTATGAATCATATCTATATTCACCATTGTGTCCTTTATGCATTACTTTCGGCATTAGGAAACAAAACACCTTGGTTTAGAAATACGGTGACTCATAATTAATGTTCAACCTAATTATCCACCATTAACAGATTATCAAATTTTACATTAGCGTATTAATTTAACTACAGAGCAACGGCTGTGCCATTTAGAAAAACACAGTGATGAATCCAATATCAAGTCCACAAATTGGTCACCTTTATTTAGTGCATTCAATCGATATCCATTTATAAATGGAACCCTTTTAGAAACAGTTCTAAAAGTATAAAAGACAACGTTATTACTTTAATGGTAGCACTCGCCATCAGATAAACAAATCAACGCTATCTTGAGTCATTCGAATGTGTTGTTTGATAAATGGATTCATGATAGTCTTGTCTGGTATTTCATGGTTATTTATCATTGATGTACGTACCACCGGTATCGGTGATTTGTTCATGTCTTTCTATTATACGATTGTACCCTCATTTAAAATATAATTTTATATAAATACAATGTATATCATTATTATATTTTGTAGGTAAACTGGAAGTAAGAGTTTTCTGTATGAACCATATGAGACCCTTTTACTGCTCAGAAATTATGACTTTGTGAATGTAGTTGTATAGTTTTGTACATATGAACAACGGTAATCTAATTAGTTTATACGGTATTTTGCAAAATACTTGTCTCGTTTTCCTGTTCTCATTTTTCGTTCGTCATATACAGTCTGTAACATTGAAACAACACATGACGAAGGAATTTTTATCCCATTATCAGACGTGCATTGACGGTATAACACCCAATGGAATAAACTAGCCTCTATCCCACCTTTTTGAATAAACCTGTCTCGTGCTATTTTTAGATCATTTGTGGGTTTTTCCAAAAATTGGAGAATCTGAGTTTGTCAACTGCGGAAGAACACAATCGTCTTAAAATGCGATATTTGAACATTATTAATGTAAAAATGGAAGAAATAATTGGATAAATAGAACATTATGTGCGTTTTGGATAAAGATAATGTTCATCATGCGTGGCTCGAACCATGGTAGCACTCGGCAAGCCTCGCGCTACCATGGTTCTTAGCCTTGCATGATAAACTTGATCTTTATCCAAAACTCACGTAATATTCTCTATATAGGATTACGTTTGGCATTCAATTAAAGCTAGTTATTAAAAATGAGTTGAATTTGATTGGGTCGATTTTTTAAAGGGCTTGGTACAAACAGTTAATACATTGAACAATCGACATGAACGCATGCTTTGTTCGCATGTTATTCTGAATGTTGCCCATTATTAAAGATGTTCACATTGGTTTATTCATTGTCAACATACTGATTGACGTTTGCTTAATATTCGTTTAGGAAGCCTAAGTTTGTCTTGTGGAACACAGTCCCATAACATGTCTCTCATGCAATTTTGTTTTCTGTTATTTGAACATGTGAAGCATTTGTTATAACAATGTACTTCATAACTCATGATTTGGTTTTCTCATTGAAGACAGTCATTATTTTGAGGTTTTTTTATTGAAGAGAGTTATTATTCTTTGGAGAAGACTAATTAGTTCATGCATTTATGATGCTTAAGCAAGCATACGTAAAGTTCAATCACATGATATGACCTGAACAATAACCAGTAATTAAGTCTATCAATCAGTCATAGCAATATTATATAGATATATTCTTATTATAATTACATATACATAACCTCACAACACTGCCTTTACATTTTTTGCCTCATGATATCGAACTTAATTAGACCAGAATGAGTTATTTTGTGCGTAAATTGTTGGAACATCTGCTCTTTAGGTAAACCCTTTTGTAATCTTTGCATCTTTTGCCCATGTACTTAATCAACATTAGTTGATTAGTTATAATAATCAAATTAGGAAATGTATATAAGATTCTTTATATTAATCGAAGAATCGCATTTTTTTTTGCAAAGTTTGGAATACTCGGTCACATAATTTATTGAATGAATAATTTCATTGAAATAAATAGCATTCACTGAAATTTTAACGTGGCGTCAAAGGATCCTAAATATATAACACGTGCAAATGGAAGAAATAAAGATTCTAAGTTTTAGGAAACGAGAGATGTATCGGTATCCAATATATTTAAAATGTGCTATAAATTACGAACCTATCATTGTTTGAGAACGAAATACACACCTTCCGAGAAAGACCCATTGTTTTCACGTAAATCAATCTCAATGTGCCATCAAAGGCACGTGAGTTTTGTACAACTATATTTCTCTTGAGACTTCTCTATAGTTGTTTCCTTTAAGAAGAGCTATTATATCAGTTTATTGTTGCATTGCTGGGCTATTTAGATTTTGACAAATACAATGCAGACATTTGTATTGCAGAAGTTAACCATTTCATCATACACTTTCGTAAAATATCGTTACATACCAGAAATAGTGTTATGTTCAAGAATTCGAAATATTGGTGTTATCTTTTATGCGTTTATCAATCACATATATTCAAATGACTTAGTAGGAAATGCGGTTTCAAGTTAGTACTAACGCTCCATTGAAATCTACCTTTTTACTACAGTGTTAAATATTGTTTTGCCTTTTGTTTGCTGGCAAACAGTGGTCGTATTTTGTCAAAAGATTAATAACCGCGTCAAAAATGTGATAAAACAATGATACATTTTCACTCATTGGTGAGTTAATCGAACATAATTTACGCATCGTTATCCAAATTTAACGTGAGTGCAGACAGGCGTAGACAATTAATACCAGAGGTAGATTTGTGTCATTTTAGCCAACGTAACGATCGAGCTGATGAACACTGAGAAACAAACTTGAACCTTACACCCAAACATTTAACAAAAAGCACATATAATGCTCGTGTGAAACAGTATTTATGCAGTCACGCGGTGAAAGCATTACGTCAGGTAATGGTTGCGTTTAATTTTTAAATTAAATGGTACATGTTAAACTGTTGAAGAATAATATACATTATTAATTTTACAATAACACTCGTTTTACAGTCACAAACCAGCTTAGAAAGACAAATTTTATGCCAGGTTTTTTCATTAAAGTATAAAATAGCGCTGCATTCGTTTTATCACAAAAGTAGATTTTTTTTTAAATAACTCATCATTCCAGCACTATCATAATAAACAGTCTGAATTACACGGGACACGGTTTTTAAACGTTCACAATTGATGTAACAATAACTTGTTAATGTTAAAACTCGGAAAATGTTTTTTTTATATTTGTGTCATTCATGTTACGCGTATTGAAAGACACATCTTGAGACGCTTAATTCACCTTCTTTTAATGAACCAAACATACAAACATACGTATTTTAGATCACTGTCAATTAAACTCTTCAGGTGCATTAATTAGTTTGCTGCCGCTACTTATCGAACTGTATATGTTTCATTTCATGTCTTTAAAATAAAATTAACTTATCCTGTCACATGTCTTTAAATCAGCCTGATAATCAGGTAACCTAATAACCCATAAGTTATTAGGCTAGTTGACCAAGTGACCTCGAATATCCGTCAGTCGCTTTACGGTGACGGACTACTTGTTTCTATTAATAAAATACCAAATACATGTAAAGTACTGTTACCTTTGAAATTTATCTAGACGCATTACGATAGTTATCGTTTATATTACATATCATCCCATTTTGTTTCCTCTTTAAAATATATATCCGAACCAGCTTTCCGTATTTCATTTTCATCACTTGATTACGCAGTTTATGACGTATATCGTGTGACGTCATTTCGGTGACATTTTGGGACAATAATATGACGTGGTGGTTTTTTTACAGTAAAATATTTGTTTAAAGCATCGAACGAATCCAAAACGTAATTCGGATTGTGTGTTTGTCATGAATAACACCTTAAGAACAGACACTGGAAGTGTATATCGTTGTAACTTTATTGTTATTAGCATTTAATTAAAGTTGACATTGAGGTAAGCGTGTCGTTTTTACTAAAAAAAAGAATATTACTCCTGTCAAAGCTTAAATAATGGCATTAATCTATTCTACAACACAGTTTCAGCTGTAATCGATATTTTAATTTTCCAAATAATTTGCTACGTGTAATTATAATTATTTCCGATTTTTTTTTTATTTGTGGCTCAATTTTATTTTTTTTCCGTTGACTTACACTGAATGTGCACACCATTTTGTTCAATTGAATGTTAAAATAAAAGTTTTTGTTTTGCTGTTGCATATTTTTCAAATTCTAACAATAAAAATATCACATTCTCGATTCGTTTTTAATTTCTTCTCATATTTTCAATAGGAAAGTATTAAAAGGAATGGTTTAATTTGGAACTAATTCTTACGTGACACAATCGGTAGTTATTCGGTCGTTAGGAATGTTGCTTACATGTAGGAGGCACGACCAGAATAATTATTTTGTTATGTCAATAAATCATTTGTCTTTGATAAAATGTGTTAAAGGTATATTTGAAAATGTTGTTAATGTGACATGATAAATATAATAATAGGTTGGTGATGGAGATGGAGCCTTTGGCTCACCCGATAAATTCCTCCGCCTTGCCAGATTACCATTCTCAATTCACGTCACCAACCTATTATTCTCTATATATCGAACTGCATATGTTTCATTCCATGTCTTCGAAATAAAAGTTATGGAATTATGTTTCTATTATAATAGTTGAATAGATTTTTATTGCTGGTGTAAAACACTAATATTATTTGTTGTTGTTGTTGTTTTTTTCAAATGACAATATTCATATTTCTTCGCTTTAAAACTTAAGCACCATATCGATTGTGAGATTGAAACAGTTTTAGTCATTCGTTAAAGAAGCTACACATCTACCACGAGGTTATTCTCTTATATTGATATTACTTAACAATTGCAACTAGGAATAATTACTAGTTATATTTGTCAATTGAATGTGAACATTGATGAAAGTCACTTATGTGTTTATAAAAAAGAGGAATCCAAAATAATCCTCCAATTCGTGTACCTATTAATAGAAACACGTATGCGATTGAAACCTATCAATAAGTACTGTTTATGTAATGCATGCAAATAAAGAAAAGTTGTTGACCCTAAAACAAAACGGGTGAATATCATATAAATTTGATGTATACAAACATGGTGAAGACTTATTCCCTTACACAAATACGAATGTTTTCAGTGGGTGTCAAAAATTAATCAAATTCCACTTTTCCTTTCGTGGTTAAATCAAATACACATGATGAAAAAACTTCAGCTGTATCAGCAGGAACGAAACCATTATTATGCGATTCGGTCGTTTATTTATGGTCATGAACCAAGAAGTGATTTCTTTAATTTGTTCTACATTTATAATATAATATGGGTAGTACAAAAATATTAAATCTATATAGAAATTGAAATTAAATAGTTTCTTTTAAGATATTTTTGTTTTAATTTATTAGTGCATATTTAAATTTATTTGTGGCATATTAATTGGATTTGTTGGTACAACGCAATGTGTTGAATATATATTTTTATTCCAAATAATGCCAAAATGCATAATTGTGATTACATATCGGCATTTTATTTAATTAAAAGTTTGACCAATTTTATGCAGTATGCACGATGCAAACTCGGTGATATCAGAGTTTCATAACCAACAAATGTCTCAAGTGACAGGTAGTTTTACAAGAAATGTGCACTTCTTTTGAGTTCAAAAATATATGGATGGCGTGTTGTTCAACTTATCACATTTATTTACGACCGTCTTGGCAGACTGTACTGTATGTATTGTTACCAACAGGGTATTGCATGAACTCTTTGAATTATGCTGAATTACCAGTTGGAGAAAAATCTACAAATCTAGCTAGGTAGCAGAACTTTCCACGATACACACAATGATAAAATAAATAGAACAATAGGAAGCTATAAGCGATAATCTACACGTAAACAAATGAAATCGTGGCAAGTGTTATAATGTGGTTTTCTATTGAAGAACACGAACTGCACAATTGCCGCTAATGGATTCCTAAGTATTTAACACAATTTATGTTGTTCATTTCATCAAAGTTTCTCCTGATAGTGCAGACGAACAATGAACTTTGACCATGTTGCACTAAACTGAAACACATAATGGAGTTATTTGACATTAAACGAAAATTGCTTATGAATTTTTATTCTTTTTTTGCGTCAAGAATCATGTAAAACAATAAATAGCTGACGTCTCTTGGAGATGTCTCAAGAGACAGATAGGTTTTCAGCATTCAATTTATTACACATTTTACGTCTGTCGCGGCAGTAACGTATAAATTGTATCAAACAGTGTGTTAAACTAAAGTTTGGAGTTCTGATGAATCTCTCGTTGCACGTCTGTTCTTGTTATGGCTTTCATACAAACTGGTAATAATAAATATTATACTTTAATTTACGGTCAAGTATAAGTAATACGTAAGTAAACAAATTTTACAGGATATTTGATAATATTTCATTTTAATATTATCACAAACACTTTTTTAAATTAAGGGCATTGCACTTGGACTGGTTTGAAAACAAAATGCCATTGTTAATATCGCAAAGGAAACAAACCAGATATTAATCCGCTCTAAAGAAAAGCACCATATCGATATTGTACATGTGTAGTCATTCGTTGAGGAAGCTTCATAGATTCATATCGGTCTTGCCTTCTTTCGATTGTATAGGAATTATATAGCCTTTCAAATCGCCTCTAGGTATGATCACAATTTATATTTGTCATTTTATAAACAGACATTGTTCGGTTTCAAAATGATTCGATCAGCGGTTTGACATTTGGTTCCAAAACTTCATTCACCATAGCGGTAAAAGCAAATAATTGGTTATGCCACATTTTGAATATTTATATATGAGAATGTTAAAATGCAAATGCAATACATTTATATACTTCATAACGTTATCTCCGTCATACTGTATCGAAATGTCTTAATACTAATAGCGTTTTAACGTATGTCATCAATGGCGTTTAAACTTGTTTGTATTAACATCTCAGCTTTTCAATTCTGATAAAGTATTCAAGTTAAAATTACATTCAGTTTTAAGACTCATTTAGTCCTTCATATATACGTATTAATTATTGTTTAAGTTGTCATTAGTTTGTGTTTAGTTATACACAACAATTGAAGAGTAAATATTTCCCATTGTGTGATTGGCACAATGTTACTGATTTAATGCGTATGTAGTGTTTTAAACGCTTCAGGAGTTCAGTGAAATGGTCAAAAAAGTATGGCAATATCGAGTAACTAGGGCAACTTATCCTCGCGGAGTATTCATGGTGCATACAAACCATGGTTGTCAGAACGCTTCACAAAACGCAAGGATCACAGGATCAATAGCTAGACATTTTGCTAACTTTTTCTGGCATCTTTCTTATCAGACGACCGAAGTATTGCTGTTCTGATATGTAGACCGTTAACACACGACAGCTGTCTTGCTCTGTACATGACTTTATTGTAATATGATCGTGAAAGAAGTTGAATGCAATCTGGTTCTGACATGACCTTTATTATATACATGTTGACATTCTGATTGTTATTCTGCCAAAATTTGAACGATCCATAGGTATTCGGCCACGGAGTGTTTGACGTCAGACTTACGTTATCATGTCCAGTAAGCAAAATTATCATTTAGCCATGTTTATGTTATTTAACATAAGAAACAGGCGTGTGGTGTGGGGTATGTTTGGTATTTATATAGAAATGAAAATGTGTCTATGAACAGTGATGAACGAGCGAAGCTAACATGCAAAACAGCATGTGAATCTAGTTTGGGCCATTACAATATGCTATATAATTATATCTGAACTCATAGTAGGTACGTACAGGTTGGTTTTTTTTTACTATAATGTTTATGTATTAATGAGCAAGCCAAATACCATTTGCTTAGTTTTTAACTTTTTATGTTTGCTCATTTTGTCGGGAGAGTTCAGAGTGTGCGGATAAAACCTTATTTGATCCGCTAATTAATGTTAATTTCGTTGCGTTTTATTTAAGCCAATTTATATTGTGATTTTAAACCATCTTCTTCAGTTGGTTCAGTCTATTAAATGATATAATCAAGTTTCAAGTTCAAGTTTCAGGTATTTTTATTGGAACATCGGCAAAACGCCTTTGATCATTTACAAACAAGTAAACAAAATATAGTCAAAGTGCATCAGTACAATACAAAAACAATCAAGTTAATGAATTACATGGTATTTCATTTTAATTTCAACGTAGAACGTACTTGTAAATATTTTTTTGTTTAGTGTATATGCGGTTTTATATATTACGAAAATAAGTGTCAATCACTTGTTTGTTTACTTTGCATTGATTGATTCCTTTTTTAGGGATGCAACAAGTTAATCTGTTTACTTATCGTAATGATCAGTTAACCGATTACATTGTCAGGTAAATTTTAACCTGAAACTTTTGTAATAATGCATTTTTCATGGGCTTAATCGTACAAATTTAATCTCTATCATACTGTAAATTAATGATGTCGACTTCTAAAAGAACATGCCTCGCCAATGGCAGGAATCCATGTCCAAGTTCAGAATTTATTGCATACGCA
Organism: Dreissena rostriformis; assembly: GCA_007657795.1. NCBI lineage: Eukaryota > Metazoa > Mollusca > Bivalvia > Myida > Dreissenidae > Dreissena > Dreissena rostriformis. The sequence continues at coordinate 82,699 of VMBQ01000206.1, forward strand.
CAGTAAAATCAATATCGTTTCTATATATACAGTAATAAAGCAACGAACCAGTAACTTTGTTGTTTAAAACAGGATTTAAGTTTAAGTAATCGGTACCAGAGTTATGGTTTACACCCGATAATGTAACTCTATTTAGAGAAGACATACTGGACACGTTTATTAATCATGCGAACACTCAATCGATAGGGACTTTGATCAGCTTATTAATGTTTTTGTTAACAAACTTTCAATACGGATTTCTCTTTAAGAAAGTGCATACAAATATCAATTGTATCAACATTATTCTTTTTTTTAAATCATAATCAATGGATGTCGTATTTGCTCCATCCGAATTTAATATTATTGGTCAACATTCAACAAATTTAATTATAACATAACACTCGTAGAGTTAGAAAACCATTAAATGTAGTTTGCATTTAATTATTTTAGATTGGCACACTTAACGTTTACAAAAAGCAGTATTTGAGATCTTAATACTTGTTAACATCACTATTAAATTAAATAAAGTGTACATTTAAACAGGAATCCAGTTTTTGTCCGATAGTACATTTAAGTTCAAGTGCCACGTATTGCGCTTTCTGTGAAGTGCTTGCTTGTAGTCAAATCCTCCAAAAGGAATTACACAATGTCATTCCATTTATTCCACTGGAGAATAATTTGATTTTCAGATCGAGACAAAAAATGAAAGATATTCTGTTTTGGTCGATGCGGTGCTTATTCCGTTAAATACGCGTCAACGGCGACGATATTCGTGCAAAGGGAGAGTTTCGATTGAGAACACACAGTGTTGAAAAGGAGTATTGCATTGGCAACAACAGGCGGATGTGAGTGAGAATGGAAAGCATTGGATTTAATGGTTAGGACACTTGTGCTTGATCTCTTGCTGAAGGGAAGACTTTTAAAATGATCCGTAGTTTTTTAGGATGCGTTTTATCAACACGTTGGTTTGTGTAAGAGCGTGTGTTAACATGTTTTATGTTGACTTAAGGTAATGCAAAATAATGTTCTTGTAATTTCGTAAGTTAACATAAGGCTTACAACTGCTAAATTCATGAACACAAAATGAACTGCCTGTATAGTCCACATGGATTTAAATCATTTTAAAAGCAATAGTGATGTAGTGTCAAATTGTTACGATAGTGTAATGCGGGATTCATGTTAGTCACGTGTCACACTATGCTCAGAGTGCTAGGCTGGATAATTTGGACATGATGCACATAGGCTTTTTGCTCATGAGAACGGTACTGTTCATGTCTGTAATTGTTCTTGCAACGTCGCAACGTATCGGTATAGGCGCAGTATTTGAAGAGGAAGATTTCCGTCAATACAACACCATTTTTCAAGAGGGTCTGGCAGACAGTAAGTTACCAGCGCAGAATAACGTCTATATTAACGCTGTCTCAACTTCCCTTGACCATTCCACCAGCGTATACGCCTCGTTTCTGAAACTGTGTCAGGCCGTAGAAACCCTGGACATCCGGGCGTTACTCGTTGTAGGCCGACAGGAAACAATACAAAGGGCAAGCCTTGTTGCCCGACCTCTGGGAATCCCGGTGCTGGCGTATACAACTGAATCATTGGTGGAGAGACATGTACAGGTTTGTTTATATAAGTTTGAACAGTATTCCTTTAAATCGAAAGATAATACGCGTGCATGAGATTTATTAGCAACCGTTAAAGGAATTTTGAGGGAAACACATTGTTGTATTCCATCATAGGAAAAGGCCCATGCCATTAATGCATAGCGAGAGGACAGATAATATATTTATTCTACATACAATTGGTGTTACCATGACAACACTTGCATGGGAATGACACCTGAATAACAAGAAATGGTTTATGCCCAATCAACTTTGGGACGCAGTTTCGATTTGTACCATGCGGTACAAACGTTAAGCAAAATTGTTTATGATTGTGATTATGATTGTTTTATGATGTAAAAAGAAGGAAAAACATGTTTATGATTTAAGCAAGAAAGCAACTACCTGTACATATAGCTTGTAAAACGAAATTTGAATCTGACTAGCAAACTATGCATGACATTTTCCGACCTGTAGTGGAAAAATGTATGTTTAGGGGGGGGGTCGATTATTTTTATATTTCATATAGAACGTTTGAAATATATATGTCATTATGACTTATTAACACACCAAACAAGCCGTTTGATAAAGTTAGTGATGTCACTAAATTAATAACGTATTTAAGCAGTAATTATGTGACAATGAACAAATGCCCTGTCTACTTGTAAGCATGTCTTTAGAATAGTTTTTCATAAACATTTACCTTTACAATAATATGTTTCATTATATTTGAATATATCAAGTTTATGCCGGTATCAATATAAATGGTGTTATCCAAATATTTGTTTTAATATTAATATGTAAACATTAATGCAGTCATAAGAAACGAAACTTAGGTTCTGAATTATAATATTAGCAATCATCAACGCACAATATATTTATTAACATTAAATATATTTTTTTTATATATTAACTTTTAATTTTTACTTAGTTCTCTGGTCGAATAAAAAACCAGCGTTTGGCTTAACGATGTTCACAATTATTTCACATGATGATTAGAAAAAACAGTTTCCCGTTGAACTGTGGTGGTAATTATCCACCCCTGGGGACTGATGTATGGTAAAATATATAGCAAAAATATTGACTGTTAGTTCCAAGTAATTGTTTAGAGATAACGGTGAGACTTGCTGAGCCATTTTTTTTCATGAGCCTGATATATTACAAAAAGATATTGCAGCAAAATGTCGTTTTGTTTATCACACATCTTAGCCCCAATTTATAAAGAAATAAGAACAGACAATCGCTACGGCTGTGAATTTTGCGCGGGAATGAACATGCTGTATGACGTTTGTGGTGTTCAACATGAGGCTAAGCACTTGCTCTAAATATTTGTAAAATGTGTTTTTCTGGATGTCTGTGTTGCTTTTTATGAATTAAATGTTAAAGATCTTTGTATTAGAGTAATTGTTTTTTTTAAACCGATTATTTCTTCCGAAAATGATTACTTCATTTTTACTCACTGTAATATAACGTATCTGCAATTTGGGTGCAAACATTGACTGATATACACACTTACTGACTTGATATAAAACATAATATCAGGCATCTTTGTATCCGGTCGATATCAGCGTATGTGTATTATGAAAACGCGAACGGTTTTAGTTTTTTTTTCAAACATGTAATGTTTCGTCTACACAAAATTAATTAATATACAGAAACGGTAACAATATTATTTTAATAAGTAGGCATGATTATTTTCAAACTTGATGCATTTTTTTGAGAATATTAACTACTTCAATTATGTTTAAACTGTATCTACATTGCATTATAGCTAACTTATGGACGTCATCTGACGCAACTGACGACACTCGTGCGTAATTCGTAATTATTATTTTGTAATTAACTTGCAAATACAAGATGTAGCCGAAATCAGTCTTACTTGTGATTTCCTTATTTCAGTTGGTGAGGGTAAAGCCAACACCAGTTTTGGTCAAATTGATTTGAGACAAGATATTAAAAATATGAAAAAATCTTACCAAAACATCACATAAAACATCAAACAAATGAAACTCATGTTAATACCGTGGACGAATGGTACAATGAAGAACACATAGGCTGAACAGTTGCTTTGTTGATATCATACTAATAAAAACCACGCATGAATTCATTTGTACACCTTCAACCTTTTACATACATTGCTGAATGACGATGAAACATTCCGATTATCAGTGCTTTATTTACCGCTTAATAAGTTGGTTATGTCACTTCTTTGTAACTTTCGTGTTTTTGTTTGAAAACTAGCTCTATGCTGTGATCTAGTCGTATACTGTGAACCCTCTCTATACCAAACACCTGTCTGACCGGACTAAATGACCGGTTATTAGGGAGTTACGGTTTACCTTTGTCTTTCACATGCAAAGAGACGCCCAAAGCAGTCAAAAGGAAAACATGTACATGTTACAGTACATGAATAGAATAACATGTGAAATGATGTGATACATACGTTCTATGTAGATTTATTCTAACGGGACATTGAATGAAGGAATACTATTAACACAACAAATAAAGCCATTTACATTTTTTGTAAAATGCAGAATATTTAAAAGGCTTATAGTAAGAGAAAATGAAAACCATAAAATAAAAAAAAAAAAAAAAAAAAAAAAAAAAAAANAGATTTCCGTCAATACAACACCATTTTTCAAGAGGGTCTGGCAGACAGTAAGTTACCAGCTCAGAATAACGTCTATATTAACGCTGTCTCAGCTTCCCTTGACCATTCCACCAGCGTATACAGCTCGTTTCTGAAACTGTGTCAGGCCGTAGAAACCCTGGACATCCGGACGTTACTCGTTGTAGGCCGACAGGAAACAATACAAAGGGCCAGCCTTGTAGCCCGACCTCTGGGAATCCCGGTGCTGGCGTATACAACTGAATCATTAGTGGAGAGACATGTACAGGTTTGTTTATATAAGTTCAAACAGTATTCCTTTAAATTGAAAGATAATACGCGTGCATGAACATTTATTAGCAACAGTTAAAGAAACTTTGAGGGAAACACATTGTTGTATTCCATCATAGGAAAAGGCCCATGCCATTAATGCATAGCGAGAGGAAAGATAATATATTTATTCTACATACAATTGGTGTTACCATGACAACACTTGCATGGGAATGACACATGAATAAGAAGAAATGGTTTATGCCCAATCAACTTTGGGACGCAGTTTCGATTTGTACCATGCCGTACAAACGTTATGCAAAATTGTTTATGATTGTGATTATAATTGTTTTATGATGTAAAAAAAAAATATTTTTTGTTAATGATTTAAGCAAGAAAGCAACTACATGTACATATAACTTGTAAAACGAAATTTGAATCTGACTAGCAAACAATGCATGACATTTCCCGACTTGGTAGTGGGAACATTTATGTTTGGAAGAGTCGATTATTTTTATATTGCATATAGAACGTTTGAAATATCTATGTCATTATGACTTATTAACACACAAAACAAGTCGTTTGATATAGTTAGTCATGTCACTAAATTAATAACGTTTTTAAGCAGTAATTATGTGACAATGAACAAATGCCCTGTCTACTTGTAAGCATGTCTTTGGAATAGTTTTTCATAAACATTTACCTTTACAATTATATGTTTCATTATATTTGAATATATCAAGTTTATTCCGGTATCAATATAAATGGTGTAATCCAAATATTTGTTATAATATTAATATGTAAACTATAATGCAGTCATAAGAAACGAAACTTAGGTTCTGAATTATATATTAGCAATCATCAACGCACAATATATTTATTATCATTACATATTTTTTTTTAGATATTAACTTTTAATTTTTACTTAGTTCTCTGGTGGAATAAAAAACCAGCGTTTGGCTTAACGATGTTCACAATTATTTCACATGATGATTAGAACAAACAGTTTCCCATTGAACTGTGGTGGTAATTTCCCGCCCCTGGGGACCGATGTTTGGTAAAATATATAGCAAAAATATTGACTGTTAGTTCCAAGTAATTGTTTAGAGACAAAACATGGCATTTAACCATTATAGGTGATGTCAGTGGAACAAGTTCAAAATCAATTCATTTATGTGACTGAATATTTGACAATCGGCACGTCATTTTGCAATAGATGATAACATAGGTTTTGGAATAAAAAGAGAAAAATATGTCACTGCTTAATCGTTATCTGGTGAGGCTTAGAATAAAATAACGGTTAGACTTGCTGAGCCATTTTTTCATGAGCCTGATATATTACAAAATGATATTGCAGCAAAATGTCGTTGTGTTTATCATACATCTTAGCCCCAATTTATAAAGAAATAAGAACATACAATCGCTACGGCTGTGAATTTTGCGCGGGAATGAACATGCTGTATGACGTTTGTGGTGTTCAACATGAGGCTAAGCACTTGCTCTAAATATTTGAAAAATGCGTTTTTCTGGATGTCTGTGTTGCTTTTTATGAATTAAATGTTAAAGATCTTGGTATCAGAGTATTTTTTTTCAAACCGATTATTTCTTCCGAAAATGATTATTTCATTTGTTATTCCGTGTAATATAACGTACCTGCAAACATTGACTGATATACACTCTTACTGACTTGAAATAAAACACATTATATCAGGCATCTTTGTATCAGGTCGATATCAGCGTATGTGTATTATGAAAACGCGTACGGTTTTAGTTTTTTTCAAACATGTTATGTTTCGTCTACACAAAATGAATTAATATACAGACACGGTAACAATATTATTTTGATAAGTAGGCATGATTATTTTTAAACTTGATGCATTTTATTAAGAATATTAACTACTTCAAATATGTTTAAAATTTATCTACATTGCATTATAGCTAACTTATGCACGTCATCTGACGCAACTGACGACACTCGTGCGTAATTCGTAATTACTTTTTTGTAATTAACTTGCAAAAAGTAGCCGAAATCAGTCTTACTTGTGATTTCCTTATTTCATTTGGTGAGGGTACAGCCAACACCAGTTTTGGTTGAATTGATGTGAGACAAGATATTAACATATACAAAAATCTTACCAAGACATCACATAATACATCAAACAAAGGAAACTAATAATGTTAATACCGTGGACCAATGGTACAATGAAGAACACATAGGCTGAACAGTTGCTTTGTTGATATCATACTAATAAAAAACCACGCATGAATTCATTTGTACACGCTCAACCTTTTACATACATTTCTTAATGACGATGAAACATTCCGCTTATCAGTGCTTTATTTACCGCTTAATAAGTGGGCTATGTCACTTCGTTGTAACTTTCGTGTTTTTGTTTGAAAACTAGCTCCATGCTGTGATCTAGTCGTATACTGTGAACCCTCTCTATACCGAACACTAGTCTGACCGGACTAAATAACCGGTTATGAGGGAGTTCCGGTTTACCTTTGTCTTTCACATACAAAGAGACGCCCAAAGCAGTCAAAAGGAAAACATGTACATGTTACAGTACATGAATAGAGATACATGTGATACATACGTTCTATGTAGATTTATTCTAACGGGACATTGAATGAAGGAATACTATTACCACAACACATAAAGCCATTTACATTATTTGTAAAATGCAGAATATTTAAAAGGCTTATAGTAGGAGATAATGAAAACCACAAAAAAAAAACAATAATTAAAAAAAAACGGTCTTAATAACGCGGGGTTTGTTGTTTCACGTATTTAATATGAAATGCAAATTCAATTAACTGTAGACTATATTTAGAGGATAATACACGGCTGAGCCGGGCCTGGCAGTGATAATCGGCCCGCAGGGAGCATAACGGCCCGAGGGCTTTAGCCCGAGAGCGGTTTGCGACCTGGGGCCGATTATCACTGTCCGGCCCGGCTCAGCCGTGTATTAACGTCTAAAATATATATCTTACTTTTATACTAAATTATAGATGGGCACATGTTTTGAGATTCTATTGTATTGTGTAATTATATTTTGTTCATTAACTTAAAATTATTAACGAACCAGCTTTCCGTACTTTTATTTTCATTTAACTGATTACGACATTTATTACGTATTTCGTGTGATGTAATTTATGTGACAAAACACACCGCTTTATAGACACTATGGATTGTAGTGACAATAATTCGAACGTTGTGGCTTATTTAATAGTAAAATATTTATTTGAAAAAGCATCAAACGAATCCAAAACGTATTTCGGGTTGTGTGTTTGTAATTTATAATGGGAAGCTTCAAGAGGAATAAAATAAATCACTCCGAGCAGTCATTCGATTTCGTAAAACGTTTCAAAAAGTGAAGTCTGAAATAAATTTAGATAAAGGGATGCAAAAACAGAAAATGGAAGTGCATATCGTTGTAATTTTGTTATTATAAGCATTGGATTAAAGTTGTTATTGAGGTAAGAGTGCTGTTTACTAAATGTTGATGTTGGATGACTCCTGTTTAACTTAATCTCAATTAGTGTCATCAATCTAATCAACAGTAGTCAGTACAGTTAAACTTTCAGTTGCAATCGATATTTTTTCATTATTTCAATTGTGTGCTACGTTTATTGTCATGTTTAATTATTTCTCTGATTTGTGGCTTAATTTTATTAATCACCGTTGAAAAAGACTGAATGTGGACGCCATTTTGCTCAGTTGATGTCGCTCGATCTGTTTCTGAGGGCCAATTATTTAGAATGACCCCGCAAAGGTGATAATGGCATAAAAAACTGTACAAATTTTTTACTATATATAGTAAGGTATGCATTATATTCTTATCCAGTGTCGTACTTCGGTGAAGAAATGTCGTCCCTAATTGTCGGGTTAGATGTATAAGCGCCCCGAAGCGCGAACTGAAGAAAATCGTTAATTGTTATTTGGCATAATTTTCACGCAGTGCGGTGAACAGAGGTAAATTTGTTCACAGAAACAAAAACATGTAAACTTAAGGGTGTTCGGTATCCTAAATTGAGAGAAATCGGTATACCGCACATTAAACACATTTACCGCGTTCGGATTTCGCAAATTAAACGTATAGAAGGAAAAAAATGGGACTCGAGCATCTGTTTGGTTTTCAGACGCTTTCGGTTTATAAAGTGTTGAGTTTTTCTGGAGCCAACCGATACGAAGATGGAGATTGCGCCTTGTTAAACACTAAAATGTTGAGTTCAACTTTAATACCGAACTGACTTCCAGGGTGAATCTTCTGATTTATATGCCGTAAATCGAGAATCGAATTTATAGAAAATACTAGATAGGTTTATTCGGCAAGGCTTATACAACCGAAACCACGAGCATTGGCGAGTGTTTTATATTTTCTTGCCGATAAAGACAGTTATCTGTATCAAAACTAACATGGTAATCTATTTATTCCACATCTTTCTCAAAGGTATCGGTGTTTATTTTGATAACGAACAAGAGGAAATATAAAACACGATACACACTTAATGACGTCATGGAAGTAAACAAAATGGTGTCTTTCTTCTGCGCATGCCATCTTTAACCCGGCATTGCCGAAATAAAGCTAAGTTAACTCATCGGGGATTTATTTTGACAATGTACGCCTTATGGTGGTTTAAAAATGCAACATTCCGTGTGTTTTAATTAAGTTAATTACACAATATCGACTTGATCGTCAAACTTTCGCCAAACGGTTTCTTTTGAAGCAGTTGAACGAAGCGCGTTTTGGATATGCATTGTTTTTATTATTGTGTTGTGCAATCCATCCTACATAAACATTACTCGTTCTTCAATAAATACTTTATCTGACATTTCTTGAGTTTCAAAACAAAATTCTCAGAAAAATATCAAAGGTTAAAATTAATTAAGATTACTGTTGTTGTTGTTTTTGTATGAACATTTCGGCTGATTGAGTCGAAAACCAAACCACATTAAAGAGATATATCAGGAAGTAACTACCAATAAGTGTTCAATTATGTATACAATATTTATGTTGGAAGATATATCGTTAGTTATCTGAATTTAGGGAAGAAAATCGTCGCAAACACACACGGATTGCTAAGACTAAAATTACGACAAAATATTATGTTTGCTCGGAAATGACTTGATTATTAGGATCAGTTTTCGTTTGCATGTGACATACTGATTAAACACACTGAATTACTTTTGCCAAAAGCTAGTAAAGCTGTCGCTAGTATAACTGTTAAAAGATAACGTGACTTTTCGTATTTTTATATCTTGAAACCCTGTTATAGTCGCATAGTAAATAACCTTATAACATAACATTTTAGTATACTAGTTAGACTTAGTAATTAGTTTATGTGAATATATTCGTAGTGTGACGCCAACATTTAATAAGGATTTACGCTCATGAAATAATTCATTATATAAATATGTGTTAATAAAATCATGCCAGTCACATGTCATTGTTTAAAGCCCCTATAACGCTAAAAATCAACGACTATTTCGTAAAATATTTCGTAACATAATGCTACTACATTAACAATCAGTATTCCTTATAGCAATGACCAAATTTACAACGCTAAAGTGAAACGTTAATAAAATATTATGTCTGACTGCCTCAACCATTCTTTAACAGTGTAAACAACCAATGTGAGTAATCTTTGACAAGAACGTTTTATATCACTTGACCAATTTATGTCCCGGTAAGCTGCATGCTTTCAGTACAATTCAAGGAGAACATTATATCGTCGTTACTATAATCTAATAATGTTGTTTGACGTCAATACGATGTGGATACTTTTCTGCACTTATTTAGATTCAGTACAAAATTGGAAATAGATGAAGTTATGTATTCTATTTAATTGCCACTTTCAAGCGTTATGAATTTGTTTTTTAATATAAAATCATTAACACTTCGTTGTTGAAAATAACAATTAAGATTCTTGTTTATGTGTCTTGATAATTACCTAATTTTATGAATTTAAACATTAACAGTATATATTTAAAGTCTGCTGATTGAAGCATGTTTACTTAATACAAAATTAATATAGAGTAAGGACACCATTGATGTATCTCAATCGCGCATGTTTGCCAAATACAACTATTATATTTTCTCTCAATGGTATTTTACGACAACATGCGAAATAAAACAATTCTGGAGATTTTCGATCGCAAGGTTCAAATACCGTTCTGTCGCACGAATACAGATTAACTATAATGAAAGTACTTTGCTTCATTTCCGATAGCAGTGATAATGAATTGATTTGGGTAAGGCAATTGATCAATACAAATGATAAAAGGTCTTCAAAATATGATTTGTTTTCTCCTTTCTCATATCGTTCAATAATTGTTTTTTTTCGGGGTAAAATGTTCTCATTAACCTTATGCACCTGTATCAACTTTAACACTTAATTAATTGCATATCAACGCTGCTAAGACAAATCGCAATGAACATTAGTAAAATAGTATTGTACAAATAGCCGCTGAACAATGCTTTACTGCGAGGAAATCAATACATCGTATATAAACATGTAGACATCTAACGATTCCGACTAATGCAAGCAACAATAATGGACGATGACATTATGTTAAGTGAATACCGGAAATGAATTTGTTGACGTATTATTTACGTATCACTAATTCTCGGTACTGTCATAATTGCAGAAGTTCTATTAAGGGATCATTTTGCATTTTCTCGCAACATCTCAACAGGTAACCGCTTGCATACTGTCCCAGCAACGCCTTGGATATTATCACTGGCCGGTATTGGATAAGACTGCATAGACTGGAAATAAACATTCATGTATGTCATTGAACCAAATTTGTATTTCAAGACGTCGTTGACCTCTGATTTGACTGTCTTTACAAATTACTTATGGGCATCATCGTGCTTTTTTTAATAGTATAGATGGTGTATTGACAGATGCCAATTTCAATCTGTAATATTGTCGCAGAAGTAGTTAAAGTAATCAGAAGTAGTCAGCCTGGTTATCATTTCACAAATATATATTACACATAAAACAGTTTGAGTATAAAAGGGAATAATAACCAAAAAGTCATTAATGGTTCCATTAAACGTGCTGGTGCACCGGGAACCTGTTAATAATTAAAAATTGATTCAAACTTTTGAAAATTAAAAAGAATGTATCATGCACTTCCATAAATGACTTTTTTAATTGTGTTATTGATGTGTGTTAATTTATATGTCATGTCTGAAAATCTATATATATCCTATGTGTATTTAGTATTTGGTTAATATATTCAAACATGTTTTAAATTGTTCTTATTGTTTGTGTTTTATTTGTGCAGCCGTCTATTGGGACACCGGTAATACGAATCACTTGCACAACAACTCTAACCGTTTTCAATATAACTATCCACATTTGTACTTATCTCAACTAAAACATTGTAGCAAGTCCCTTTATGTGCTATGCATGATTTCCGTTAATGTATCGTAAGCGATCAAAACTCAATCAGGCAAATATGATCCGAAACTTCTAGATCACCAGTGATTTCCTTACAAACCCTGTGCACCAGTATATATCCGTACACTGTAATGTGATGTGTGTTCATGCATGGGTCTTCATTGCCTATCTGTTTATTGTATTCAATCATTACTATGTTCAGTTTTCAGCGACAATCTAGTTAGCGTTTGAAGGCCATAAACAAGCATGGATGAAAATGAATCAAAATAACATTTTTATTCAGTTACAATACACATACATAAATGGTGCGTTGGCTGCCATCGCATTGATGTATGTGGTGAAACTTGTTTGCTATACATGCCACGGCATAAACATATAAACTGCTTTTTGTTATTTTAATTTGCATTTTATTATGGTTTATGAAAAGAAACCCTCGAACGATATGTTGATAAGTCATGTTGAAGGTAGATCGTAATCGATTGCCAAATAACGTTGGTGTCTGAAATGTCATTTATTCAAATAACCAAAAACTTACATTTGGAAATATGGAAAAATGGAAATATATGCAAATAACAAGTATAAACTAGATAGTCGCCATTGTGGTGCAGTTACAAATTTACTTATGCAGTTTTTGAATATATCATTGGGAGACTGTACATGTTTTGCTCATGTCATTATAATTTGACCTTTCTAATAACGCACACACGTTCAAAACACGTATCATCTTGAGCAAATCATATTGTTGGATGAGGACTAAACGCATCACCATTGACTCGCTTGACAAAATATTTGCACGAAGAGATTGTAGACATATGTCATTTTAAATAATAGTTTTAATTCGGCGAAGCTGACTAAGATAACATTTGAGCTAGCTTTATGTTGTTAAACAAGGAGAAGGAGAGTTCAGTTGACATGGTTTAAGGTCCACTGATAACTTTTAAATACCTTTCCAAACAATATCGACATAACACTCGAACTGAAAATCACAATTGACACTTTTACACATGGAATTTCAAAAACAAAATGTTATATGCAATAACGTTATCATTGTCTGACAGAAACACTTTTTGTTAAGTAAGCTGGACATTAAAAAGAGAAAGAAAAACGAGACTGTTTAAATGTACGCTGGTCATAAAAAGGCGACAGAATGACGGGATTGGGTCCAGCAAACGGTTAATATTGGCCTGCAACTAACGCAGATATAAAACGTTGTTTTTTTTACATCGGTCGGATATTGGGTTTTACATAGGCTCAAGATTAAATGAGGGGCATGCCTGGATATATTTGAAGTATGAACTCCATGGCTAGAGGGGTCTGAAGGTATTCTTCACGTGAATAAATATTCCCCTTGGAACATTATAAGACGCAATTTTGAGGGTATTTAAAATCTTTAATAATAATATCTAAATTTATAGTTCGAAATGAAACACATATGAACGGTATATATCTTTTCCGACCGTAAGAACATCGCATAAATAGTGTATATTAAGTATATGTAAGCAAATGTCTAGGTCATCCCGTCTCAACAGATTCCGTTATATAATTCTGATGATAATATAATGCCTTACCCGGGTAAGTCGATGGGTATATTGCAATGTTAGCGTTTTTTTAATTTTCCGACGTTTAAACTCATTTGTACGCACGGTTGTAAGTGCGTTTTACCAGTCACACCCAACGATCGGATTTACAAAAAGGCTCGATGTTGGCCCAACATATGGCAGTCATTCCACATAACTTTTGCAAATTCATGATCAACTTCTACTGTTACAACTAAACCGTTTTTTTTTTTTGTTAAAATGTTTAAATTCTGTCGGCAGACAATTATTACTACAATGATTTTTTGACGCGCAATTTAAGCACTACTTAAGTAATATACGTATTTTCCAACAACACATTAATAAATCAAGTTAAAGGGAAGTCTTTTTGTTTCTTGTTTTACCGGAACGTAAAGAAATGTTTTGATTCAGAATTTCTATGGTCATTGTTAATGAAAATTGTAATTTTGCCAAACTATCAACAAGTTCATCATAATATACCATATGGGTTAAACAGTGACCATTTAACAAACTTAGTGCACGAAACGTGGACCTGGTCGATGATTCAATAAGTGCCATCCCCAAAGTCCATTATATTTGCTTCGGGGCGGCAAGTTTTATCCACGGATACATTTGATGCAATTAGTTTCCTCATCACTTGAGTGACAAATGCACCACTTTCGCACTTCAGGGCGTCACACGGCATTGATTGTTATGCGTCCAAAATATGCCAAACANAAGGGACCGACGGTATTGATTTTGTCAGAAATATATCCTCGCCCATTGTAACAAGGTTCAGAATAGTCTTTGGTTTGCGAAAATGCATTAAATTACTAAATGCAATAGTGATTTGTCCCGATGTTTTTGGTATGTTATCGCGTATGCATGTTTGTGTGTAAGCGCAGTTTTACATTGTGCATCTGACCGCTAAACATTACCTTGATCCTGTAATTATGTCTAGACATAATATGCAATTACTATTTGCCTCTGTGACGTTGGCAATCTTGTTCGATATCTGAACCTATACATCTTCACAAATTATGAAAACCTTTGGGATTACTTGATATCACCGAGAATCGCGTTGTGTGGACTCGAATTGTAGTACAGACCGTGTTTTTTATACTAAGAGCAAAGTATTATCCTTATTCCTTAACCATGTTTTCATTGGTTGGCGCTGAATATAATCTGTAATTTGAGGAAGGGGTTGGAGGTTATTGCTTTTGCGACCGAGCGTTTTACAAGCGTCAACACAAAGAAAATCATGTGGCCAGTCTCTATCAGCAATTTAAATTATGAATATGAGTTAATATAAGATACACTAACAGCACAATATATGTTTTTAAATATAAAAAGAACAACTTCATAATTTAACAAAAACAATCCGGTCAACGTACTCATATATTAATTTTAGAAAGACGAGCAAAATAACTTCATCTCTTTGAGGAAGACGAACAAAATAACTACGATGGTTTAAGGAAGACGAGAAAAATAACTTTGTTTGTTTAAGGAAGACGAGCAAAATAACTGCATTTGTTAAAGGGAGACAGCTAATACAACCATGAGCATGTTATACCTGTTTATTTGATGCTGTTGTTCTGTTTGCTCTATATGTCGTCATTATCACAAAAGAAGTTTTCCCCTCAATACCGATGTACGTACATCATTAACGAGTGTGCTTTTTTACGAATCAAGGAAGTTATGGTAATCGCTCTCTGTGGATACCTCTTAAGATCTTTTAGCAACACGGTTTACTTTCCCGATGGGTCTCTTATAATCTGAACCAAATTATTGGGAGTAATTACAGTCTTAATTGTTATGTCACCCACTTTACAGCACATGGAAAGTTCCACAAACTAACTGTCAGCGAGCTTGGTACATGTGAACTCAATTATGTATGCATTGAATGAAACTGTACAACGAGTGAATCAATTATAAAAGTGAATACCTGCGGGTATTTAATATAATTCACATCTCATGCTCCAAATGGATTCTCTTAATACGCGTCCAATGATGAGCATATACATTCCCTAGATGGATAATATTTTGGAAGACGAGTGTGTGTAATATGGACCAGTTGCGCAAACAGTATCATTACATTGTGTAATATTGCCACATCCATTTGACTATTCCGCATCGTAATGTTGCAATATTAAAATGAAGACATTATAAGTGCATACTCGTCAAAAAAAGGACAATTGACAGCTCATCGAATCCGACACGATTATAAACAATGAGCGATAATGAATTGGAACATATAACTGAAAATACAAAGCTTCTCTATACCTAGTGCAGTTGACACAAGTTCACATTGGAACAGAGACTGTTAACTGTATATCCATATTTGAGTTCTATGATTGACTCTAAACTGATAATCGTTATGTCTTTACACACTTTATTGTATATAAGTCTTTCGTGCGAAAAAATAGGCTTAGGACACATCCGAGCAGCGTTGCTCCATATATGCCTCTACATCCGTACACTCTGATAAAAAATAATGTCCGCTAATTAAACCAGAAAATGTGTAATGACTTTAAAACAAATAGGTTAAATCCTAACCACACTGCGCGAATGCTCAAGCTGGCCGCATGTTGCATAAAATACCCATTTCCGAACTATATATTCTTATTGTTGCAAATGAATTGTTTTTTCATAATGTTAAAGGTAGATTGAATTTTGAATTTCGCAACTGAATACTAAGATGCAGTGACTCGTAATAATGAATTATCTGAATTGGCTTTGAGGTTAACATTAAATATATAAATCCTGTGAAACATTTAATTTTTTACTTGTTTTTGGTAAAACTATACAAATTTCAATATTAAATAAATTGGTAACTACTGTTCTTTGTTATTGACAATGCATTCATGTTAATATTATTTGATCTCACAATCGCTATATAGTGATGCCTTATTTGAAAAGCTTTACATAAATATATAGAATACATAGTCAATATAAGAAAGTTAAGAACTTTGTATTACATCTGGAGGCACACATTTTGTTTAGATAAAGGTTTGTTTTCTTCAAAAAGTACCTCATTACAGTTTTATTGTATATCAAATAGATATGCAAAGCTTTTGTACAAACGAAAACATTTGTATAATGGAATTTTCTGCTCTTCTACGTTTTGTATTTTATAATTGGTTACACACATATTTGCAAAAGAATGTAATGATCTATGCTGTTGTAGTTTATTAGCGGTTCATTTGTCTAACAATAATCATAGATTTCAGGCTCACCTTTGACATATTTAATACATAAATATCCAATAATGTCCAAAGTGTACAAAGTAGAATGATAACACACCAACAATATGAATGTCAATGTGTATATGCAATGTTGATACCATATGCATATACACATCCTATCCCTTTTATCTCGGGACACTGTTTAACATGAAGTGATGCACAGTTTTCCCAAGACAACGGAGATAATTGTCTTCTGATGGAAATATTGTTATCTCAATATCTGTCTATGTTTTCATTCTGACTGTTTTCATTCAGATTTGTAGAAAATTGTCTGCGGTTTATATGAATAAATGTTAGCTGGAAATTAATCTGGTTTTTGCAAGCATAAATATAATTATCCCTTGGGGAATTTCGAAAGCTTTCTAAGAAGTGGATGAACTTTGTACGGGAACTTTTCTAACTGTTGCCCTCTATATTTTTGTTGCGTAAGAATTCGGTGCTTATAACCAAAATGATTTTATTCTCACACGAAAAAGTCGAAGGTTTATAATAAGTTTAATTTTTGTTTCGACTGACTATGCGATATACAAATGTTACTTTTGTCGTTATCACTGTCCCTTCTCAATTCTCGAGCATTACTGTTAGGACATGAAATATATCATCAAGAAAGAAGGTAGAATTATCTTACTGAGGGGAAGTTAATGCACGAGAGCCGTGTGCATATCACCATACTTTAAAAGTTGTTGCCATTTCATGTTTTCATATTTAAGTTTTAAGTTTTCATATTTTGTTGGATGCTTGACTCTTAGGCTACTATTTGTTATTTTATTCGTTGTGTTCATATTTTTTGTCTGTAAAGAAATTTTAAGATTTTTTATTGTGCACGGAATGCCTTACTACGTCATCGCCAATATTTCAAGTTTTTGGGCGTCAGGCTATACATCTGACTTGTGGAGTTCTGGTTCAATGAACTGGCGTTCATTCCAATTATAATATTTCCTGTCTAAACTATTGACCGAATAATTATTACTTGGTCTTATGCATAGGGACAACCATTGTCCTTTTGATGAATATGGTAGTAATATTGATATCAATAAAATGTGCATGTTCATTTTGTTTTACATAGATACTGGACATTTTGGAGGACTTTAATCGCCTATTGTATTTTTTATTTATTATACACACCTATATAAAGAGAAAAAGGATAGAAAACAATAGTTTATAATAATATAATGTTGATTGTTGATTTGTTTATTGGAAATATACTTCTTTAAACAAGGTTGGAATATAAAAAAAAAAAATTCTTTACCTTTCACATGTTATGTGTCATTCAGCTTCATTATTGTTGGTGTTTTGAACAAGTTTAATACTTTTATTTACAGTCTTTTGTTTCATTTGTTATTATTCAAATGTTTGATNCTTACTGAGGGGAAGTTAATGCACAAGAGCCGTGTGCATATCACCATACTTTAAAAGTTGTTGCCATTTCATGTTTTCATATTTTAGTTTTGTTGGATGCTTGACTCTAAGGCTACTTTTTGTTATTTTCTTCGTTGTGTTCATATTTTTTGTCTGTAAAGAAATTTTAAGATTTTTTCTTGTGCACGGAATGCCTTACTACATAATCGCCAATATTTCAAGTTTTTGGGCGTCAGGCTATACATCTGACTTGTGGAGTTCTGGTTCAATGAACTAGCGTTCATTCCAATTATAATATTTCCTGTCTTAACTATTGACCGAATAATTATTACTTGGTCTTATGCACAGGGACTACCATTGTCCTTTTGATGTATATGGTAGTAATATTGCTATCAATAAAATGTGCATGTTCATTTTGTTTTACATAAGATACTGGACATTTCGGAGGACTTTTATCGCCTATTGTATTTTTTATTTATTATACACACCTATATAAAGAGAAAAATGATAGAAAACAATAGTTTATAATAATATAATGTTGATTGTTGATTTGTTTATGGAAATATACTTCTTCAAAAAGGTTGATTTTTTTTTTAAGTTCTTTACCTTTCACATGTTTTTGTGTCATGCAGCTTCATTATTGTTGGTGTTTTGAACAATACTTTTATTAACAGTCTTTTGTTACATTTGTTATTATTCAAATGTTTGATCCAAACATCATCTTTCGGTAATGAACATAGCGCTGGGAACTGTATAACGTTTCAAGTCATTTCACGAACATTTAGATTATGTGATACTTTGAAAAGTGTTGGTTTACTCTTTGTGATATGTATTATATTAACTGTTTAAATTCTGAAATGTTTTGTGTTAAGGTTTATATACAACTTGAATACGAAAATTCATTGTGTCAAGTTAGACCATGTATAAGTCATATAGGCATTTAGGTAAATTTTTTAATGTTTTGGCATCCAAGCAATTATAATTTACATTTTACTTTGTGTTGATTTCTTCATCAGAGTTACGAGAAGGGACTTACATTATTTTTATATGATTTAAAACAAAATAGAATTTTAGCTAAGATAGTTTATCTTAAAATATGCAGCATGGGTTGGGTTTCGAAGTGTTGAGTTGACAAGTTTATATTGGTTGTACATGTATTCATAGTATGTTCTAAAGTATTTCTGCATAATAAACATAATCGCATTTACGGTTGTGTTTAGATTGAAAATATATATGCTACGCTATCTAATCATTTTTGTGTATCAGTGTGTATTTACCCGAATGGTTACATCACAGTAATTTGTTATTGAGTTGACTTTGGGTTCAGTGAGAGAGCGCTAATAAATTTGCTATCTGAAAATATTTAAAACAATTGAAAACGTTTCAGTTTGTTTTCTCTTTCTGCATCATTATTTTTTCTTCCCGAACTTTTGTAAACTACTCGCACATCATGCTTGCGTACAGTTTTCTATTTCTCTAGTTTCCTCCATATTTCGCAGACAAAAGATTCGTCTTAAGCTGCAACAAATATGATCCGTTAGCATCATATTGTTTGTTCACCTTCTTAGTTGATTATCTTATTTTGTAAAAACTCTGGAATAAACATTTAAGTAACAAGAGCTTCCTAGTAGGTTATAACTTTATAAATGTTTGCAATCAAACCATTATGCAAAATAAAAATACCTTTTTAAAAATACATGGTTTACACGCATATTATTGAACATAAAAGCATACGGAACTTTTTTTTATTGTTCTTAACATATGTAGTAAAATTCTTCATAATATGTATTAGTTTACAATATAAAATAATCTAAGTTTCTTATTTACTTGTGTAACCATGTTCGCAATTTCAACGTTTTTCAGGAATAAATGTATTTCTAGCCTTCGAAAGCTGGCAAAGGTATTTCGAGGGTCGTTGATATGGTATTTGTACCATTTGATTAAACATACATTTATTCAATAATTTACAAACTTAAATTCGTGTACGTGGTTCATGACTAAGTCTGTTTGGATTGTTAAATTATGTTATTAAGTTTATAATTATCTTTCTATCTTCAATTGAATAATAGGTTTATTGGACGCATTCTAAAACTGAAACGTTTTACAGATTTTCTCTCCTTGCACATTTTTATTGCAGTGGTTATATATTTTTTTACGGGAAACTAAGACACAAAGTGTAAACAATAAAATGAAAATATAGTTAGATACATTATATTTATCTTAATGTAAAAATGTCAGTTAGGCGTATTGCTGTACTTATGTATGTTTTTAATCACGGTTAAAACATTGAAACAAAATCCTGTGACACCTTGAGAATTACTTAAAAATGAAAAATTACTGGATTTTAAGTTTGTGTGATATAATGCACATACATTCAGAAAATAAATAAAAAGGGTGTAATTTTGTGCACATCGCAAAAAACATATGTTGAAGTTATTGGAACTATGAACAAAGTTTTGTTTTAAGTACTATTTTATTCGACACAAAAAAGTGTTTTCGGAGTATGTTGTATTGTCAATCTTAGCGAAGCCCACTGTGAGGAATGGCCCATCTAATGCTCTATTTGAATATCTGTCATATACTAGGTATTTTATTTCTTCAGCACTTTCTTTGCAACCTTTATGTCTTTAACGTGATAGTTTGGTTATCTCTATGCGACACTTGGCATCCTAATCTCAAATGTCCAGGTCAAATTGGTTATAGTTAAAAATGTAAACAACAACATTCCGGACAAACAAAAATATGAATCCATTTGTTTACACTCAACCTTTTACATACATTGCTTAATGACGATGAAACATACCGAATATCAGCGCTTTATTTACCGCTTAATAAGTGGGTTAGGTCACTTCGTTTTAACTTTCGTGTTTTTGTTTGCAAACTAGTTTTATGCTGTGATCTAGTCGTATACTGTGATATCCTCTATACCGAACACCAGTGTGACCGGACTAAATGACCGGTTATCAGGGAGTTCCGGTTAACCTTTGTCTTTCATAGACAAATAGTCCAAAGCAGTAAAAAGGGAAAAATGTACATGTTACAGTACATGAATAGAGATACATGTGATACATACGCTCCATGTAGATTTATTCAAACGGGACATTGAATGAAGAAATACTATTAACACAACACATAAAGCCATTTTCATTATTTTAAAATGCAGAAGGCTTATAGTAATAGATAATGAAAACCATACAAAATACAATAATTAAAAAACCAGTCTTAATATCGCGGGGTTTGTTGTTTCACGTACTTACTATGAAATGCAAATTCAATTAACTGTAGACTATATATTCTTATCCAGAGTCGTACTACGGTGACGAAATGTCGTCCTTAATTATCGGGTTAGATGTATAAGCGCCCCGAAGCGCGAACTGAAGAAAATCGTTAATTGTTAATTGGCATAATGTTCACGCAGTGCGGGTGTTCGGTATCCGAAATTAAGAGCATTCGGTATACCGCACATTAAACGTATTAAAGAAAACAACGGGACTCGAGGGTCTGTTCGGTTTTCAGACGATTTAAGTTTAAAAAGAGATCAGTTTTTCCGGAGCAAACCGATACGAAGATGGAGATTGCGCTTTGCTAAACACTGAAATGTTGATTTCAACTTTGATACCAAACTAACTTACTGGGTTAATCTGATTTATATGCCGCAAATCGAGCATCGAATTTATAGAAAATACTAGTTAAGTGTTCAATACAGTTTATTAGGCAAGGCATATACAACCGAAACCACGAGCATTGGCGAGTGGTTCATATTTTCTTGCCGATAAAGAAAGTTATATGTATTCAAAACTAACATGGCAATCTATTTATTCCACATTTTTCTCAAAGGTATCAGTCTTTATTTTTATTACGCACAAGAGGAAATATAATATTCCAGAAAAAAACACGATACATACTAAATGACGTCATGGAAGTAAACAAAATGACGTCATTCTTCTGAGCATGCCATCTTTAACCCGGCATTGCCGAAATAAAGCTAAGTTAACTCATCGGTTATTTATTTTGACAATGTACGCCTTATAGTGGGTTAAACATGCAACATTTCGTGTGTTTTAATCAAGTTAAGTACACAATATCGAATCGATCGTCACACTTTCGCCAAACGGCTTCTTTTGAAGCAGTTGAACGAAGCGCGCTTTGGATATGCATTGTATTTATTATTGTGTTGTGCAATCCATCCAACATAAACATTACTCGTTCTTCAATAAATACTATATCTGACATTTCCCGAGTTTCAAAAACAATTTTCTCAGAAAAATATCAAAGGTTAAAATTAATTAAGATTACTGTTCAAGTTTTTATTATGAAACATTCTGATGATTGAGTCGAAAACCGAACCACATGAAAGCTATATATCAGGAAGTAACTACTAATTTGTTTTCAATTATGTATAAAATATTTAAGATGGGAGATATATCGTTAATTATCTGAGTTTTAGGAAGAAAATCGTCGCAAACACACACGTATTGTTAAGATAATTACGACAAAATATTATATTTGCTCGGAAATGACTTGCTTATTAGGATCAGTTTACGTTTACATGTGACATTCTGATTAAACACACTGAATTACTTTTATTAAAAGCTGACGATAGTATAACTGTTTACAGATAAAAGTGACTCTTTGTATCTTTATATCTTAAAACCATTTATAGTCTCATAGAAAGTAACCTTATAATATAACATTTTAGTAAACTAGTTTTTGAAGTATGTTTCGTCTTGTGCTTAGCAACCCGTGCGTGCACAAACGCAAAGGTTCGCTTGTAATTGTTAATTAGTTTATATGAATATATTTGTGGTGTGACACCATCATTTAATAAGGATTTACGCGCCTAAAATAGACCACCATTACAAATGTATATGATGCCATATAATTGCTGCAAAAACAAATACGTCTTACAAAAATCATGCTACAGGAAACACGATGCAATTTTAAATTACTAAGTTGAAGCGCATAACCATTTGTGTGCTTTACACTAAAATATAATTATTTTTAAACGAATTTCCTTAAGAATCTTTTTTATATTGCTAACATCGTCTCTCGTAACTCTTTTAGAGTGTTTTTGTACATATACATACTTGATTTTGAACTGCCTTACTGTGTTTTTATGCACAAAAGTGAGATGTTAATGAACTATGATGTCTGCCTGTCTGTCTCAACCATTCTAAAACAGTGTAAACAACCAATGTGAGTTATCTTCGGCAAGTATGGTTTACATCACTAGACCAATTAATGTCCCGGTAAGCTGCATGCTTTCAGTAAAATTCAAGGAAACCATTACAGCGTCGTTACAATAATCTAATATTGTAGTTTGACGTCAATACGATGTGGATGCTTTTCTGCACTTATTTAGATTCAGGACATCTTAAAAAATAAATGAAGTTATGTATTCTGTTTAATTGCCACTTGCAAACGTAATGAAGTTTGTTTAAAATGTTAAATCATAAACACCTAGTAGTTTAAAATAACAATTAAGATTTTTTTTTATGTGTCTTGATTATAACCTCAGTTCTATGAATTGAAACATTTTATGTATATATTTAAAGTCTGCTGATTAAAACATTCACTAACTGATATTTGCTTTTGCTTTTCGTTCATATGCATATTGGTATTGTACGAGATATTAATGGTTTAGTATAACGTTATTGCAAGAATATACTGACAGAGTTTTTAATAGTTGATTTAGGAATTTAAATATCTTTGTAAACAGCGAAACAGCATACCATTTTACCTCTGAACCACAAACTATATGAAACAATTTTTGCCACAACGACCATTATTTTGCAAGAACGACCATAACGCCAACATGTTTGTCTGCACACATAAATAACTATCTTCATTTACAAAATTACGATCGAGTAAGGACACAATTGATGTATCTCGTGTGCGCATGCTTGCAAACTATTACTACATTATGTTTTCTCTCAATTGTATTTCTACGACAACATTTATGTGCCACGATCATTTAAATTTGTCAAATAAAACAATTTTGGAGAATTTTTATCACGCGGTTCTAAAACCGTTCTGTCGCTCGACTATAGATTTATTATAATTTAAGTACATTGCTCCATTTCCGTAAGTAGCGATAATGCATGGATTTGGAAATTCATCAATACAAATGATACAATATCTGCAAAACAATATTTGTTTTCTCATATCATATCGTTCAATAACTGATTTTTTTCTGTTAAAATGTTCTTATTAAGCTTAAAAACCTGTATCAACTTTAACATTTAATAAAATGCATATCAAGGTGAATAATAAATGAACTGCATCGAAGATACGCGTGTTTTTTTCCAAGTAATGACTTTCATTTCCAAATTATATTGTTTGTATTGTTGGAGAGGTATAATGAGCAATTGTACTGAAACGAACTTCTCTTTGGTGTGTAAATCGTTAACATTCTAAAAAGAAGTAATGAGAAACTGATTCGTTTGCAGTACAAGTGCACTTGGGTGAAAGTGCAATATTGCACGTAAATAGAGTTGTACATTAAATGTAGTAAACGTTTTGACACCAAGCTGTCTGTCAAGGCAAACAACTTCCCTGTCTTATTGTTTCTATCAACAGTTTCGCTTTATCTTTTCTTCTGTCATCACATCTATTTCATCAACCTACTCTTTCTTTCTAGATAACGTACATTTACGTCAATTTTTAAACTATATTTTATATATTGTAATGTAAACATACATGCCTGCTACCTAAAAAAAATGTTACACACTTGTTTGCAATGACTGCGTATGGAGAAGAACCCTATACGATCTTGATTGTTCGTTCTAATCATTTTTGGAATAACGTGACTCAGTTGTTACTGTATATGCTATGCAAATGTATACCATGTTTGTTCGTGAAATAAAATATGTTTAAACTAACGCTGATAATACAAATCATAATTTACATTAATATAATAGTATTGTATAAACAGCCGCTGAACAATGTCTAACTGTGAAGAAATCAATACAAACATCGTATTTAAACATGAAGGCATCTCTTGAATCCTAGTTATGACAGCACCAATAATGGACGATGTCCATTATGTGTAGTATATACCGGAAATGGATTTTTGGAGATATTATTTACGTATAATTAATTCTTGGTATTGTAATAATGCAGAGGTTCGGTTAAGGGATCATTTTACAATTTCTCGCAACATCTCAACAGGTAACCGAGTATATACTGTCCCAGAGAAAAACCTTGGATAGGATAACAAGCCGATATTGGAAAAGACTGCATAGAATAGAAATTATTAAATATTTCATATAAAACACATAGTAATAGACAGACATCAAATGTATATGTAAATTATGTTTATGTTCTATATGTCATAAAGCAGTTTATTATTTAGACCGTTAGGAATCATAGTTTTTAATTTATGTATCCAACATGTTTCTTTGCATAAACGGTCTAGATTGATTTGAACAACATCAATAGGTACAAAAGAGAAATCTGATAAAGTGCAATCATTGTCAGTGGATCCAAAATGTGTAGCAACATGTGAAATAGGATTTATTGAACAATTTCTGATATCAAATCTATGGCTATTCATTCTGCGGGAAACATTCTGATTAGTTTGTCCGACGTATTGTTTACAACAATTTTTACATGTAATAAGATATATAACATTGCGCGAAGTGCAATCAACATCATAGCGTAAATCATACGATAAACCAGTAACACTACTAATGAAATTTGAAATTATGTTAATATTATTGCAATGTGTACATCTTCGTCGGTTACATTGACCCGATAAATGTATATCAGTACTGTTATAAGACACTGAACTTCTTACAAGACTGTTACATATATTCTTAGGTCTTTTATAGGCCAAAATAGGTTTAAATGAATGTAAAAACTTAACACTTTCCTTGTCTGATAATCTTAACAAATCCCAGTATTTGTGTAAAATTTTAGCAATATTAGGAAGTGATGTGTTAAAACATACAGTAAATGGTATTATTGAATCAGTATTTCTCTGAGTAACACATAATGCACTTTCCTGTGTCATATTTTTCACTTGAGAAAATCCATTTTCAATAACATTTATTGGATAATTTCTTCTTTTAAAATATTTAAATAAACTAGATAAGGACTGATTGAGTGCATCATCATCAGAAATAATACGTCTATAGCGCTTTGCCTGCATAAGGAATACCCCGTTTACAGGAAATGGGGTGAGATGACGTAAAATCTAAGTATAAATGCATATTAGTGGGTTTACACAAAATATTTGTAACAACACTGTCTAGTTCACTTTTTGATATAGATACATCAAGGAAAGATACAGACTGTTGAGATATACTAGAGGTAAATTTTATGGTGGAATGGAAGTTATTTAAAGCATCAATAAAAGTGTTTAAATCTTCTAAAGAGCCATTCCATATCATAAAAATGTCATACAAAATGATGATATGATTATATGTCGTATTTCAAAATTTCGAATTGCTTAAGGGACCGACGGTATTGCTATTGTCAGACTAAATCATTGGCAATTGCTAACACGTTCAGAAAAGACTTTTGTTTTGCTAACATTCATTAAATTACTAAGCGCGGTATAACTTCGACCAGCTGTCATTGGTTATCTTATCATTTATAAATGTATGTGTGTAAGCGCAGTTTTTCATAGTTTCTCTGACCGCTAAATAGAACCGTGATCCTGTTATTATGTCAGGACATAATATGCAATAACCATTGGCTTCGGTGACGTACGCAATCTAGTTCGATATCTAAACATCTAAATCTTCACAAATTATTAAATTCCTTTCGGAATACTTGATATCGCCGGGAATCTCGTTGTGTGGACTCGAATTGTAGTAAAGACCGTGTTCTATTATGCAAAGAGCGTAGTATTGTCCGTATTTCTTGAACCATGTTTTCATTCGTTGGCGCTGATAAAATCTGCAATTTGAGGAAAGGTCTAAAGGTTATTGCTTTTGCGCTAGTGTTTGTTACAAGCGTCAATCGAAACAAAAGCATGTGACCTGTCTCCATCAGCAATTTTTACTATGAATGGGAGTTAATCTAATTTACACTTAAAGCACAACATGTTTTCAAATATAAAATGAAAAATTTCATAATTAAACAAAACACATCCGGGCAACGGACTCGTATATATTCGTTTAAAGTAACATTAATACTCATAAATCAACGGAAATTTCGTAATGTATTTCGTAAAATAAAGTTACCTAATCAAAAATCAATGTTCCTTATAGCAAAAGCCAAAATTTCAAAACGAGACGTTTTCTGGTAACATGGATGTTAGTAGATACAAAATGCTTGTTTTTATTTTTTCGTGTCACAATA
Source organism: Dreissena rostriformis (assembly GCA_007657795.1). Lineage (NCBI taxonomy): Eukaryota > Metazoa > Mollusca > Bivalvia > Myida > Dreissenidae > Dreissena > Dreissena rostriformis. The sequence continues at coordinate 110,018 of VMBQ01000206.1, forward strand.
AATTCCATTTTAATTTCCCGCACTGATATCTATTCATACGACATACGAACACTAAAATGGTACCATGTTAGTGTTCGTGTGTCGTATGAATAGATATAGTCGCGGGAAATTATAATGGAATTTGTTATGACACAAAAAAAAATAAAAACGAGCATTTTGTATCTACAAGCATCCATGTCACCAGACCACATCTGGCGTTGAGATTTTGGCTTTTGCTAAAAGAAACATTGATTTTTTATTTGGTTACTTTATTTTACGAAATACTTTACGAAAGTTCCGTTGAATGTTGAGTATTAATGTTACTTTAAGGAAGACGAGCAAAATAACCACATTTGTTTAAGGAAGGCTGTCAATATAACCCTTAGCGTTATATACCTCTTTATTCCATGCTGTTGTTCTGTTTGATCTATATGTCATTAACACCAAAGAAGTTGTTTCATCAATACCGATCTACGTAAATCATTAACCAGCGTGTTTTCTTTACGATACAAGGAAGTAATGGCAGTCGCTCACTGTGGATACCTTTTAAGTTCTTTAAGCAACACGGTTTACTTTCCCGATGGGTCTTCTAGAAAATTATCGGGAGTATTTGCAGTCTTTATTTTAATGACACCCCATTGACACAATATAGTAAGTTCCGCAAATTAACTCTCAGAGTACTGGGAACAAGTGAACACAATTTTGTCTGCATTAAATGAAACTGTACCAAGAGTGCATCAATGATAAGAGTGAATGCATGCGGGCATTGTGTATGATTCACATGTCATGCTCAAAATTAATTCTCTGTATTAACGTCCAATGATGGTCATATATATACTTGAGAAGTCAACTCAGTAATATTTTTAACACGAGTGTTTGTAGTGTGGCCCAGTTGCGCAAAGCCGCGTTTTTGTTTGTCTCAGGTTGTTGTCAGAGGATTTGAAAACAATTGCTGAGATAAATCAATTATATTCTATCTATGATTCATAAATATTAACCCATAATATGTCCTTGATTGACGATTACAAAGTATTAAATAATACACATACTGAATAAGGATATTTTCTTAGAACATCTGATTGTGTTTAACATTGCTTCTTATTTTTTACAGTTGTATCTGCATTCTTCATTTTAGTTCATGTGGCTTTTGATTGTATAGTGTACTACTTGCCACTTAAATTTAATCAGAGTGGCTATTTCACTAACACACACACCTTATCATAAAACTCGCCACATTAAGAGCATCATTTTCGTCACCTAGAGTTCACATTATACAACAACAACATAAATAAAGCGCGTTTGTTAATTATATAATTCATATTGTAGATGTTGTCAACACGGTATATGTAATTCAATGACTGCATTAATATCGACATGTTATATTTTCATCAAACTTACAAACCACTGTTGAATACGTTATATGAACTCGATAGAGGCACGGATAGAAAACATAGGCCGGATAAGCTTACATAGTCAGACAATCCACATTAATACCATTTGGAAATGTCATTCACTATATTTCCGAACATTTAACAAGATTTTTGTTTCAGGGAGCATCCACACGAAATGTCCCTTAATGCACAACTTACACTCCCTGCTACAGTTCTAGTGGCTTTAGTATTTAAGAGCTCATTTTCTCGGTAGTTAAAAGCAGTATTTAATTGAACTCAATTTTACACACAATACAAAATATTCATATGTAAATACATGCAAATACTTGTATAAAAAGAAACAACGATGGTTTATCCAAAAATAATTGTAATGTAATTGTAATGAGATGATAGAAACCGACCCTGTGTATTGCATGCCAATTATCTAGATCACACGGTCTTATATTTTACTTGCATGAATCGTCTTCTTTTACACATCCCTTAAAACACAAAACACACACTGATTATGAATGTTGTTAACAAATAATTCTTACTATTTTACCAAATCGAAGTGAATGGTCAATATACAGCTTTTCTGCATAACCGTTTAAAGGGAATAACAAGTGTCTGCTTTGTTCACAGTTTAATATACTCCCCTTTGTGTAGTGTCTGAATGTATGCAGATTGCCAAACAAACGCAGTATATGTGCGTGAATTACGTTGGATATTATTTAATTTCATGTCTACGGTAATTCAATCTGGGAATAACAATCCGTTGAGATCTTTAATTCTTGGATCGGTCTATCAACGAAAATAAATGTCCCACGAGTAATAATGGTTTTAGAGTATTTCCCTCGTGTATTCCTCTCGTCTATTTTACTTGATTTATCTTTGAAATGTTGTATGTTTTCTATTTAATTTAAATATTGATGAGCCGTATAAGCATAACTAAAAATAAACGTTTCTGTTGCATATTACAATTTAACTGATGTTTGTTTTTAAGGTACACGTACTTGTTTTTATCGAATCATATAGGTTGTTCGACTTATTTTTTATCGTTAATCATCAGTGATTGTTTACATGCTCAAATCACGTGCTTACTCTCAGCCAAGCATCTATAATGTCTTTTGAGCGTAAGTATGGGTGGTAACTTGATAGTGTTTATAGTGTCATCCCCAACGTCCATTATATTTGCTTCGGTGCGGCATGTTTTATCTACGAATACATTAGTTGCAATTAGTTTCCTCGTCACTTGGGTGACAAATGTACCACTTTCGCCCTTCAGAGCATCACAAGGCATTGGTTTCTAAGCCGTCAAAAGATGCCACACACTTCCGACTGTTGTAGGTTCATATTAAGACAGACTACAATTTTGGACGTAGCTTCAGAGATACATTTGCTAAAGTTTACCTGTTGGACAAATATTTTTTATAAACTTACTTTTCTCCCCATAGAACTAATCTCGCGAATAGCTTTGACTTAGCGTCATACAAACACGTCTTTCGTTTATAAAAAATATAGCAAACGATGATACTATAGGTCGTATTTCAAAATTTCGTTTAAGGGACCAGCGGTATTGATATTGTTAGAAATATGTCCTTGCCATTTGTAAAAAGGTTCACACAAGTATTTTGTTTTGCTAAAATGCATTTAATTACTTTGCCCGGTATTACTTTGTCCAGCTGTCCTGGTTATGTTATCACGTATGAATGTATGTGCGTAAGCGTAGTTTTACATGGTTTCGCTGTTCGCTAAATAAAACCTTGATCCTGTTATTATGTCTATAATATGCAATAACTATTGGCGTCGGTGACGTACGGTATCTAGTTCGATAGCTAAACATCTACATCTTCAGAAATAACGAAATGCCTTTGGGAATACTTGATGTCGCCAGGAATGTCGTTGTATGGACGCGAATTGTAGTACAGACCGTGTTTTATTATGCAAAGAGCATAGAATGTTCCGTATTCATTCAACCGTGTTTGCATTCCTTGTCGCTGAATATATTCTGTAATTCGAGATTGAGATCGAAGGTTATTGCTTTCGCGCCCGTGCGTTTTACAAGCGTCTACCAAAATAAATCATGTGACCCGGCTATATCAGCAATTATAATTATGAATATCAATTAATATAATGTTCACTTGCAGCACAACATGTTTTCAAATATAAAATGAACAACTTTATTATTAAACAAAGAAATCCGGTCATAGGACGCATACATTTGTTATGGAAGACGAGCAAAATAATTACATTTGTTTGAGGAAGACGGCCAATATAGCCCTAAGCATTTTATACCTGTTTATTCCATGCTGTTGTTCTTTATGGTCCATATGTTGTCATTTTTACAAGCTAAGTTGGTTCCGCAAAACAGATCTACGTATATCATTAACCAATGTGTTTCCGTTACGATTCAAGGAACTAATGGTAGTTGCTCACTGTGGATACTTCTTAAGTTCATTTAGCAATACGGTTTACTTTCCGATGGGTCTTCTATAATCTGGAGCAAATCACTGGGAGTAATTACATTTTAATGTCACCCTATTGACACAACTTGGTAAGTTCCGCACATGATCAAATTCATGCAGTAAAAGGCCTTATTGAGATCGCTACAACGCGCATTGGATTTTCTATTTCGGCGTCTTACTAACAGAGGTATTGGTTATTTAGGTCGTTTCAATAGTTCTGTTCCACTTAAGTGGGTAACTTGTAGTTTTATTGACACATTACGATACATTGTTCCACACTAATGGCGCAGTTTTTGCCGATTAGGTTCTCAAGAGTTTCTGTCTTTATGGACCGCATAAAGTGTAATCGTACAAACCTGAATTACATCACAGTACATCGGGATAAGCGCGGAAATGGATAATGATGACTTGAATAACATATATAGTTGCTGCCACAATACTGGAATTATGCTGTATGAATCATATCTATATTCGCCTGTATGTCCTCTATGCCGCCGGATGCAATACTATCGACATAAGAAAATCAAACACCTTTGATTCGCAATAAGGTAACACATAATTTATGTTCAACCTAATTATCCGACAATTACCGATAATCAAATTTAACATTAGCGTATATTATTAACTACAGTGTAACGTTTGTGTCATTTGTAAAGACACGATAATAATTCCAATATCATTCATAATTCGACAAATTGGTCACCTTTATAAAATGCATTCAATCGATATCCATTTACTGATGGAACACTATTTGAAACAGTACAAAAGTATACAAGACAACGTTCTAATTTTAATGGTAGCAATCGTTTTATGGATTCGCCATCCTCATGAATCCACCAGATAAACAAATCAACGCTATCTGGAGTCATTCGAATGTGTTGTTTGATGGATGTGTTAATGAAAGTCTTGTCTGGTATCTCATGGTGATTTATAATTTATCTACTTACCACTGGTCTTGGTTCACCCATTTCTATAATACGATATTACAATAATTAGAAATGTAAATTGGTAAATGATACAAAACATTAATTATTTAAATTATACATAATAACGGATTCAACGCATTTACCCTAAACAACTTTAATAACATTTATTTAATTGATATACATATGTGTTACAATCAATTATTTGGATTTTTGTCTTATAAAGTGACTTCAAAATTAAGTATAGCTTTACGTAAAGAGGAGTTAAGTAATGTTTTTATATTATGCAACTTATAAGGTCTATTTAATCTACAAAACATTATACGTGTACATTATTTATCATCATAAAAAATATGAAAATGAAAATGTGCACATGACTTGTCTTAAAACAAAGGTTTAACGTGATAGCTCGATTGCTTTTGACGAACACATAAAGTAATTAAACATCTCGATTGCTTTTGACGCACAAATAAAGTAATTAAACAAATGTATACCTGCCAAGATGCCTAATATAATCTGATAAATTGAACTGCGTGATCTCACCTTCGAAATGCCACAATTATTGATTAACAGCGTTTTTTGTATCGTTTTATCTGTGCATCATCTATTTAGTTCGTATACGATTTGTTGTCTGAATTATTGGAAATAATGGGAACTGTTGAATAATGTTCTTTGTTCTTCCGCGGAATGGAGTAGAGAATATAATTTCCAATTTGTGTTGTCTGTGCAACGATTTGTTTTATTTACTATTTATTTTTTATATACATTAATGATATATGCATGGTATAATTAAAATTGCTAGATAAACTGGAAGTAACAGTTTTCTTTATGAACCGTGTAAGATGCTTTAACTGTTCAGAAATGATGACTTTGTGAATGTATTTGTGTTTTGTAAAAAATTTACAACGGTAATCTTCTTAGTATATACGATAGTTGGCAAAATAATTATCTCGGTTTCCTGTTTTCATTTTTCGTTCGTCATACACACTCTGTTACATCGATAAAACACATGACGAACACATGTATAGGATTATACTTGGAATTCACTTTAATCGAGTTGTTAAAAAATGAATGTTATGTGTAACCAGTTTTAAACGCGCTTGGTAAAAAAGTAAATACATTGAAAAACCGACGTTTACCGCATGCGTTGTTCGAATTTTATTCTAACGTTGCCCATAATTAAAAATGTTTTATTGGTTAATTCATGGTCAACATTATGATAGACGTTTGCTTAATATTCATTTAGAGAGTCTAAGTTTTTCCTTTCTTGTGGAACACAGTCGAACAGCCTGTTTCTCATGCAATATTTTGTTATTTGCACATGTGGAGCATATGGTCTAACAATTGACTTCACAACTTATGATTTGGTTTCTCATTGAAGAGGCTCGTTATTCTTTGGGGTTTTCTTTTTGAAGAGAGTCATTTTTCTTTGGAGTAGACTTATTATTTGATGCACTGATGATGTTTAAGCAAACATACGCAAAGTTCAATTTCATGATATGACCTGAACAATAAACAGGAATGAAGTCTATAAATCAGCTATAACAATATTCTTTATATATTCTTATTAAAATTACATTTAAAGTACCTCTCAGCACTTCCTTCACATTGTTTTTATCTTATGGTATCGCACTTTTATTTGGACAGAGTGTTTTATTGTGTATGTGAATTGTTTTGACAGATTGATAACATTCTAAAGCCTGAATATGTTATCACAACATAGTTTTCATATTTTCAACATATACAACATATTGTAATTTAAGGCTATATTTTGCATGTTATTTATACCAGTTATAGTTCTTGCAATGTGCTTACCACTGCCGATCACCAAAGCCCACAACTAAAATTTGGTGTCTGAATGTATTTGAAAGGACTTCCATCTGCTCTTAAGGTAATAACTTTTGTATTTTTTTATCCTTTGCCCATGGACTTAATCAACATTAGTTGGAACGGTCTATAGTTTAATGATGTATAAAAATAAAAAAAGTGAATTAATATTGAATTATTTATATTCGAGTAATCGCCTTTGCATTCGAATTCTCAGTCAGGTAACTAATAACATGAATAATTTCTTTCTAAAAAATGTCATTTACTCAACTTTTAACGTGACGTCAATGGATCTTAAATATATAACACATGCGAACGGAAAAAATAAAAAGGATAAGTTTTAGGAAACAAGAGATGTATCAGTATCCAATATATTATAATGGGCAATACATGATGAAACTATTCTTGCTTGAGATAGAAATACATACTTTCGGAGAGAGACCCATTGTTTTCACGTAAATCAATCTTAATTTGCCACCAAAGGCGCGTGCATTTTGTAAGGCTATATTTCTCTTGAGACTTCAATATCGTTGTTTCCTTCAAGAAGAGCTACATAACTTAGTATAGTCTTTGCAGAATTTGGAGATCTTTAAATATGTTTGAATACTTTTTTAATTTAAGTATAATACGAATTGTTGCATTGCTGGGCTATTCAGATTAAGACAAAAACAATGCAGACTTTTGTATTTCAGAAGTTAACTATTCCATCATTCATTTTATTTCGTAAACATCGGTTTATACCAGATATGATGTGATGTTCATGAATTCGAAATAAAGGTGTCATCTGGTATGTGTTTATCAATCACATGTATTCGAACGACTTCGTTGAAAATGTGGTTTTAAGTAAATACTCGCGCTCCAAACATTGAAATCTGTCTTTTTTACTATAGCATTAAATCATGTTTTGCATTTATTTTGCTGGAAAACAGTGGCCGTATTTTGTTAAACGATTAATAATCGCGTCAAACAAATGATAAATTTTCCCTTATTGGTGAATTAAACGAACATAATTAACGCATCGTTATCCAAAGGTATCTCAAATACCAGAGAAAGATCTGTGTCCTTTTGGCCAATTTGACGATCGATCTTATCGTCAAAACACTGAGAAATAAACTTGGACCTTTCTCATAAATATTTAACAAAGAAGCACAAATAATGTTCGCGTTAAACAGAATGTATGGGGTCACGCGTAGATAGCATATAGTTAGGTTGAGGTTTCGTTAAATTTATGAATTAAACGGCATATGTTGAACTGTTGTAGAATAAGAATATATTTTTAATTGTACACTTACACACGTTTTACAATTACAAATCCGCTAAGAAAGACCAACTATATGCCCAGTATTTTTATTTCATTTAAAAACAGCGCTGCATTTGTCTTCAAATTAATAAAACGTCATGTTAGACATAGCATTATCTACACTAAAATTGAGTACGACTTACAATGCGCCTGTCAAGTTGCTAGCAATATGAGGACTAGTTAAACAATTACATAATTTACTATTTTATAAGGTACTTACATATAACTGAACATATACTTAATTCAATTCATATATGCCATCTGCTCTGCGATCATGATTTACAAACTGAATTACACGGGACACGGTTTTTTTAACGTGCATCATGCAAAACATCAAATGCGTCCTTATCGATGTAACAAAAGAATGTTATTGTAAAAACTCGAAACACGATTTATTTTATTTGAGACATTCATGTTACGCGTATTGAAAGACAAATCTTGAGACGCTTCATTCGCCATCTTTTACTGAACCAAACATACAAACATATTTATGTTAGACTGCTGTCAATCAAACTCTTCAGGTGCATATATTAGTTTGCTTCCACTACACATCGAACTGCATATGTTTCATTCCATGTCTTCAAACTTAAAGTAATAAATTTNTATGATAATAGTTGAACGATTATTTTGTATTGATGGTGTAAAACACTATTATTTTTTTTCAAATAATACCCATATTTCTTCGCTCTAAAACTTAAGCACCATATCGATTGTAAGATTGAAACAGTTTTAGTCATTTGCTCAAGAAGCTACACATCTGCCATGATGTCATGCTCTTATATTGATATTACTTAAACATTGCCACTAGGTAAACATATGTGTTAATAAAAAAGAGGAATCCAACATAATCCTTCAATTGGTGTACCTATTAAAAGAAACACGTGTGCAATTGAAACCTGTCAATAAGTACTGTTTATGTACGTGCATGCAAATAAAAAACAACATGTTGTCCCTAAAAAAATGAATCTCACATAAACCTAATACAAAACATTTTAAGAACGTATTCTCTGAGACAAATACGAATGCTTTCAGTGGTTGTCAAACATCAAAATCCGCGTTTCCTTTTACGGTGAAATCAAATACACATGATGGCAAAACTTCAGCTGTACCAGCAGGAACGAATCCATTATAATGCGATGCGGTCGTTTAGTTATGCCTTGAAGCCCATTGTCAATCAGTGAGGCACAAAACACATGTACTAGAAGACACACACGTGCATAACAAACGCACTCACATGAACAAAACTGGGGCCACTGCCTTTAAACAGTCAATGCAAAAGCACTGGGGTTATGAACCAACAAATGATTTATTAAATGTGTTCGACATTTATTATATAAAATAGGTAGTACAAAAATAACAAATCTATATAGAAATTGAAATTAAATATTTTCGTTTTAGATCTTTTTTTAAATATATTAGTTTATATTTTAACTTATTTGTGGCATATTAATTGGATTTGTTGATACATTGCACTATGTTGAATGCATATTTTTATTTCATACATTGCCAAAATGCAAAATTGTGATGACATATCGGCATTTTATTTAATTAAAAGTTAGACCAATTTTATTCAGTATGCACGATGCAAACTCGGTGACCTCAGAGTTTCATAACCAAGAAATGTCCCAAGGGACAGGTAGTTTTACAAGAAATGTGCACTCCTTTTGAGTTCAAAAATATATGGATGGCGTGTTGTTCAATTTATCACATTTATTTACGACCGTCTTTGCAGACTGTACCAACTGGGTATTGCACTAAATTTTTGAGTTATGCTGAATTACCAGTTGGAGAAAATTCTACACAGCTGGCTAGGAAGCAGAGCTTGCCACGATACACATAATGATGTCAAATGATGTAATGTGGTTTTCTACTGAAGAACACGAACTGCACAATTGTTGTTAATGGATTCCTTAATATTTAACACAATTCATGTTGTGCATTTCATCAAAGTGTTTCCTGTTAGTGCAGACGAAAAATGAACTCTGACCATGTTGCACTTAACTGAAACACACAAGGGATTAATTTGTACATTAAACGAAAATTGCTCATGAATTTTAATTCTTTTTTTTTTCGTCCGGATTTATGTAAAAACTATTAAGCTGACGTTTTTTGGAGATGTCTCAAGAGACAGATAGGTTTTCAACATTCAATTTATAACACATGTTTACGTCAGTCGCGGCATTAACGCATATATTGTGTCCAACAGCGTGTTTAACTAACGTTTGGAGTTCTGATGAATCTCTCGTAGCACGTCTGTTTTTGTTCTGGCTTTCATACAAACTGGTGATCATAAATTAACGGTCAATTAATAGTAATAAGTAAGTAAACAAATGTTACAGGATATTTGATTACATTTCATTTTATTAATATTATCACAAACACTTTTTTAAATTGCAATTGCATGCACTTTGACTGTTTTGAAAACAAAATGCCATTATTTATATTGCAAAGGAAAGAAACCAGATATTGATCCGCTCTAAACGGGAACACCATATCGATCATGTGAACTTGTAGTCATTCGCTAAGGAAGCTTAATAACTACAAGTATGCCTTGAGTTCTTGCTCTTGTATAGGAATTATATAGCCTTACAAATCGCCTCTAGGTATGATCACAACTTATATTTGTCATTTTAAAAATTATTCGGTTGCAAAATGATTCGATCAGCGGTTTGGTTCCAAAACTTCATTTATAATAACGAATAATTGGTTATGCCACATTTTGAATATTTATATATGAGAATGTTCAAATGCAAATGCAATACATTTATATACTTCATAACCTTATCTACGTCATACTGTATCGAAAAAATTTAATACTAATAGCGTTTTAACGTATGTCATCAATGGCGTTTCAATTTGTTTTACTTAACATCTCCGCTTTTCAATCATTCTGAAAAAAGTATTCAATTTAAAAAAAACATTCGGTTTTAAGACTCATTTAGTCGTCCATATATACGTATTAATCATTGTATAATCATTGTGTAAGTTGTCATTAGTTTGTGTCTAGTTATACACAACAATTGAAGAGTTAATATTTCCCATTTTGTGATTGGCACAATGATACTGATTTTATGCGTATGTAGTGTTTTTAACGCTTCAGGAGTTCAGTGAAATGTTCAAAAAGTATGGCAGCATCGTGTAACTAGGGCAACTTATCCTAGTGGAGTATGCATGGTGCATACAAACCATGGTTGCCAGAACGCTTCACAAAACGCACGGATCACAGGAAGAATTGCCAGACATTAATCTAATATTTTCTGACATCTTTCTTATCAGACGACCGAAGTATTGCTGTTCTGATATGTTAGACCGTTAACACACGACAGCTGTCTTGCTCTGTACATGACTTTATTGTAATATGATCGTCAAAGAAGCTGAATGCAATCTGGTTCTGACATGACCTTTATTATATACATGTTGACATTCTGATTGTTATTCTGCCAAAATGTGAACCATCCATACTTATTCGGCCACGGAGTGTTTGACCTCAGACTTACGTTATCATGTCCAGTAAAAGAAATTATCATTTAGCCATGGTTTTGTTATTTAACATACGACAAAGGCGTGTGGTGTGGGGCATGTGTGGTATTTATAAAGAAATGACAATGTGTCTGTTTACAGTGGTGAGCGAGCGAAGCTAGCATGCAAAACAGCATGTGAATCCAGTTTTGGCCATTACACTATGCTATATAATTATGTTCGAACTCATATGAGATACGTACAAGTTTGGTTATTTGTTTTACTATAATATTTATGTATTCATGAGCAAACCATATACCATTTGCTCAATTTTGTTTCCATTTTATGTTTGCTTATATTGTCGGGAGAGTTTAGAGTGTGTGGATAAATCTTTATTTGATCCGCTTATTAATTTGAATTGCGTTGCGTTTTATTTAAGCCAATTTTTATTGTGATTCTATACCATCTTCTTCAGTTGCTTCAGTCTATAAAATGTTATATTCAAGTTTCAAGTTTCAAGTATTTTTATTGGAACGTCGGCCAAACGCCTTTGACCATTTACAAACAAGTAAACAAAATATTGTCAAAGTGCATCAGTACAATACAAATGCAATCAAGTTAATAAATGACATGGTATCTCATTTTAATTTCAACGCAGAACGTATTTGTAAATATATTTTTTGTTAGTATGTATGCGTTAAATTATATTATTGTTTTCGAAACAAAGTGTCAATCACTTGTTTATTTACTTTGCATTGATTGATTCCGTTTTTTTTTAGGTATGCAACAGGTTAATCTGTTAAATTACTAAAATGATCAGTTAACCGATTACTTTTTCAAGTAAATTTTAACTTAAAACTTTTGTCACAGTGCATTTTTCATGGGCTTAATCGTACAAATGTAATCTGTATCATACTGTCAAATAATGATGTCGACTTCTAAAAAGAACATGCCTCGCCAATGACGGGAATCAATGTCCAAGTTCAGAATGTATTGCATACGCACAATACAATCAATATCGTGTCAATAAATAAAGTATTAAAGCAACGAACTAGTAACTGTGCTGTTTCAAACAGGGTTTAAGTTTTAATTATCGGTACAATAGTTATGGTTTTCACCAGAAAATGAAAATTTTCACCCCAAACTCTATATAGGGTGGAGGCTTTTAGAGTAGACATAATGGGCACGTTAATTTATCATGCGAACATTCAATCGTTAGAGACTTTGATCAGCTTAATTACTGTTTTGTTCACAAACTTTGAATACGGATTGTTCTTTAAGAAAGTGCATACAAATATCAATTGTATCAATATTATTCTCTTTTTTCTTGACATCATAATCAATGAATGTCGTATTCGCTCTATCAGAATTTCATATTATTGGTATAAGTAATTTGCGTCATCAACCATGCATCCAGCACCGTATGAGGCATGTTATAATCGAAAAAGCGAATAATTCAACAAATTTAATTATAAAATAACACTCGTTAAGTTAGGAAAACCATTAAATGTAGTATGCATTTAATTATTTTAGATTGGCCTCTACGGTAAGTTTACAAAAAAAGCTGTATTTGAGATCCTAATACTTGTAATCATCACTATAAAATTTAAAAAAGTGTACATTCAAGCAGGAATCCAGTTTTTGTCCGATAGTCCCTTTAAGTTGAAGCGCCACGTATTGCACTTTCTGTCAAGTGCTTGCTTGTAGTCAAATCCTCCAAAAGGAATTACACAATGTCATTCCATTTGTTCCAATGGAGAATAATTTGATTTTCAGATCGAGACAAAAAATGAAAGATATTATTCTGTTTTGGTCGATGCGGTGCTTATTCCGTTAAATACGGAGCAACGGCGACGATATTCATGCAGAGGGAGATTTTCGATTGTGAACACACAGTGTTGAAAAGGAGTATTGCAGTGGCAACAACAAGCGGATGTGAGTGAGAATACAAAGCATTGGATTTAATGGTTTGGACACTTGTGCTTGATCTCTTGCTGAAAAGGAAGACTCTAAAAAGGATACGTAGTTTTTCAGGATGTGATTTTAATCAACACGTTGGATTGTGTAAGAGCGTGTGTTAACATGTGTTATATTGACTTTAAGTCAAACACAATAATGTTCTTGTAATTTTGTGTAAGTTTACATAAGGCTTAAAACTGTTAAAATGCATGAAAACAAATTGAACTGCCTCTACTGTGTTAATTTACCACATGGATTAAAATCATTTTAAAAGCGATATTGATGTAGTGTCAAATTGTTACGGTATTTTAATGCGGGATTCGTGTTAGGCACGTGTCACACTATGCCCAGAGTGCTAGGCTGGATAACTTGGACATGATGCACATAGGCATTTTGCTCATGAGAACGGTACTGCTAATGTCTGTAAATGTTCTTGCAACGTCGCAACGTATCGGTATAGGCGCAGTATTTGACGAGGAAGATTTCCGTCAATACAACACCATTTTTCAAGAGGGTCTGGCAGACAGTAAGTTACCAGCGCAGATTAACGTAAATATTAACGCTGTCTCAACTTCCCTTGACCATTCCACCAGCGTATACGCCTCGTTTCTGAAACTGTGTCAGGCCGTAGAAAACCTGGACATCCGGGCGTTCCTCGTTGTAGGCCGACAAGAAACAATACAAAGGGCAAGCCTTGTTGCCCGACCTCTGGGAATCCCGGTGCTGGCGTATACAACTGAATCATTGGTGGAGAGACATGTACAGGTTTGTATATTCAAGTTTAAACAGTATTCCTTTAAATCGAAAGATAATACGTATGCATGAACATCCATTAGCAACAGTTAAAGAAACTTTGAGGGAAACGCACTGTTGTATTCCATCATAGGAAAAGGGCCATGCCATTAATGCATAGCGAGAGGACAGATAACATTTTTATTCTACATACAATTTGTGTTACCATGGCAACACTTGCATGGGAATGACACCTGAATAACAAGAAATGTTCATTACCAATCAACTATGGGACGCAGTTTCGCTTGTACCATGCGGTACAAACGTTAAGCAATATTGTTTTTGATTTAAGCAAAAAAGCAACCACATGTACATATTACTTGCAACACGAAATTTGAATTTGACTAGCAAACAATGCATGACATTTTACGACTTGGTCGTGGAACAATGTATGTTTGGGAGAGTCGATTATTTTGGTATTTCTTATTGAACGTTTGAAATATCTATGTCATTGTGACTAAGTAACACACCAAACAAGTTGTTCGATAAAGTAAGTCATGTCACTTAATTAATTACGTTTTAAAGCAGTTATTACATGACAATGAACAAATGCCCTTTCTACATGAAAGCATGTCTTTGGTACAGTTCTTTATAAAACGTTACCCTTAAAATTACATGTTTCATTATATTTGAATATATCAAGTTTATGCCGATATCAATATAATTGGTATATTCCAAATATTTGGTTTGATTTAAATATGTAAACTATAATGCAGTTATAAGTAACGAAATTTATGTTCTGAAGTATATATTAACAATCATCAACGCACAATATATTCCTTAAAATTACATGCATTTGTTTAAATATTAACTTTTAATTTTTACTTAGTTCTCTGGTCGAAAAACAAAGGGTTTGGCTCAACGATTTTCACAATTATTTCACATGATGATTAGAAAAAAACAGTTTCTCATTGAACTGTGGTGGTAATGGACCGTCCCTGGGGACCAATGTTTGGTAAAATATATAGCAATGATATTGACTTTTAATTCCAAGTAATTGTTTAGAGACAAACATAGCGTTGAACCATAATGGGTGATGTAAATGGAACAATTAAGAACTAAATGCTTTTATGTGACTGGATATTTAAAATTCGGTACATCACTTTGCAATAGATGATAACATAGGTTTTGGAATAAATAGAGAATAATGTGTCACTGCCCTATCGTTATCTGGTGAGGCTTAGAATGAAATAACGGTGAGGCTTGCTAAGCCATTTCTTTTTCGTGGAGCCTGATTTATTACAAAATGATATTGCAGTAAAATGTCGTTTTGTTTATCATACATCTAAGCCCCAATTTATAAAGAAATTAGAACATACAATCGCTACGACTGGGAATTTTGCGCGGGAATGAACATGCTGTATGAAATGTGTGGTGTTCAACATGAGGCTAAGCACTAGCTCTAAAAATATATGTTGCTATTTATGACTTAAATGTTAATCATTTTGGTATCAGAGTTATTGTTTTTTAATCCGATTCATTTCTTCTGAAAATGATGACTTCATTGTTTATTGCGAGTAATATAACGTACCTGCAAACATTGACTGTCACACTTACTGACTTGATATAAAACATAATATCAGGCATCTTTGTATCAGGTCGATATCAGCGTATGTGTATTATGAAAACGCATACGGTTTTAGTTTTTTTTCAAACATGTTATATTTCGTGAACAAAAATTAATATACAGAAACGGTAACAATATTATTTTGATAAGTAGGCATGATTTTTTTTTCAAACTTGATAAATATATAAAAAATATTTACTACTTCAAATATTTGTAAACTTTATCTGCATTGCGTTATAGCTAACATGTGCACGTCATCTAACGCAATTGACGACACGTGTGCGTAATTCGTAATTATTATTGTGTAATTTACTTGCAAAAAGTAGCCGAAATCAGTCTTACTTGTGATTTCCTTATTTCATTTGGTATTGGTAGAGCTAACACAAGTTTTGATCGAATTGATTTGAGACAAGATATTAAAGTATGAAAGAAAAAAAATTGTACCAAGACATCACATAATACATCAAACAAAGGAAAATAATGTTCATACCGTGGAAGAAAGGTACAATGAAGAACACCAAGGCTGAACAATTGCTTTGTTGATATCATACTAATAAAAACCTCGCATGAATCCATTTGTATACGCTCAACCTTTTACATACATTGCTTAATGACGATGAAACATACCGAATATCAGTGCTGTATTTACCGCTTAATAAGTGGGTTATGTCACTTCGTTGTAGTTTTCGTGTTTTTGTTTGAAAACTAGTTTTATGCTGTGATCTAGTCGTATACTGTGAACTCCTCTATACCGAACACCAGTCTGACCGGACTAAATGACCGATTATCAGGGAGTTCCGGTTTACCTTTGTCTTTCACAGACAAATAGTCCAAAGCAGTCAAAAGGGAAACATTTACATGTTACAGTACATGAATAGAGATACATGTGATACATACGTACTATGTAGATTTATTCAAACGGGACATTAAATGAAGGAATACTATTAACACAACACATAAAGCCATTTACATTATTTTAAAATGCAGAAGGCTTTTAAAATTAGTAAAAGATAATGAAAACCACAAAAAAATACAATAACTAAAAAACCAGTCTAAATGTCGCGGGGTTTGTTGTTTCACGTACTTAATATTAAATGCAAATTCAATTAACTGTAGACTCTATATATTCTTATCCAGTGTTGTACTACGGTAACGAAATGTCGTCCCTAATTACCGGGTAAGATGTTTAAGCGCCCCGAAGCGCGAACTGAAGAAAATCGTTAATTTTTAATTGGCATAATTTTCACGCAGTGAGGGTGTTTGGTATCCGAAATTAAGAGCATTCGGTATACCGCACATTAAACACATTTACCGCGTTCGGATTTCGCACATTAAACGTACAGAAGAAAACAAAGGGATTCGAGGGTCTGTTCGGTTTTCAGACGATTTTGGTTTAATAAAGAGTTCAGTTTTTCTGGAGCCAACCGATACGAAGATGGAGATTGCGCTTTGCTAAACACTGAAATGTTGAGTTCAACTTTGATACCAAACTGACTAACTGGGTGAATCTTCTGATTTATATGCCGCAAATCGAGAATCGATTATAAAGAAAATACTAGGTAAGTGTTCAATGCAGATAAGTTTATTCGGCAAGGCATATACAACCGAAACCACGAGCATTTGCGAGTGGTTCATATTTTCTTGCCGATAAAGAAAGTTATCTGTATTCGAAACTAAGATGGTAATCAATTTATTCCACATCTTTCTCAAAGGTATCAGTCTTTATTTTGATGACGAACAAGAGGAAATATAAAACACGATACACACTAAATGACGTCATGGAAGTAAACAAAATGACGTCATTCTTCTGAGCATGCCATCTTTAACGCGGCATTGCCGAAATAAAGCTAAGTTTACTCATCGGGTATTTACTTCGACAATGTACGCTTTATAGTGGGTTAAAAATGCAATATTTCGTGTGCTTTAATAAAGTTAATTACATGTACACAATATCGAATTGAGGGCCACACTTTCGCCCAAACGGCTTCTTTTGAAGCAGTTGGACGCAGTGGGCTTTGGATAGGCATTGTATTGACAATGTTGTGCAATCCATCCTACATAAACATTTCTCGTTCTTAAATTAAAACTATATCTGACATTTCCCGAGTTTCAAAACAATTTTCTCAGAAAAATATCAAAGGTAATAATTTATTAAGATTACTGTTCAAGTTTTTAGTATGAAAATTTCTGTTGATTGGGTCGAAAACCAAACCACATGAAAGAGATATATCAACGCTAGATGTGCTCTGGTAACTTAAAATAGACACAATGTGTGTAAAAAATCAGTGCTAAGTCAATTATACATACCCTTTTATTAATATAAGCTTTAAAATGAGATAAGTAAACATAACGAATGGAGTTCTGTCATGTCTGTTTCACTTTTTATGTCAATGGGGAATAATTGTAGGACCTTTGCTGTATTCGTTCTGAAGGAATGACATTTAATGGATTCAAAGTTATAGGAAACCTTCAAAGAATAAATAAATAGGTACGATATGAAAATAACCTTCGTTTTGTAAAATGGCATCGAACACCATTACACATTTATATAATGCCATATAATTGCTGCAAAACAGATACGTCTTGCACAAATTCTGCTACAGAAAACACGATCAAATTTGAAAAAGCTAAGTTTAAGCTCATAACCTTTTTCGTGCTTTACACTCAAAAATAATAATTTTAAATCGAATTTAATTAAGGATCTTTTTTTTCTAACATCGTCTTTTGTAACTCTTTAAGAGTGGTTGTGTACATATATATATAGTATTATATATTATTGATTGTGTACTGCTTTACTGTGTTTTTATGTGCAACAGTGAGACGTTAATAAAAATAGTCTGTCTGTCTGTCTCAACCATTCTTAAACAGTGTAAACAACCAATGTGAGTAATCTTTGACAAGAATGTTTTATTCCACTAGACCAATTTATGTCCCGGTAAGCTGCATGCTTTCAATAAAATTAAAGGAGACCATTATAGCGTCGTTACAATAACCTAATGTAGTTTGACGTCAATACGATGTGAATGCTGTTCTGCACTTATTTAGATTCAGTTCATCATTTAAAATAAATGAAGTTATGTATTCTATTTAATTGCCACTTGCAAACGTTAGAAAGTTTGTTTTAAATTTTAAATCATTAACACTTCGTTGTTGAAAATAACAATTGAGATTCTTATGTATGTGTCTGGATAATAACATCATTTTTATAAATTTAAAAATTTAAAGTTTATATTTAAAGTCTGCTGATTAAAACATGTTTACTTAATACACCATTAATATAGAGTAACGACACAATTGATGTATCTCATGTGCGCATGTTTGCCAAATATAACTATTTTATTTTCTCTCAATGGTATTTCTACGACAACATTTATGTCTCACGATCTTTTAAAGTTGCCATGCGAAATAAAACAATTCTGGAGATTTTCGATCGCAAGGTTCAAATACCGTTCTGTCGCACGAATACAGATTTAATTAATTGAAAATGATTTGCTTCATTAGCGATAATGCATGGATTAAGGTAAGGAAATGTATCAATACGAATGATAAAACGTCTGCAAAACCTGATTTGTTTTCTCTTCTTATATCGTTCAATAATTGATTTTTTTTTCTGGTACAATGTTCTCATTAGGCCTATAAGCCCTGTTTCTAGAAGGTTCTAGTAGGTATCATATTTATTTCAAAGACTTCGCTTAACTCGTAGACTGTCGTTACAAATAACATATGTTGGCTTCATTGTGTTTGTTTTGGAATTATATAGATGGTGTATGGACAAATGTCTATTTCAATGTGAAACATTGTCGCAGAAGTAGTTAAAGTGGTGGACTTGGTTATAATTTTAAATATAAATATTACACATTCCAAAAACAGTTTCAGTATAAAAGGGAATTTCAACTTAAAACCCGTTAATGGTTTCATTAAACTTGCAGGTGCAACGAGAACCTGTTCATAATTAAAAGTTAAACTTTGGAAAATTGCACTCCTTTCTTTTGATTGTGTTATTGATGATCGTTTATTAATATGTCGCGTCTGAAAATGTATGTATAGCCTATTTATATTTATGTATTTGATTAATATAAGCAATTATGTTCTAAATTGTACTTATTGTTTGTGTTTTGTTTTTGCAGCCGTCTATTGGGACACCGGTAATACGAATCACTTGCACAACACCGCTACCCGTTTTCAATATGACTATCCCCCTTTGTACTTTTCTCAACTGAAACATTGTAACAAGTCCCTATGTGTGATTTGCATGATTGCAGTATGTTTGTAAGCTAAACAAAAACTGCAGTACAAAATATTATACATTTCGAATATGATCTGAATTTCCTAGGTCACCAGTGAGTTCCTTACAAACCCCGTGCACCAGTATACATGTATATCCTTACACTGTACTGTGATGTGTGTGCATGCATGTGTCTACATTGCCTATTTGTTTATTGTATTAAGTCATTACTATGTTCAGTTTTCAGTTTCAGCGATTAACTTGTTAGCGTATGAAGACCATCGGTGAAAATGAATCAAAATAACATTTTTATTCAGTTTTGATCCGTAACCTTAACGTTCACATACATGTACATAAAAGGAGCTTTGGCTGTCATCGCATTGATGCATGTGGATAAACTAGAAACTAGTTTGTCATGCTTTACATTCCATGACATAAACTGTGCGTCTGCTTTCTGTTATTTTAATTTGCATTATATTATGATTTATGAAAACAGACCCTCGAACGTTATGTTGATCAGTCATGTTCAATGTAGATGATAATACGATTGCCAATTCAACGGATTGGTGATGTCTGAAATTTCATTAATTCGAATAACCAAAAACTGATAGTCGCCATCGTGTTGTAGTTACTTATTTGCTAATGGAGTTATGTAAGATATATTTGGACACGTTTTGCTCATGCCATTGAAATCTGATCTTTTTTTATAACGCAAACACGTTCCAAACACATATCATATTGACCAAATCATAGTGTTGGACAAAGACTAACCATATCACCAATAAGATGCTTGACAAAATAGTTGCATGGAGAGATTGTAAAGACATATGTCATTATCAATAATAGTCTTAATTCGGCGAAGCTGACTAAGATCAACTGTGACCTAGATTTATGTTGGTAAAAATGGAGGGGGAGAGTTCAGTTGTCATGGTTTAATGTCCACTGGTAACTGTTGCATACTTTTTGAAACAATACCGACAAAACACTAGAACTGAACATTACAATTGACACTTCTACACATGGAATTTCAAAAACAAAATGTTATATACATTCACATTATCAAATTAATATTGTATTAAGTCTACACAATTGCTCTAACTGAGCTCTTTACTTACTGAGCAAGTTAATTTGTATTTGATTATGGTTGCATAATATGGCGAATTATTTATAATTGTACATTTTATCAATTTCTGCTGTAGATGTTGCCTGATCTGTAATGTAAAAACTCTTGAATGAAATTAAATAAACATGGTAAAATGAAGTTTCGAAATACGACACAATGTTATCAATATTACTTCAGTTTCATCTGCGTAATGATAATTCACTTTTTGCATTACTTCTGATAAGTAGAGACATTTTCCAGATTTTTTTTTTATTTATAAGCTAGTTTCCGTTTACTTTTAACTAATAAGTTTATAATGATCAAAATGGTGCACTATGTGGTCAGTTCTTCAGGTACACATATTTATGTCTGAGATCACGTCAAATTAACTTCCAAGTCGAGACGATCTCTTCATCTGCAAACACCTCAGGTAAAGCCATAATACAGCCGAAATTGAGTTGATATGGACATGTTTACTGGGGATGGACTGACGAACGGACGGTCATGACAATTCTGTTCCGAAAAGCGAGAGCATAAAAACCAACTTAATACGGCACTATTTTGCTCTACGTGACTTCGACACAATCTCAAAATATATTATGTATGATGGACTTATATAGATTTCTCAAACAATACAGCCATGACTCAAACTACAATAACACACCACCGAAAAAATGCAATTTAATAATTTAATTAAGCAAAGACTAAGGATATGTTTAGATTGATGGGAATTAAAAACACAAAAAGGGTTGCATTTGATCTTTTGACTCGCAATGTAAACACTTGGGTGACAAAGAACCACTTTTGCACTTCAGGGCTTCACAAGGAATTGGTTGCTATTCGTCCAAAATATCCTGCACACTACCGACTGTTAAGGTTAACATGATGTCATAGTTTCCTGTAATTTGCAAGCTGTGACCACTTAACAAAAAGAATAGTCAATTGCATATGTTTTGTTGTTATAATAAAACAAATCGCTGTAGGTTCATAACCATACACTTATTAATCACTTGACTTATTTGACTATTTTTCTAAAGAAAGATAACATTTTTGGACGAAGCTCCAAAAATACATTTGCTAAAGTTTACCTGTTGAACAAATAGTTTGAACCGTTTTTATCCGCCTAGAACTTATCTCATAAATAGCTTTAACTAAGCGTCATAAAACACGTCTTTCGTTTATAACATATAGCACACGATTACACTATAGGTCCTATTTCAAAATTTCGAATTGCTTAAGGGATCGATGGTATTCATATGTCAGAAATATATCCTTGCTAATTGTAAAAAGGTTGAGAATAGTCTTTTGTTTTGCTAAAATGCATCTAATTGAGAAACGTTCAAGAAAAAATGGGCTTAATGCATGTGCGTAAAGTGTTGTCCCAGATAAGCAGACTACATTGGCTAATCTGGGAAGACACTTTACACGCATACATAAAGGATAGTTTTTTCCCAGAACGAAGCTTAATTACAAAGCGCAGTATTACTATATCCCGCTGTCCTTGGTATGTTATCACGTATGCATATATGTGTGTAAGCGCAGTTTAACATTGTTCATCTAACCGCTTAATATAACCTTGATCCTGCTATTATGTCTTGAAAAAAAATCCAGTAACCATTTGCATAGGTGACGCCGGGTACGCAATCTAGTTCGATATCTAAACATATTGATATCTTCACAAATTATAAAATGCCTTTGGGAATACTTGATATCGCCGGGAATCTCGTTGTTTGGACGCGAATTGTATTACAGACCGTGTTTTATTATGCAAAGAGCATAGTATTTTCCGTATTCATTCAACCATTTTTTTCATTCGGTGGCGCTGAATATAATCTGTAATTTGCGGAAGGGATTGAATGTTATTACTTTTGCGTCCGTGCGTTTTACACCCGTCAAACAAAGCAAAATCATGTGACCAGACTCTATCAGCAATTTAATTTTGATTATGATTTTATATAATGTACCTTAAGACAGACAATGTTTTTATCTTAAAAAAGAAAAACTTCATAATTTAACAAAAACAAATGCGGTCAACGGTCTTATACATTCGTTTAAGGAAGACGAGAAAAATAATTACATTCGTTTAAGGAAGACGAGGAAAATAATTACATTTATGTAAGGAAGACAAGCCAAATAACTGCATTTGGTTAAGGAAGACGAGCAAAATAACTGCATTTGTTTTAGGAAGACGAGCAAAATAACCACATTTGTTTAAGGCAAACGGTCAATATAACAATGAGCATTTTATACCTGTTTATTCCATACTGCTGTTCTATTTGCTCTATATGTAGTCATTATCACAATAGAAGTTGTTTCCGCAAAACCGATGTACGTACATCATTAACCAAAGAGTTTTCTTTAAGATACAAGGAAGTAATGGAAGTCGCTTACTGTGGAGACCTCTGTAGTTCTTTTAGCAACACGGTTTACTGTTCGAGGGGTATTCGAGTAAATTATCGGGAGTAATTACAGTCTTTATTTTAATGTCACCCTATTGACACAACATGGTAAGTTCCACAAATTAACTGTCAGCGAGCTGGAAACATATGAACACAATTATGTCTGCATAGAATGACGCTGTACAAAGAGTGAATCAGTGATAATAATGAATGCATGCGTTTTTTTTATATATAATTCACGTGTCATGCTCCGTGTGGATTATCTCCTTATTAACGTCCAATGATGAGCATATATTTACTTAATAAGTCAATTGGATAATATGTTTGAAAACTTATGTGTGTAGTATGGACCTGTTGCGCTAAGCCGTTTTTTGTTTGTCTTAGGTTGTTGTCAGAGGATTTGAAAACAATTACTGTGACGATTAAATTATATGCTTTCCATGATATATAAATATAAAACGATCATTGCCCTTGGTTGGCAAGTAGAAACTGTTCAATTCGAAACATGCTGTATAAGGGAATTTACTTAGAACACGTGAATATTTTTGACATTACTACTTATTTATACAGGTGTATGTTACTTTATGTCACAGTTTTATCTTAAGTATTTGTACAGTCGTAGATGAATGCTTCGTTTTAGTTCAGATTACTATTGATTTTACAGTTTACTACTTGCCATTTACATTTAATTAGAGAGGCTATTTCATTAACACACCCAACTTATCACAAGACTTGCTACTTTAAGAACAGCATAGACGTCACAGTATACAACATCAACATTAATGAAGCGCTTTGGTAAAATAGTTAATATTTTAGATTATGTTAGCACGGTATATGTATTAAAAGGACTCAATTAATATCGACATGTGCACGATGTTCATCAAACTTACACAACACTCCTGAATACGTTATGTGATCTCGATAGAGGCACGGATAGAAAACATAGTCAGACGATCCCCATTTATAGCATTTGGAAATGTCACTCGCTCTTTTTCCAAATTTTTAACAAGATTTTGTTTTCAGGGAACATCCACACGAATTGTCCCTAAAGGCACAAGTTATACTCCCTGCTTCAGTTCTTATGGCTTTGGTATTGAAGAGCTCATTTTCTCGCTCGGTAAAGCAGTCTTCAACTTAAACCAGTTCTTCACACACGACAGAATATTCATTTGTTAATACAAGTACACACTCTAACAAGAAATTACGATGGTTAATTAACCTTTTGTTGTTTTTTTTTTAATTTGATATTAATTGTACTTTTCCCGTTTGCAACGAATATAGAAATGAAATACTGCAAAATCATTTATATTTGTCGACATTAAATGTTTCATAAAATTTACAATTGTGTGGACATGTAAATTCGTGGATATCTCATTTTTGCAAGAAAAGCCTTAGACTTTGCGTCGGTAATTGTTGTATGTGTTTATAATACATGTCTGCTATAGACCTCAGTGTGAAGAGTGAGTCACTTGCAAGATGTGGGCTCTGTTTATCACATGCCAATTATCTAGCCTATTGTAATGAGATGATAGTAACCGGCCCGGTTTATTGGTTGCCAATTATCTAGATCACAAGTTCTCATATTTTACTTGCATTCATTGTCTTCAATAACACATCCCTGAAAAAAAAACACAATACACACCCCGGGCATGATCGTTAACAATTAGCGCTAGTCCTTACTATTTGTCCTAATCAAAGTGAACGCGAAATAAACAGCTTTTCTGCATAAGCATTTTACAGGAAGTATCAAGTGTATGCTAAGATAACAGTGGAATGTACTCCCCTTTGTGCAGTATCTGGATTTATCAAGATTGCGAAACAAACGCAGTATATGTGCGTGAATTACGTTAGATATGAATTTATTTCATAGCTTCGGTAATTCGATCTGGGAAAAATTATTCGTTGGGATCTTAAATAAGTTGATCGGTGTATCACCGAAAATTAATGTCCCACAAGTGTTCCCCTCTTGTATTCCGTGTCTATTTAACTTGAATTATCTTTGAAATATTGTATGTTTTATATGTTATTAAAATGCGTATGTTAGTATTGTATAATAGTGTTAATGTTGATGAGCCATGTAACCATAAGTAAACTGATTTTTTTTAATGTACACGTACCAGGTTTTGATTGAATAATATAGGTATTTATCGACGTATAGTGTATCGTGAATCATCAGTGATTTATTACATGCTCCAACCACGTTTTTACATACCTTCAAGCATTTTGAATGTCTTTTGAGCGTAAGTATGAATAGTAACTGGATAGTGTTAATAGTGCCTTTCCAAAAGTCAAGTATATTTGCTTCGGGCGGCATGTTTTATCTACGGATACATTTGATGCAATTAGTTTCCTCATAACTTTGGTGACAAATGAGCAACTTTCGCACTTCAGGGCGTCACAAGGAATTGGTTGCTATGTGTCCAAATAATGACACACACTACCGACTGTTTAATTTAACCTGATGCCACACATCATTCCTTACAGTTGCACGCTGTGACTACTTAACAAATCGAAGTGTCCATTGCATAAATTATGTTGTTATAATAAAACAAATCGTTGTAGGTTCATATACATAGACTTATACATAGACTTATTAATAACTTTTATTTGACTATTTTTTTAAGGAAAGAGTATATTTTTGGACGTCGTTTCAAAGATATATTTGCGAAAGTTTACCTGTTGAACACATATTTTGAACTTACCCATATACCCCTACAATTAATCTCATGACAAGGTTTGACTAAGCGTCATAAGAAAACACGTCTTTCGTTAATTGAAATACAGCACACGATGACATCATTGGTCGTTTTCAAAAGTTCGTTTAAGGGACCGACGGTATTGATATGTTCAGGCTAATCTAGGATGACACTTTACGCACATGCATTAAGCCCAGTTTTCCCAGAACGAGGCTCAATTACTGAGCGCAGTACGACTTTGGCCCGCTGTCATGGGTTTGTTATCACGTGTGCATGTATGTGTGTAAGCGCAGTTTTACATTGTTTCTCTGACCGCTAAATATAACCTTGATCCTGCTATTATGTCTTGAAATAATATGCAATAACCATTGGCGTCTGTGACGTACGCAATCTAGTTCGATATCGAAACATCTACATCTTCACAAACTATGAAATGCCTTTGGGAATTTGATATCGTCGGGAATCTCGTTTTGTGGACTCGAATCGTATTACAAACCTTTGTTATGCAAAGAGCATAGTATTTTCCGTATTCCTTTAACCATGTTTTCGTTTGTTGGCGCTGAATATAATTTGTAATTTTAGGAAGGGTTGGACGTTATTGCTTTGCGCAGTTGTCCTATATTGGCAAGTAAAAACTGTTCAATTTGACACGTACGGTATGAAGAAAATTGCATTGAATACGTGATTATGTTTTACATTATTACTTATTTTTACAGTTGTATCTTACTTAATTTTACAGTTTTAATTTAAGTGTTTATACAGTCGTATCTGCATTCTTCCTTTTAGGTCAGATTACTTTTGATTTTATAGTTTACTACTTGTTACTTACATTAAATTCAAGAGGCTGTTTCATTAACACACCCAGTTAGGTGTATCATTAAACTTGCTACTTCAAGAACATCATAGACGTCACATTATCCAACAACAACAACAACATAAATAAAGCGCCTTTGAAAAAGGTATAGTTAATAGTTTAGATGTTGTTAACACGGTATATGTATTTAAAAGACTCAATTAATATCGACATGAGCACAACGTTCATCAAACTTACACAAAACTCTTGAATAAGATCTCGCTAGAGGCACGGATTGAAAACCTAGGCCGGATAAGCTTACATAGTCAGCAGACAATCCCCATTAATAGCATTTGGAAATGTCACTCGCTATACATCCGAACATTAAAGAAGCCTTTTTTATCAGGGAACATTACACGTAATGTCCCTAAAGGCACAAATTACACTCCCTGCTTCAGTTGTGATGGCGTTGGAATTTAAGAGCTCATTCTCTCGGTAAGCAAGTCAGTTTTTTACTTAAATCAGTTATACGCGCACGAAAGAATATGCATTTGTAAATACATGCAAACACTAGTATAAAAAGAAAAAACGATGGTTTATACAAAACAAAAAATATTTAAATTTATTCTTTATCCGTTTGTAACGAATATCAAAATGAAATAATTCAAAATCATTTATATTTGTCAACGTTAAATTTCGTGTGTTTCATAAATTTGACAATTTCGTGGACATGTAAATTCGTTGATATCTGATTTTTGCAAAAAGAAAATAAGACTATGCGTGGATCATGTTTCGATGTGTTTATAGTACGTGTCCGCTATAGACCTCAGTGGAAAGATTGAGTCACTTGCAGGAGGTGGGCCCTATTGTTTCACATACCAATTAACTAGCCTATTGTAATAAGATGATAGTAGTCGGCCCTGTGTATTGCATGCCAATTATCTTGATCACACGTTGTCATATTCTACTTGCATTTATTCATTCGATTAAAGATTTCTGAAAAACACTATACACACCCTGGTCATGAACGTTGTTAACAATAAGTGCTAATCCTTACTATTCTTCTTAATCGAAGTGAAAGGTAAATATGCATCTTTTCTTCCTGAGCGTTTACAGGCAGTATCAAGTGTCTGTTAAGTACACAGTTGAATGTACTTTCCTGTGTGCAGTGTCTGGATTTATCAAGATTGCGAAACAAACGCAGTATATGTGCGTTGATTACGTGGGATATTATTTAGTTCATGCATACGTTTATTCGGTCTGGGAATAATTATTCGTTGGGATCTTAAATTCTTGGATCGGTCTATCAACGAAAATTAATGTCCCACGAGTAATAATGGCTTTACAGTATTCCCCTCTTGTATTCCCTGCCTATTTAACTTTATTTATCTTTGAAATATTGTATGTTGAATATTTAATTACAATGCATGTTAGTATTGTATATATGTGTTACTGTTGTTGTATAAGCATAAGTAAAAGTAAACGTTTATGTTGCATATTACAATTTAACTGATGTTTTTTTAAATGTTCACGTACTTGTTTTTGATTGAATATTATAGGTCTTTTATCGACTTATTTTGTATCGTTAATCACCAGTGATTTATTACATGCTCCAAGCACGTGATTACTTACAGCCACACATCTATAAAAATTTCTCTTGAGCGTAGGTATGAATGGTAACTGGATAGTGTTAATTGTTTTATTATCAGTAATATATGCATGCTATGTTTTTATAATGCAAATACAAGTACATTTTTACACAAATTATTGATACAAAAATGGAATTGTGAACTAGTACATTTCTGGACGGTTTTTAGAAATGTATTTCGAGAGAGCATCTATGTGCATGGGCATCCACTTCAAATTTAAATTCCTATCAAAATATTTGATTCTGGTGAACAAATTACACTTGCTTCATATCTTTCGATATTGCAGCTGAAACGTGTGTTTGCTGTTTGTTGTAACATATACATCTCAGATAAAGAGCTTGTCGGAACTGAGAGGACAATGAGTATATGGACATAGTTATATTCAGTCCAGTAATTATTTCGACTAAATGACATATCATGGTCTTATTAAACGATTTCCCGCCTTATTTGTGAAAGGACGCTACATTTATTTGTTGAGAAGTGTATATTTATCGTTTTCGTTTTAAACGGACTGAACATCGCAAAGCAGCCAATCACGTCGCACATCACGATAGGTCACTTCTTCCGTGTAATTATCGTAGATAATGTTTGGTAAAAACATGGTATTTACAGGTGTAATGTTGAATGTATTAATACAAGTACAAAGTGGATGTACTCCACGAGGAAATTTATTTTGGAATAGTTGTTAAACATAATAACATTGAAGAACATTTAGATTTTGCATTAAACCCATTAAGCAGCGGATTTTTGTCACTGAGCGAATGTCTAACTATTAAAACACTAATAGTAAATGAATCAATTAGCCTTTACTGACGTCTGACGCACGCATGTGATTTTAAATCGGCATTTTTGCACATTCAACTAGACAACATGTTCGAGAGTCCATTTTATTTGTGAGAAGAACACCGTCGCATCTATATGTTTGTACAAACGTGTCTCAGGTCTTTATAATTTCGTTTTATGACAACTGCATCATATGAAATAGATTTATTAAACACATGGCTGCAATTCAACAAAAAAGGTGATGTTCGAATGTGTATGTGTATGTTACGACATCAACTCCCAAAATATATAGATCGTAGCAAGCAGACATATTTTTTTCAGCGTTTTGTTTAAACAAAATAATACAAATTATGTCTGGCAAAAAAACGACACACGATACTTTTGACGCAAACATTTCATCATGCAAACGCTAGCTCCTACTAGGTGTGAAGTCAATTACATTTTGTAATTTCATTTTCATATTAGTAATACAAAACTGTCTAAAGACGGCGCCTTAATAATTGAATGTCATAACTCTAAAGATAAATGGTTTGACGGATATTGTTGCCTTATTTGTGGATCCCATTTGAAAAAAATATATGAAGTTCCTAAATGTATTTACAGTATTCGTGCATCTCAGTTTTTTTTTCTCTATCACATATATTACTGTGATCTTAATGGCTTATTTGTGTTGTGTACAACGTGAGTTCCGCGTAATGTAAAACAATCAAATATCGATGCTATGATATTTTTCGCAAATCGACTACAGACGGCCTTACATTTAAGTGCATAATATGATGCTTTTTATTGTTTTAGATCAATGATTCAATACTTATTTTTGTTGTGTAGTTAGCAAAACAAACTACGCGACTTGAGACATATTGTTTAATTCATAGTCTATTTTAACCCGCTTCGGAAGCTAAAAAGAACATCGAATAACCTCCTACAGATATGCGATTGGCTCCGATCAAAAATTCATTCAATGATTTTTAATATAACAAAACAGCCAATTATTTTTAACGTGTGAGTTCGAGTTTTCTTTTTTATTGTATTCTATGTCTTCAAAGTTAAATATTTTGATATTAAGTAGAATTTTGTTTAACAAACAAAACTATAAAATGATTGCGATATTGACAATGAAACATAATCAAAACGTAGGAGTGCATAGGGTGTACACTGATTGACTGTGCTACATTATGTTGCTGTGCTACTTGTATACTGGTCCATCAATAAATACATTTTCAAGACGCATGAAGTAAATTAATAATGTCTATCCAATACTAACGGCTTTCTAAAGCAAATAAGTATTGCCTAGCGAATACATCTTCCAAACATAGGCTTAAACGTCATTCAATATAAAGTGAGCTGTGTAAGGCAAAGTCCGGGACATAAATTGGTAAACAGCCATAAACCATATAAGGATTAAATCTGACTTACAACTGGTTGCGATTAATCTCGAAAATTTTCTGCAACCAACGGTTTAGAGAAATCTCTCAAATTGGCTGTGAGGCAGACAGACATTTTATTCAAACTTATACAACAGTACTTCGTTATCAAACATGCATCTTAACTTTGCTCTCACGTCAAAAGGTATACCGACAAAAACTCAATCGAAGGCAACAACATTTAAGTTATATCGAGGCGGTAACGAATTGTATCTAAACAAAATAATAAGAATCGTAAGTCTTATAACAAAAGCTTATTTAATATATGTACATACATTAGAAAGTACGGATGTGTTACATGAAACTAAGAACATGTGAAATGTATATACTGTAACAGTGATTAAAAACAGATATACGGTTTACATATTATTTTCTGAAATAACTTCAACTGAGGCATTCACATATAAACTGGTATCAATGCGGGAAATCACGTGGTCAGAGTTGAGAAAAAATGGCCGCCGATCACTCGCTTTGATGCCGAAATTGAGTGTTTAAACAGGTACATCTACCTTATTACTTACTTGTTTTTAATCATATGACGCCTAAGATAGGGCCAGCCAGAAGCGGCTTCAGCGAGTATCAACGGTTTTCCTCTGTTTGGTCTGAGTGTGGAGAATACTCATGGAATATTTCGCGATTTCCTGAACCTTCAATTGACATTGAACACGGCAAAAAATAATATCACTGTTTGCACACTAATTAGCACTGTTTAAGTACCAGTTGTTCATGTAGATGCATTTTGGTTGACACAAAATGGATAACTCGATTGCTCATGGCGTTATTTTCAAGATTAACTTGAGTTTCGATTGGTTTTGACGATTGATATACGGACATGGCCCTTATACACGGACAATCTCTGGAACAACGCACATGTTAAGGAAAACCGTTTTCTCCGCCCAATAAGTCTAAAACAACCTCGCATTATCATGTTCTGGTACATGTAGCGATACATATCAAATGTAAAGGCACTGTAAATGTTAGTTTCGTATACGAAATTGGCTATCTGGATCGTCAACATTTTATTTTCAATATGAATTTTATTGCTAGCCTGTTTTAGTATAGCTGCTTTATGTTATGGCTTGCGAGTATTTGAAAATGTTGTTTTTCCTTCAGACAGTTTTATTATTTTTTTTTATTATTGCTGTTTTTTGCTTGAAGAAATCCCTTTAGAAAATTGTCATTTAAGTGCATGTTCAATTGTTGTAAAAAAAAGTGTAATCTAAGTGTGTGTAAACAGTTGTATTAATACTGCTGTGCCAATGAAACAGTAATCTGTAATTATAGTGATTAATATGCCAAGAGCGTTTCTTACAAATGTATAATAATAATAATGGTCACTTCATTGTTCATTGGCACATTTACAGGTTAAGCAGAAGTTCAGTGTCAAGATCTTCACATGTATTTCTTTGGAAAGAATATCATGAAATATTATTTTGTCAAAACTGAGTAGAATTTACTAAGTACTTTAAAGTTCCCCAGGTACTCTTATTAAAGTATACCACAATGTACCCAGGGTACAGAAAATATACAAGGCTTATTTTAAAGACTAAAAGTAGGTTTGAAAAGTTTGAACTGTTGAAGTAAAACTACTGAAAACATGTATTGAAATGTACCAAATATGTTATTTTATACCAAACCTGTCAAACCACTATGACATTTAAGCAAATGAGATTTGTTTTTGGTAAGTTACATTGTATTAAGTTTAATTTTCTATGATCAGATTTCAACTGTAACTAACATTGATGTCTTATTAAAGGCACAACTTTGTTGTTGCTGTATGCTTGACAATCATTTTTTCTTAGTTTCTAGGGTTAAACAAAGGAATTTTTGAATACCTAAACCATTGGGGACAATATGACATCAATTAAAACATTGTATATGAGGTATCATCAACATTAATATATTTTATTTTATTATTAAAAATGCTATATCTTTATTATCAAGTTACTTATCAAATCGAAAACAATGTGTTAAATTAGGGACCAGTATAAGTAGTTTTAGAGACATTATAAAAGGAGTTCCACAAGGTTCAATATTAGGCCCTGTACTTTTTAATATATTTATAAATGACATTTTTCATTTTGTAACTGAGTGCAATATATATAATTATGCTGATGACAAAACACTTTCTTGCTCAAACTCAAACATAGAAACAGTAAAGGAAAACCTAGAAAAAGACAGTCGTAACATAATTAAATGGTTCGAGAACAATAAAATGCAAGCAAACCCTGATAAGTTCCAGGCTATTAAAATAGGAAATAAAACTCATACAACTAATATATCTTTTGATTTGGACGACATAAATATTCAGTGTGAAGACGAAGTGACATTATTAGGTGTAACAATTGATTTCCAATTGAATTTCAACTCTCACATCTCAAATATATGTAAAAAAGCATCTAGGCAACTAAATGTACTTAGGCGAATAGGTCAAAATTTATGCAAATTAGGTAAACTTAATATTTACTACTCTTTTATTTTATCAAATTTTAATTATTGTCCATTAACATGGCATTTTTGCGGAGAAGTTAACACTAAGAAAATTGAAAAGATTCAAGAACGTGCACTACGTTTCATCTATAATGATTATAATTCTAATTATGAAACTCTCCTAGAGAAATCTAAACTACCATCTCTTAAAATAAGACGTATGCGATCAATGGCTATAGAAACCTTCAAGATAATCAATAAAAAAAAGCCCTACCTACTTACATGATTTGATTAATATTAAACAAAATAGAAATTACTCTTTTAGGTATACAAACACTGCTGAAGTACCACAGGTTAGAACAACTAAATACGGGCTCAACTCATTCCGCTCAGGAGCAGCCAGACTCTGGAACTCCATGCCACAACATTACAGAGATGAAGGCAACTACAATCAGTTCCGGAGTTTGGTTGCGTCATGGGACGGGGTGGGCTGTGCCTGTAGATCCTGCTTTCAGCCAAGTTAAGCTTACTGTTTGCATGTTTTGATTTCTTTTATTTGTTCTGTTATGTTTTCATTGTGTTGCCTTTCTGCTTTTTGCTTAGTCTGAGAATTTTGCATCTTGTTTTCTTTCATTGCTTTGTTAGGTTTTGATTTTGATGCCTTTTTGCTTTTGCTTTGTTTGAGCTTAACTGTATGTATATATATACTAGTGACACTACAACAGTTCGTTTTTTTTTCATACATCTCATTTGATATCCTGTTGTAGTACTTTCTGTTTTATACATCTTTTCATGCGGGATAATCATTTCAGCATTATTTTTGTATTTTTGTATTATTTTGCTTTTATAATGATATTTTATTTTTTACTCATCAGTGTTGTATTTTGTTGCTTGTATTGTGTGAAATTTGCTGATCAGTTCCCCTCAAATCTGATTTGAGGTGATAATTTTCCTTTAAGCCCTTTTATCCTGTGGCACTTTTGTCCTCCTTTTTCTCTATCATCATTTTAACACATTTTCTTTTTATGACAGGTTAGGCCCATTCCTTGGGTCAAGATCAGCAACTTTCACACAGCTCTTAATTTTGAATGTATAGTTCTGATATTATATTTCCGCTTACATTTTAATAATGTGCTATAGTAATACTGCTTTTACTGTGCTTTGAGTGTGCGTTAATGTGCTTTATTATAATAACTATTTCTTATGAATGTTCATATTTTAATTATGTTTTGCAATTTGCTTCTGTTTGTAAGGTTGGTCAAAAGCTATACATAGCTTATGTTATATACTTGTTACCCCCATACCGACAATAAATAAATTTTGACTTGACTTGACTTGACTTGCAGTTAAAATGAAAAAGAATAATGTAAAATTTTAATCAAGGTCATTGTTAATCTTTACTGTCTGAAATATTGAATTACTAATTTTAAATTATTATACATTTCCCTATAAACAATATGGACACATAAAATTCAGTTCAATTGATATGTTAAAATACAAATTGTTATGTCATAAGAAGTTATTTGGAACATTTGTTCTTTATAGGTGGTCGCACAGATTGACAGAAAACTAACAACAAACAATTTTATTTTCAACTATCTTTGAACACATCTCTTTAAACTCTATGCTGTTTTTTTGTTCATACAGTAATGTCCATTACCATTACAAGATCTTGTTAAACAATAAGGCTGTACAACTTGCAAACTCCACTTTATTGTATCTTACATTGTGAAAAGCAAAGCTCTCATTTTTCTCAAATTTTTTAACATTCAGTTATTGATACCTTTTTATAATGTCAGGAATAAGGTATAATGTCTTCCATATTATAAGTAAATGTATTTTTTATGTTTTAAATGCATTTACTTGTACAAATAAATAAATAACATATGAAATAGACAATGTTTGTGTTGTGTAGAACATTTGCTACCATTGCAATCAAATAATTTGAACAATACCATTTTATTGTTTCTACACTTTGAACACCATATTTATGCATAATATTCACATTAATTTATTTGTCAAATACATACATTTTAAGACAACTAAAATTCAACAGAGGTTGTTTGTTTTGCGCTAAATAAAGCTTTTTTGGCGGAAAATTTTGGTATCAGTGTATGTGTTTAAAAATCAATTAAAAAATAATTGAAGATTTGAACTTTAAAATTCAGATTTTACATATTCTTATATGTATCTTCCCAAAAATATGAACACATGAAAAACACTTAAATTACACAATTTTTACTGATTATTTAAATATTATATTTGAAATAAATGTAAACATATTTTCTTTAATGTATAAGTATTAGGAATCTTGCAAGAATAAATTGTGTCATCATTCAACTTTCAGTTCACTATGATTCATGTAAAATATAATTTCCAAAAAAATAAGACCATTAAAAATGGTTTGCTTTCTCTATGTGTTTTGTTAATATGTAGATGTGTAGAACTGTTAAAAGAATTTTAAAGTGCATGCATTTGTTTCCATTTGGTAAATGGCATAATGTATAAGTATATTATGAGTGACTGACCTTTTCCACAAATAGTTGTTGGAAAAGCATGTATGTTGATTCAGGTTTACTTAAAGTGCCCACCTGTCATACCAATGACCCAGGTTATATTACAATATCTCAAATTTTGTATTTAGAACCAATCACAACTGGTACATACCCTGACATATAGTTTAGCAATGCAGGCATTTGTTTATATATGGAACAAAAGATAAAGTAGCATACTTTATGATATTCGCATATGCCAATTGTTTCGAATCAAATGCAGCATTCATGGAGATGTAAATTTATCACAGAAATTAGAAATGTAGAGTTTCTCCTTGGAAATGAATGGATGAGTAAAATTATGTTGTTTTTTATATTTGGCACATGTGTATATATATAAATATGGTGAAAACATGTTGAGTTGGTATATAATTATATAAAAATGCCACAAATCAATACAGAGAACTCTTTTTAATACTTCTTAAACCATACTGTCTGTACAGTACAAATGAGTAATCTGTAAATGAAATTATAAAATTACTACCTTTTTTACAGAGGACAGTGCTGATGTTTTTCTCCTGTTTTGGACATTCCATTAATAATTCAATGATACACTAAACATAATCAAAGATACCTTTTCAGTAAATTCAATTCCTGTCAGGAAACCCCTTGATTATGTTTCATTCTGTAAATTCAGACAATAAACATGCCTCTGTCTGTTCAGTATTATCCATCCATGTTTTTCCAGTTTGCTCCATCAATTCCAGTTTGAAATACATGTATATATGACTAACTTTTCATATTATAAGATTTGCTTCAGTAAAAATCATCTCTTCTGTTTTAGCAAAGTGCATATCCAGCCCAACGAAGCATGGTCACAAATTATTTCAAAAGAATCAATAAATTGAACTTCGTTTACATTTGACATTGTTTCTCGTAGCGAATTCGCAAACAAGGGAAATAACTGTGCTCTGTGTAAGATACTTCTTATACATATTAATCGAAAGTTTGTTTGAAAAAGCAAATAAAATCAAATGATATCAACTTTATGAATATCTTCAAATGATCTCTAGATTAGGTCCGCGTAATCATTAGACTTCTTTTTAGAGAGTATTCAAGCAGAGCAACTAAGTTTTACTCTACGTTCGGTTTATATAGAAACGCACTAACGCATTTAGAAAAACGTACGTAACTTTATACGTACGCAAATTTTCGTTTGTAAAGTTACGCATTGTACCAGAAACGGTCCACAAAATGTATAGTAATCGGGTAAAATGTTAGCCTGTGTTTGTATGTACTTGTCCTTTTAGCATGAGAAATTGTTCTGAAAACAATTGAACATGCACTTAAATGACAATATCCTGAAAGGATTTCTTCAAGCAAAAAACAGCCATCCGAAACAATATTAATAAAACTGTCTGGATAAAAAACAACATGTCAAGTACTCGCAAGCCATAACAAAAAGCAGCTACACCGAAACAGGCTACCAATAAAATTCCTATTGAAAATAAAATGTTGACGATCCAGATAGCACATTTCGTATACGAAACTAACATTTACAGTACCTTTACATTATATACGTATCGCAACATGTACCAGAACATGCCAATGCGAGGTTGTTTTAGACTTTTTGGGCGGAGAAAACGGTATTCCTTGACCTTTGCATTGTTCAAGAAGTTGTCCGTGTGTAAGGGCCATGTCCGTGCTCAATATTAATCGTCAAAACCAATCGAAACTCAAGTTTACCTTGAAAATAACGCCATGAGCAATCGAGTTATCCATTTTTTATCAACCAAAATGCGTCCACATGAACAACTGGTACTTAAACACTGCTAATCAGTGTGAAAACAGTGATATTATTTTTTGCCGTGTTCAATGTCAATTGAAGGTTCAGTAAATCGCAAAATATTCAATGAGTATTCTCCACACTCAGACCAAACAGAGGAAAACGGTTGATACTCGCT
The DNA here is from genome assembly GCA_007657795.1 of Dreissena rostriformis. Classification (NCBI taxonomy): domain Eukaryota; kingdom Metazoa; phylum Mollusca; class Bivalvia; order Myida; family Dreissenidae; genus Dreissena; species Dreissena rostriformis. Next base: position 147,616 of record VMBQ01000206.1, read on the forward strand.
GAAGCCGCTTCCGGCTGGCCCTATCTTAGGCGTCATCCGATTAAAAACAAGTAAGTAATAAGGTAGATGTACCTGTTTAAACACTCAATTTCGGCATCGAAGCGAGAGATCGGCGGCCATTTTTTCTCAACTCTGACCACGTGATTCCCCGCATTGGGTATTTCGTCATCTAAATCTAATTCATTAAAACATTAACAATAACGTTCATTTTGTGGACTGCAAATTAGCCAATTTTGAGGATAAAGTTTACTGACGGGAAATTGCTCCAGCATTCAATTGGCTATTTAGAAAGAACAATCATTGATTATATAGTGATATTTGTTTATAAATGACCACATAAGTAGTCTTAATTACAATTTAAAGTTCCTATCTTTACGCTAAATCTTGTAGATATTTCAACAAATCAGATATACATTTTTGAGCGATCTATAAATTTATGACATTTGCAACGGTCTTTATGTTACTGCGATATAAGTGAGAAAAAGCGAACACAAGATGATAATAAGTGATCCCGACATATTTCCTATGCCATTTTTATTAACCTTCTCGGTAAAATATCTAACAACATACGTTCACACTTCTTACACCATTATTTGTTTTAGAATATTAACTAATACAATCGCTTATACTTTGGCATGTTGTGTTTTAAGAACATAGGTATGTGTTGTATGATCTTTGGTACATTCGATTATATATATTTTAAAGATTATATAATGGCATTACATAACAACTCCAAACTTGGTATTGTGTCACTGTATACTATAAGAAAGGATGAAAATGTGTGTGACACTTGTTTTTTTCTTCTCTTGTTTCGATCACGTTTTCATTGACACGTAAAACTATTTCGGGATAAATTTTAACTAAGGTTTGTATATACCTTGTTATTGAGATCATTTAAGCGGCCACATAGAGCCATGCCATAAGGGTCTTCCTTTTGCAAAATTCTATAAAAGAAGGGGGAGGAAAACTACAAAATGGGAAACGTCACATTCAAATGTCTCGTAAAGCTGCCATTGTTGACTCGATTATGTTCATTACGCAAGCGGGGTCATATACGTAAAACTGAAAGTAAGGCGGTGCCTTACCTGAGTGTACATAATTACAACGTTAATATAACAACACTTATGTGGAAACGTATCGAGCATAAAATCTTTGAAATAAAGTTATAGAGTAATTATTTAACATTAGTTTGTTAACTTAAGATGTCGTTAATGATTTCCCAAACTGGGCCCAGTCGTAGTGATTGTGTCAATCGAGCATCTTCATTGCTAAACAAATAATCGATTTGTTTGAAATCGAAAGAGTACTACTTTTACATTATTTTGGTCAGGCTGAGAGCTGAGAGCAAAACTTGTTTAATAAGAATCGCTTCAGGCTTACAGCTTTACTGAAACAATATCTGTATAAACATCGTATCATATTAACACGTTTTGTTCTTTGTTACATGCTAACTACATCACTGTTATAATATGTTAAATGATAATTTCACTGATATTTTGCAATGTAACAGCTTAATTATAACACATCACTGTAGTATCAGTATACGTATGTTGAATGTTACAAAGTATTATTATTATACAATATATAACAGCAATATGTAACAGCTTAACTATTCCACATCACAGTATTATCATAACTAGTATCCCAAACAGTAGTATCGTTATACTTATGTTTAATGTTACACAGTATTATCATTATACAATACATATATTGCAGGCTCACAGCTCGCAGCTACTGATGTTGAAGTCCTCCCAGACAGACCAGGCGGACGCTTACATGAAGTTCTTCCAAGCCAATTTCTGGTTCAATGTCATTATCATCGTCCAAGACGCGTTGGCGGCCGACGGTTTTTATGAACAAATGAAATCAAAGACACAAGCCGATGCAAAATGGAACGTTGTGTTTAAGATCATACAAGAGTCAATATCAGACTTTTCACTGTTTTCCATATTTACCTCAATGCTAGGTAATGAACCAAAAATCATTGTTATTCATGCGGATCTGTCGTTAGTGATGCGGATATTTAAATGTGTTGCTGATGGAAATTTTACATCCGTCAATCATGCTTGGTTTATAACGGATTCTAGTTTTACAAGAGATCACGATTATTTGGGACTATTTCCGTCGGGGACACTATCCATTATCCATAACTATGTTACAAACACGGACGATGTAGTTCTTGATGGTACGAACTTCTTAATCAAGGCTGTGATACAGAGTGCGGATAGACCTTATATACCTCGCAGCTGCTGGTCTAACGACACCAGACGTTTAACAACTGCTATTAGTGACTATATGTATAAGTAAGTAACAACGATTTTAAACAAATGTTGGATATATATTTCACTAAATAATTTCAACATGATTAAAGCAAGCTGACTCTACTAATGTAATATACTTGTCATTATTATATTTTTCCATCTTGTGTTAACAAACCAGTTAATTCTCAAATGCAATTATGCCAATTTTCATGAATAAAAACCAATTGAAACGCAATTTTCGGTACGAATGAACATAACGGATTTTTTTTATTCACGTGCATGCTTAGAATGAGAAAGGACACACAACTATCGTCATCGATATAACCTTGATTTAATTAAATTCTATCAACAAATCCATGGGTTTAATAACTCAATATTTAATAATCCAAATACTATAAAAATAATAATTTCGTTTAAACTTTACTTTGCTTGTACCAGATACCAAAATGTGTATTCGTATTAATTAATATTATATTTATTATTTTAGAATTTTGAAGTCAACAAAACTCACCGGAAGGTCAGGTGACATTAAGTTTGACGATCAAGGAAAGCTGGACGCTTCCAATTTCATCGTACAACACCTCGTTCGCGAAGACGGCCAATCATCATTTTGGCGTCGAATAGGATATATTCACGGTGACGATGTTAGTCCATTTGGCATTGTGTGGCCCGGTGAATCCCTTACAAATCCTATTTCGTTTGGGCGGAAAAAATACAGAGTTGTGACAAATCCTGTGAAACCTTTTGTGATGGATGTCATTCCACATCCGGATTATGGTAACTGTGCCACAGGAACCCCATGTGTTTACATAAACAATACGGGACGAGACAACGTGATAAGTGCTCTCAAAGACTACGAAAACGGATCAGTGAATTTAAGCAATCCGTATGTGTTAAAATGCTGTAGGGGATTATCGGTCGATTTGCTCAATAGATTAGCTAGAGACTTAGATTTTGATTACGATCTTTATATTGTCGCTGATACAACGTATGGAAAAGAAGTGAATGGAACATGGAACGGCATGATCAGAGAACTTATGTCCGGCACTGCACACATGGCTGTTGCAGCGTTCAGCATTACAAGGGACAGAGTGAGGGTTATAGACTTTTCAAGTATATATTTCTTCTCAGGGTTTTCAATTCTATACACTGAAAAGCAGAGAGCATCAAATATGCAAGCGTTTCTTGACCCATTCGCGCCAGCTGTCTGGTTTGCGATTTTAATCGGCGCCACATTAACTGCCATTGTAATGGGAATATTTGAATGGAACAGTCCATTTGGGTTAAATCCTTGGGGGAAAAAAAGGAAACAAAACTATACTTTGGGGTCAGGGATGACAATGGTGTATTCGGTTCTCTTCGGCCATACGGTCAAAACAAAGTCACCAAAGGCGTGGCCAAGTAAAGTTATGCAAAATCTGTGGGCATCCACGTGTATATTTGTTATAGCTAGCTACACTGCCAACCTTGCTGCGTTTATTGCTGGGAAACATGCAGGGATCATATACAGAAGTGTCCACGACTCGTGGGTAAGAATCATTAGTATTTACCTACTATTTTTAAAGGTAAGGTTTCTCTCTAAAGTGGAAGTTTGACTATACAATACATGGGTATTTAGTTTAACAATTGTACAACAATAGTGCCCTACGAAGTAATTGTATCTCGTATTATATTGCTGTGTAGCGCACTTCCCCACGTCAGACAACCAATGTCAATAACTTTAGAAATTTGATTTTCTCTTGTACAATTTTGCCTGATTAGGACGGGAGTCATATATTTAGATGCCCTGATATTATATCGTTGTTTTCTCTCTCAGAGATTCGCGTTTTGAACGCACGTTAAAATAGACAAATAGATCTTTGACCTTATTGAAAGATTATTTATCGTGTATATCATAAACTAGCAATTTCTCATTTAAATCAATATGACAAATACATTGCGTCCCTAAATAAAATACGTTATGTATGTTCTAAATGCACCCATTATTTGAGGATTTATATGGTTCCTTACAAATTGTAGCTTGACACTAACGAGATGAATTAACGGAAACTATCCTTGTTGAGGTTTGAAGTTTTATACAACGATTTTCTCTTACCGTCACTACGTCTCAGAGAAATCGCTCGGAGAAAAGTCCAGATGATTTACTAGTCGTCTCAGTGGATATAAGTCTCAGAGGAAATAAATCAATATCGCAAATCGTGCAAACACGGTATTAAAGGAAATAACATGGGTGCGTGGAATTGAATTTCATTTCATCAGACAATTGTTTAATACTCTCAATAGACCGGGCCCATGCGTAAGAAAGAGTTCATAAACATCGCATAAATAAATCCGACTCCAGTCATCATGTGCCACCGGCGAAATTCAGTATAATGTGATTGATTATAATAGCAATCAGAACATTAACTAAAAAGAGTTTCTTCTAAATGGCTTGTTGGTAAAGTGTCAATTGGGTTTGTTGACCACTAAAAGCGCCAAGAAAGGAACATTGCACATAATTGCTATATGAACATTTATTTTTCAAGGTTCTGTGACAACCAATTATTGACATCCGATTGTACTAAAATTGATAAACATGCGCTTTAAAAAGTTGTTTCAATTAATTAAAAATTATACAAATTACTGGTATTCAATAACAAAACAACTAACACAATGAGCAGGAAGTCTAAACATATAATGTCTGCAATCTTGAATCGACCTACCAGCTCAAGATCCATGTGAAGTAATGAAAGCCACTTCAACCAAGAGCACAAACAGCATGCTTATCATTTTAAATACAACTACGGTTATAAAACGCTCACAATTCTGACGTCTTCATGCAATCGTGAAACACAAAACACCATGTTATAAATTGATTTTTATATCAGAATGCGTATAGACCTTACTCAGTGAGTTCTCTATTTTGACCGTTATTATATCTCTAAATTCATTTATTAATTTAACTTGTACCCAAATGAAGACATTCTGTGTAATTAAAATCAATCAAAGTAAATTATGACAAGCACAATCCAGAAACATGAGTTAAAACGTATTTCATGTTGCATAGTTTGCACTCGTTTGTTAAACGTTCTACAAAAGGTTGTCAATAACATTAAACATAATGCGAAACACAATGCTTTTGTACTCACTTATGGCGATTACTAGTAAGCCGATTATGTATAATTTATAGTTAATGTATGTAAGGAAATTTGAGTATGCTTTATATGTCTGTTAACGTACATTATGAGATATTGGAAAAACAAACTTCTGTTTTATAGATAGCGTCATTTTATGTAATTTAAAAGCAACAACAGAAACAAAAATACTTTTCAAACGTGTCCAGAAACTTATACTCGTGCATTCTATACGTATTGCTAAACCATTCAATTAATTTCATGATGCTTGTCCAGTAAATACCAGCTCAGTGACTGTAAGTCATCATCGCCTGCTAAAAATGCGTAAATGAACTGTTAACTATGTGCAATAAATAGTCACTTTTGGTAATTATGGGATCGTGTGATTGCTCTGCATTGGCTATTTCTGAAGGAAAGATGTCAACAGGCAAATTCATTGCTATCATTTATTCTTATTTACGAAAAGGGGATGGCTCAGACGTAGTGGGAAAACTGGTAATTCACTGCGACCACAAGACTTTCACTAAAACTATATAAAGAAAAATGTTATTAGATAGAGGATATGTGCTGGATTTGGTGGAATATTGATTTTAATTTACGATCGATAATACAAAATAACATTTTCACCAGTGAATTAAAATCGATATTCCACCGAATCCAAAAAAAAATCTTTTTATTGTATGCTTACAAATGAGTTTTTTTTTTCAGTACATGTTTTGTTAACAAAAAAATAGTTCTGGTAAAACAATGACAAATATCGATCATTTTCAATGTTAATATTCACTGTTTGAAACAGTGAATTATCAGTTTTAATTCACTGATATTTCTCTATAAACCATCGGAAAGCATAAACAAATGTCCTTAATGCACTCACAATAAGATAATCGCGCAACATTACGATTATTACAAAGTAAATGTAGACCTCTGACAATTGTTTGTTTGATGTTACTAAAATGATAGCGACGTTTTCTTTATTTATGAACGTAGTTTGTTTTATGGATGACCGTTCTATGTAGACAATGTGCAAAGAATCAAAGAGAGAAATGTTTCTTTTTACCATAGCTATTGTGTTTTGTAAACGCAAATTTATCATCGCCGTCAATGCTTGCGTGCAATCGCACACATTTTGTAAAAGACACAATGCCGTGACTTGTATAAATGAATTGATGTTTACGAATGCCTTGCGGAAAGACACGCCATTTAAAGGAAAAATTATGTGTTAAGGATGAGAGGTCATCTTTTCTATGCTTAAATGCAATATTGAATTTTTATTATTTTAGATAAGTATGTACTTTTGGTTGTTTAATGTGAAAGTGTCATGCTATTACCATAGATTGTTCAGGGATGGTTCTTCGCGTATATGTAACGGTGGTAAAATATCAGAAATATATCATAACTCTTCGGATAACTCCGAATAATAGTTACTTTCCAGGCACTTTAAATTTACCTCAACCTTTGGTCGGACACTATAATTATAGGAGATCCTCATCGTTATGTTAAAATTCATTCCATTCCATGTCGTTCCATTTCATACACTTGGAAACTTTTCTAACGCAACACTTTTCAAACTTGAATATCGCAGTTATGAGTTAAGATTTTGATTTAAATTTATTTTTTAAATGTGATCATTTTACTACATTTAGAGCAAGCTCACGATAAAATCACTCATCCGTGACGATTTAACGCTTTAGCACGATGGTATGTATAGTTTCATCGTTTTGCACGTGGAAAGAGTAAAACGAAATATTTGTCTAAATGTATTTCAATGTCATCATTTAAGGTCGGTTCTTACACCAGGAAAACATAAAATTAATTTTAAAAACATGTTTGGCTCATATGAATATTCAGAAGCGCAACCGCGCATTTTGTCAAATGTCAGACTACCTACACCACGTGCTAAAGCGTCCGATCGTTACGGTTGAATGCTGTTATCATGAGCTTGCTCAGAATGTAGCAAAATTATCACATGTACAATTTTGAAAAAAATCTTAACTTATAGTTTAGATATGTGAGTTTGAAAAGTGTTGCGTTAGAAAAGTCTCCAAGTGTATACATCCTATCGGTAATAGCCACGTTGAAAGACGCAACGGTTGCCATATTTTAGTAAATGTAATAAACATTCTTCTTCAACTTCATTTTGCCATGTCTTCGATTTCTGTCTGTGTACATGGTATGTAAACTAGTAATTCATGTAATAGACCAAGAAGTACATAACTTGTTTCGATATTCATATATTCAATCTGTAACTGTACAAGCTTCCCACATTGACATTTACGTACTGTTTTAGTCGCATAATAATGTGTATATGTATTTTACAGGCTGCTTAAAGGCTGAAACCATTGCTATTTTATACATTAAACCTAGCTGAACCATATATGCTGCGCTTTTTGTTTTGGTTTTTGATTGGTCGTGAAAGTCCATGTGTTTATGAAAATTACGAGCATAATATGTATTAATTATATATCTTAAATATTGGTGCAAAACAAGAATTACAAATAAATATGAACGATTACAAATACAACCTGGTGAGTATGCGAACAGATCCCCAGCGATCTTTGATTAAGATTGGATAACATCCTTTTGTCTGTGACTTCGCTCCTTAACTAGCCAAGTCATATATTATTAAATCATTTCCCGAAAATGCCAACCGAGGCATTCATGGTTTTCAAAATATAACCTGTAGTAGTAGCATACAAAAGGATATTTGACTTTAAATGTAGAAATACGTTTTATACCATTTGTTTTTACTTAAAATTAGCAAACGATTATACTGTTAAACTGTCAGTCTGTTACCTGTGTTTTCTCTTTATCCTCAGCTCCTAGATATTAACGTGGGCGTTCTACCAGGCAGTGCAGTAGAGGGCATCGTTAGGCAGCTCAACCCTAGATTGTATACCAAATCGCAGAAGTTTCTGGTCGATACCACTGATAACGCCATCAACAAACTCATGTAAGAAGACCAAGTTCGTGTCTACTTCACAATCAACAAACTACTCATACAAATAAACTGATTATAACTGAAAATCGCCATCAACAAACTAATCTTAATATTCTAATTTAATGTATATAATGCAATAAACAAACTAATGCAAATACGCTGAATTCATATCAACAAACTAATGTCAATGTACTCAATGCCTGTATTAAACGCCATCAACACACTTATACAAATATACTGACTTCATGTCGAGAACGACATCAACAAAGCAATTGGAACAAAGCTTTCTCATATCTATTACGTCATCGTCAAACGACTGTAAATATAATGCAGTTAAGTCTACACCACAATAAAAAACTAATACAAATGAATTTACTTCATGTCTACAACGCCAACAACACACTCATGTAACTTAACTGAATTTATATCTACAGCGCCACAAACAAATACATGTTGGTATGTTAAATTCATGTAAACATTGCAGTCAAAAAACTAATACGAATATAATCAGTCATGTGTACAACGGCATCAACAAACTAAGGTTGATATATACTGCATTTATCTCTTTGTGTCTTTATCAACATCAACAAACTACTGTCAAACTATTGAATTCATGCCTTTGTCGCAATCAACAAACTAATTTAAATATACATAGTTCATGTGTACGACGCCATCAACAAATTAATGTACCGGTAAGTAGATTGAATCCATATATTAATCCTTCAATCAAAACAAAAAAGGAATGTTTATAGAATATTCATTGAAGAACACTATATAACATTATGTTTATTATCAAATTTTGGAAACTAACTTTCTTTGTTGTTTTCACTAATTCTCTTAAATAGTGTAATATATTAAACAGTTATACTAAAAAAATACCAAATGTTTGATCTTTCAGTGGCGGAGATTTGGACGCATACCTTGGGGACTATCCCATTCTAGATTATGCAAGGGCAAAGCTTGATCCAGACTGCAAGCTTCGATTATTGACACAGACATTTGGCGAAGACGGCTATGGTATCGGCCTGCCGAAAGGTTCACCGCTGAAGGTAAATGCTGGTTTTATCTGACGCGTTCGTGTGTAATGATAAACTATTGTGTAACGTTAACTGCATTTGCAGTTTACAGCTCAGTGTGTAAGTCTTTATCACATGTTTCAAAATAAACGTCGTATTCAATAAAAATTCATAGTTCTTATGCACATATCAAATTAGCTCAAGGTTAATATATCCATACGATGTTATCTCAAAGAGTCTATTTTATACTGATTTGCAGAAACGACCAATGTTTCCTTAATATTTACAAAATTCTGTACGGGTTGTTTAGAACTTCTTGCCATATGCTTCGGTATCGTAAGAAATTTCATAACACACAATTTACCACCTACATTCGGCACCCTACTCCTACCCCCACCTCATCCGACTCGATACCATAACTCCAACCTACACAGTTGGATAATTGGTTCAAGTTGTTATTGTTTGGTCAATAAGCCATGATGATATCGACAAGGAAATAAAACTTAAAAATATTCCCTTTGATTTTAATTGTTTAGATATACTCCATATGAACGGGGATATTTTTTCGACTGGTATTTTCGAAGAAAGAACATGTCCCCTGTGTACTGTTTTCGGAGATGCATATCATTTTTCTCTTTAATTGCACAGCGCCATGTTATTATAAAGAGTAACATAAGTCTACTTCATTATGTAAGACCACATATGATTAAATTAATAGAATTGTGTACCTCTCAAACAAGTTAGCGATGGTTATATATACAACAATAGAAAACAAAATTGTATTATGGCTTACTTTTGGTAATATTCTAAATAGTACAGCTTTCGCTTCGTACGTCCGGAAAATGGAAAACCTCGTTATAATGTTAATGTTATGCCCTTCCTAGTGTGAGGCATTAATAATTGAATCTATTCATCTGTTCAACTCTTCGTACGTCCGTACGTCCCGAAACTTGTGTTTAGACTCCTCTTTAACTACTGAGTGGATCTCGCTCAATGTTTTACAGTTGAATGACTTTAATAGGTAGATGAATGTTTAAAAGGGATTTTGAGCTTCGACGATATTTACTCATGTTCAGTGTACATATATATTTATTTAGTAGATTTTTTATTATACTTATACTTTTTGGAATATACTTTTAATACATGGAAGTTCACTGTTAATTAATTTAAATAATAGTAAATCATCGATATGAAGTAACGAAAAATAGCTGCAAGTGTAAAACAACTGTTATTAGTTACAAGTATTCATAAACACACAAGATTGAATATGAAAATAATAAACTGCCTTACATGTTAATTATCATTGTTTTGGGGTTGCCTAAAGGCCTTATTTGGCCAGGGTGACTGGGTTGTTTTGATTAAACCCACCAGACATTGAAGCTGGTCATCTTGTTACAAACATCACACAGAATATATATTTTTCCTATTTTGTGCTGAGCATTCAATTATCCTAGGTTGTGTTTTCCAGTTCAACCTCCTGATCAATTGTTGTTCTTTTGTATTGGCTAATGGATATCTGAAATTTATTCCGGACAACACGGATCTTGGCAAGAAGATAAAAGCTGTTTTGTCGGTAGGGCGAACAACATCTCTAACAAATAAGGTTTTAACTCAACGGAAAATATTCATGCAAATCAATCATGATGTCGGAATCTGCAAATCAATGAGTCAATAGTACGAGTATTAATAGTCGTAAAACGTAACTTATATAACAATAACAGTTAAATAAAGCATTAAATACAAAGAACATCTATTTGCGTCCGGAATATTACCGTGAAATTAGTTCCACCGTAAAGTTAGAAAATTACAATGTTTCACTTGCGCAAGCGTTGTTGAAAAACAAACTTAATTACTTGAGGAAATTAATTCACGCAAATAACCCGAGAAGGAATAAATATCCTCTATGCACCTTTTTGCTAAATGTATACAACTACGCTGGCATAGAGGTGATAAGAATATGCATGTTTTGTTTAATTTAACTCTTGTCCGAGTTACCCAAATAATCACAACATTTTGCAATAATACGTTCTCGTGATAACAGAAACACAAATCTTATAAGGCATTTATTATTTCGTGGTTGTATCAACTGGCCTAAATCGTGGTCACAAGTTATCATATCGCGGGCACGAGATATTAAGTCGTGGCCATTAGGTAGTTTGTCGTAGTCCCGCCAATGTCACCTAAATGCTGCCGTATTCAACCCATAGTCAACCATAAGTGAATACGTTTTTATTTTATTAAAATAATCGAACAACATACTGCTGGCCGTTTGCTTTCGTCCGGTAAGAGCTTATTGATGGAATTGATCCTCCTGAAATTCGCAGACCCGACATTCAAAGAGGCGAATCAGTGGCAGAGGATTTTAGATAAAGGATATTCACAATATTCAGACCCGATCTGTCATAAAATATGCGTCATCCATCACACGGTCTTATTTAATAAAGCTTCACATCGCCTTTATCAAGAAATGACGAATGTAAATCTCGTGTCCGATCTTATATCGCTGGAGATTAGCCTTTGACCGATCGAACCAATTTAGCCTTGGGCAACTCTATCAGGCGTTTTAACAATTGAATTAGACGCAAAATGGAAATGTTGTCTAAGTTGAACGTATTTCCATAAATTTAGGATGATGTTCTTTACATAGGAAACGAAGCTATGACTGAAACACACACTGAGGTTTTAACTTACTGAGTATTGAGTACATCCAATTATTTAGGCTTATATTTTATGTCATTTACACGCAAATCGATTTTAAATAACTATGTTAATATCGGATGAAATAGTGCAAATTTATATCTTTTCTGTCTTTGGTAAGAGCGTTTCCTCAATTTGATCACCTTTTACTGCATGTGCTAGGAATGCATAAACTTCGTTTTTGCCCGTTACGCTAATTTAAAAATAATTGGCAGCCTAAACGCGGTTCTAGAAAGAAATCTGCATCAACCTGTAAATATACACGCAAGATATGCGATTTTATGAATATTAATGTAAATGACCATTTAGTGAATAAGTAAAAGTATTTATATCATTGTAGAATTCAATTCATTCACTAAACTATATTGGAGATACAGTGAAATTGTTTAACCTATTTTACATATTTACATCAATGCGTTCAACTCTTCATTAAATAATAATTAACGAGTATTACCCCCAAAAAGTGGATTTTTAATTGTTTTAGACAGCTGATTAACACCCTCACACGTTGTTTGTTTCGCGTTTACATCTCATAGTTTGTCCCCCAGTTTGTATTGTGATACAGACTTTCGACCATTACAAGGTGACCGCTTTATCTCCATTGTGTTTACCGCTGCCTGCCGTGAAAATGATGACATTATCGAGTTCACTGTATTTAAGTATAATTATGCTGGGTTATATTCTCCTAAGTACACACATATTGCTTACTACCTTATTTAATCTTATAAAGATAGCTCAATATTGTTTGTTAGAGGAAAGTTACCCTGTTGGTCATATAAACAGTTATACAATGAATTGTTCATTTATCGTTAAGGGTTTAGGTACTAAAATGTTAAGTAGATATAATTTTATATGAAACAAAGGGATAATTCATTTACTAAAATAACTTAAAATAGGACAATGTAATGTAAGTAGGCGTATGTTATCCATAAGCATGCCTTATAAGCCATGTTTGACCTGCATCGATTCTTTCTTCAGTTTTCACCGAACGAAATTAAATATTCACCCGTTGTAGAGATAACATTTTGTATAACTAAATATATAGTGTTCCTGTAACAGCATACCTGCATGCCTGAGGCGTAAATAACTTTGTTTTCTGTTTTGTTCATTAAATCTTCATCCGTTGCAGATATTACATATTATACAACTGAATATATATTGTTCCTCTTACTGCATACCTGTATGTCTGTATGCCTGAGGTGTAAATAACGTTGTGTTATGTTCTGTTCATTAAATATTCACCCGTTGCAGACGCCACTTTCAGAGAAGATTAACGAGTACCACGAGAGCGGTTACATCGAGGATCTAATTGACGTCCATTTCGCCGACTCGAGGTGCTACAAACAGCGCATCAAGTCGGAGGATTCTCGGCTGGAGGAGCAGCACCATGCGGGCAGCTTCGTCATGCTATGTGTGGGCATGATGGCGGGCTTGATTGTCCTGGGTCTGGAACACGCTATCTTCAAGTGGCTCGTGCCGAAACTGCGCCAGAAACCGGGGCACAGTTTTTGGAAAAGCGTGCATGTTATGTTCTTTAGTCAGGTAAATTAAAAAGCATTGCTGTGAACTATTAGTTCGCAAATAGATGTTAGTATTGTTGCAGAATACAAAACGGTGCTTGTGTTGATATATACTATCATTAAAACTCCATGTCAGTTCGAATTACAACTATTGTTCTAAATACGTGTCCATGAAATACAGAATGTTTGTAACTTTAAAGGAACCTTAAAATGCTCCCTAATAATACTCTTTAGTGGGAGTACTGACCGCAAAAATGATGTCCATATACTTGTCCAGACAATTGTCATATTCTGATATTAAGACAAACAGAAATAGAGTTTCTTTGCGAACTGTTGTAGATGCAACTGGCCGTCGGTTATTGATTTTAAAGCACATTAAGACATCTCAATACGAAGCGACAATGGTGAATGGGAAAGCGTATCGGGCATTGGGATTTTGAAGGAATACAATCACATGGCCAAACAATTTATCCTATTTAGATCAATATGTAACACTGTTTGTCCAAAGTAATCTCGTTTGCATGAACGTCTTCAATCAATGGGGAATCTCGAGAAAACTCGTTTGACAAATTCAGCCGGAAATAATTCGCCTAACACAATCTATAATCGGTCGCATATCTTCCGCCCTTAAAGACGAATAACAATCTAACAGCCCATTAGTGTTGTTGTGCGCTTGTTTTCGGTCATTTCAAAAAAATTAAGTAAAATGAAGTTTACTCTTGTGTTTGCCTGTGTCGTAAACGATAGCTCAAAAATACAATTAAAATAAAGCAATTCGAGTTCGATGTAAACATATCGTGTCAATTTTAAAAGTTTAACTTTTGTTAAAAATAAGATGATTAAAAGATATCTATATTGATATAATGGTTATATTATACAAGTATATGCGTGAAGAGATTATGAAGTATGTAAACACTTATAAATGCTGTCGTTGTTGTTTCTTCAATTCTCGTGAGAAGGACAAGAAAAAAAATATTGCGCATGTTTTCCAAAGCCAGATCATTCAATGTATTAATATACAATTACTGCTAGTCCTACTTACCGTGCTTTGTGCAAAAGGACACATTGTATTTAACTGGTGTAAACAATAATGTTATACAAATAATACATGTGTAATTGATAATAGTATTACATTGTCAATAACTATCTATTGTATTTCTGAAAACAAACTAAAATATCGATTCAAAGGTTCCAAACAAATTTTGTAATCATATGTTGGATGAATATTCCAATCATTTGTCTGTACAGCAACGCACAACGGAATTTGCCTTCAAACGTTAATGCCCCAAATATTTGAATGTTTTAATCCTAAGATATTCTTCCCATTGACGTGTTTCAGCGTTTGCATAGGGCGATTACCAGCGCCGAACTTGTGCCTATTCATGAGACATACAGAGAGATGTTGGGCATAATGAAAAGTCGGGATTTCATTAAGTTCTTCCAGAAAAACACAATCAAGGTAATTTGGTTCTGATTCTT
This sequence comes from Dreissena rostriformis, assembly GCA_007657795.1. Lineage (NCBI taxonomy): Eukaryota > Metazoa > Mollusca > Bivalvia > Myida > Dreissenidae > Dreissena > Dreissena rostriformis. Next base: position 162,640 of record VMBQ01000206.1, read on the forward strand.
TAGATGGCTCCTTTCAATGTTGTTGTATTTCTGTCCTGAAATTAATGGTTTCGTAATCTGAGAAATCGGGTCATTGGACGAGTCCACATATATTATTTTAGGCAAATATCATTTGTATAGAACTCTTTGCAATCTCAAACATGTGTTGTTGTCTGTGCGTGAACAGCACGTATCTGGCTTTTTGCTAATTTGAAGGCTACACTATATAAGGTTTTGTCGTTCTGGATTAAAAAAAGGAAAATGGAACATACATGTATTAATCTGAAAATAATATATTTATTATACTGATTTAATTACGTAAGTTATGTCATTTTACACAGAATAATTGTGTGATTATTTATGATTATTTCAGGTTCTGCTTTTCTATGACGTTTTATATCGATTTATTTCCTATGTTCAGACAAATAAAATGGCCGATGCAGCCAAGAGAAAGCGACTGAATCGCAACTTTTTCGACATCATTGAAAAAGCTAAATGGTATGTTCCCATTAAGATATGCTCGTAACACATGTTTATGCACATTGATCGGTTAAGCCTTTGTTTTTCCGTAACCGTTTTAAAAAGCAAATGTTGTACTTCATATCACAAATACGTCCTTTAGAATGCTAGTTCTACACGTTGCATTTTGTTTCCACCCACCCTCGAACACCCATTTATTTATTCATATATATGTTAATATTTATACACATATTGTGCGTCAATGGCAGCTATATGGCAATGAACTAACCTATGATATTACGTTCGAATCAGATTAATTACACACACATATATATATGATTTATAAACAATCCATAATTACAATACACTAGGGTTAATAAATCATAAATTTTAACAGCATCTATTTTACTGTTGAAAGTTCATCTTACACATTGTTATTAGCAGTCCATCGCCATCTCATACGGTGTAAGTACATGTGTTATCGTATTTTGGTATTTGCACATTATACACTGTTTCATTCTATGTTGTATATTTAACATTTACGTTTTTGGTGCATTAACTTGTATTATGGTTGCAACATATTATGAATGTTGTTGTATACTTTTTTAAAAACATGATTGCATTATATACCGTTTGTATATTGCGTAATGGCAGTGTTTTGTGGCTTGTTCTACATCTCTTTCTATATTTAAAACAGTTCTTTACTACAGTAGCGATGTCACTCTGGTTTGTAGAAGTATTTAACTGCATATACATCCTAACATAAAATACTAACAATTTACTATATAAAAAATATAAGGAGTTGTTTAATGTTCATATGCATTAAGATATAACATAGAAAACATTACCTTTAACACAATTTACTCGATTATTTAAGTATTGGTTATCATGTTGATTTACCCACATAACCAAATTATTAACGTCTATAAACATAAAACAAGAAATACTTCATCGATTCAGTATAAAAATGGCGTTCATAAACGCTCAGCAATATATGGTGTTTACTCAATTTAACTTAAATAAATGTAAAATGGTTTCATTAACATTGGCAACGTTTCAAGCAAACCCAATTTTTACTTGTAAAAAAGTGATTGCGTATTTACCCTTGTTTTCAAAACATGTATATTGTTGAATGTACAACTTGACAATGTAATACAGCGATAAACAAATAATCAAATAAAAGAAAACTACGAAACAACAGAAAGAGTTTCTGCTTAAACTATGAGAAATAATTTGTCTTTATTCCTTTACATGTAAGAAGCTTCATCTACTATCGTTGTTTCCAGTTCTGTCATTCGTTCGTTTCTATGATTGTTTAATGCGTTTCTTGCCATTTCAGGATGAAAGAAATGCAGGACAATAATCTATTTGGAGACGACACGTCACAGATGTCACTAACACCGGAGATCCGAGAAGTATCTTTACGCAATATTTCCCAAGCGGTAGATCTAGAGGAGTTCCGGAAACAAAATCAGCTGGAAAACCTTTGTCATTTAGATGACTTTGTTCTGCCACGACGTCAGTCCCATACCGATGACACCGAGTTCAAATGTTCGTTCACTAATGTTAACGATGGCTTCAGTTGGTCCTGTCCTACTTCGGAATCCCACGAGATCACTGCTCGGCCTTTTTCATATGATACATTGTATGACACTAACAAGAAAACTTGTAATGGTATGGATTCTGCTTTGAACGACAGTGATGAATTTGGTCCATTTATTTCAGGAACCCTGGATACCCATTCTTACAATGGCCCCGTTTTTGAGTTGGGTTCATATCCATCCCCTGTGATGCATTCGGATACAAGGTATTCGAGAAGCCAGGAACATGTGTATGAGGTTCCCGCAGGGTCGTTACCTGATTGTAACCATGAACCTAAAATTACCTCAAACGGAGACGCTTTTTCAAATATAATTAAACCTAAGACAAAAATGCTGTGTTTTGCCCAGGAACCGTGTGTGACAACGGAAAATTCATCCGAAGCAAGTTCGTTCGAGACATGCGACGAAGTCCAAAAGAGACGTTTATCCATACCAGAGACAACGCAGAAAGATTCCCGTACATTTCATCCTAGGAAACGTCAAACTATCCATGGTAACAGAAGGGGAAGAACTCAGACTGCTTGTAAAGTTGACAAATTTAGTAAGGAGGAGTTATTGCTCATGTGGAAGTCATCAGAATTAGAACTTAATGAGAAACTGCATGCTGCTGTGAAAGACAAACAGCGTCTGGAGACGAAATTAATTGCACTTAAAAATCAAATGAGTACTGAAGTGTAAGAAAGATATTGTCTTTTTATAGTGCTAACACGATAGTGTTCGTGTAATTACTGTAATTTTTTAAATAGTTGTCGATGTTTGTGTAGTTGTTAGTCGAAAAAGAAAGTATCATATATTTGCTGTATTTCTGTTGATGATGTTTTCTATTAAGGAGGACTTTAAAATTAGTTAGTTATGAAACTAAATGATGATGCGTTAAGTAAAGTTTGCGGTTGTGTCAATGTGTAATTTATATATGTTCTTATTCTATACGATTGGCCAATCGCAAAAAAGCGATCGATCCACAAAATTAGTTTTCTTACATTAGAGGCATATTCCGTTCAGCAAAACCTCTTTGCCTATTGGGCCCTGTTTTTTTCCTGTAAACGTTATGCGATCGTTTGATTTGATATTTTGATTGACATTTGAGGAGTTGTAAATTGGGTTACTCGTCTTTATCATTATCATTTCAAAAAGCGCGGACACGGCTTAAAATGATTTGATATCTAACAAACATTTAAATGTATATATTTATCTAGATTTGATTGTCTGGTGATTGACACATAAACGAGTAAACTGGTCAAGTTATTTCAAAGTAGTACAATTACTTACCGTGTTTGCATATTTTTGGCCAAAATGAACTTTAAACTAACCTTTACACACAAATAAAATCGTACCGCTGTGAGGAATATATTATTTTTCATATTGGATTCGAGCTTTAATAGATTTAAGAAAACCCCATTAACTTCCTCTTATGTTGTCATTTATCAAGTGTAACGCGTGCAAGAACAAAACCCTAGTATGAATAATGGGCACGACTCAGATGTGTCATTTAAAAACAGAATACCCACTGAAAGCCCAATGGCATTATTATGACCAGCAAGGCAACCAAACGTTTTTATAAGTCTGTGGTCCGTATACATTTGCGACTGCCTTACTGGTAATTATAATGCAATCGGGATTTCCCATTTCTTATATTGTACCGAACATCTTCATCGTTTATTATGAATCAACTAGTGTACAATTAAAGAATTGTCCAGTACAAAAATATGGTAAAACTCTCGAAAGTACTTATCCAAACATCTTCATGTTGTTTCTTTTATACAATGTAAATTGTTCGACGTTGAATATAAAACAATATTGAATCACTACTGCACAGCGCAACCAAGTTCCGTGTAACCCGGGTAATATTTAGCGCGTGCGGTTCATATTAAGTCACGTGCAGTCCATATAAAAATATCGACCTGTACATAAAGTCTCAATTTCCTCTATTTGTTACGGACTCAACCGTTCATCACAAAAGAAAGATAAATCTGTGAGGTACAATATGTTTTACTTGTCAGGTTATTGTTAGCAAGCTCTATTACTCCAGTGAACGAACGAACTTACTTGTCTTATTTTATACCGATTTCACAGTTATCTTAGACACAATATGGGTTCTGATAAACACATGCCCACGTTTGAAATGATGAAAGCACCTCGTATTATGTGACCCTCGACAACATATAAAGTTATCGGTTATAGTTTAAAACAAAATAACACACAGTTGTGCATGTGATGCAAATAAATGCACACACATATGTATTTGGGTATTACGATTAAAAATGATATGTATTGAGGAGGTTTTACTGATTATTATTTTAGTTAACGTTGTATTAAAATGTTATTTAATGTTATACATACAGTGTCTTTCAAATTACGCTGTTAACGACATGCACAGTGTATATTTAACATATGTAAATATTATTTCATGCTGTGGGTAAGGTACAATTGACCTGTAACTGTCTACGCGGTTTGTCGTTGTAAGGATCGCTATAGTTGACATACATTTAGTAATCTCTTTGGCATATGTACATATATAATCAACGGGAGAAGAATGTTTTGTTGATATGCATGTGTTATTGTTTGGTTGTCGACTATGTGTGAAGGTCTTCAAGTACCGATATAATAGCAAGTTTATGTGCGTAATATTTAAATAAGGTACTATGTAAAGGATAGAATATACTAGCGTGTATATACTTATTCTAAATTCATGTTGGTTTCATAGTTTGGAGTCGGGTTCCTGAAGTAGTTCATGAACAGTTGTGTCATCAGCATTGCAGTCATTTTTATCATCAATTGAAAATAAATCTATAAAAAGCAATAACATATATAAATGTGTATTTGTCTTTTGTTTCTTCTTCATAGTATACGTATTTGTGAACGGTTTACAGATTCATATTAATGTTTTGAAAAGACGAGTTTTTAATCTTATGATAGTATTGATATTTTTTTTCTATTTAAAGCCCCATTTCTTCTCAAAATCAACGAACATTTCGTACAATATTTCGTATAATAAAGTTTAAAAATTAAAATCAGTGATCCATATAGCAATTTCCGAAATTTTAAAGCCAGATCCGGTCTCGTAACATAGATGTTTGTAGATGTAAAATGCACGTTTTTTTTGTGACATATATATATTTGCTGGAAATTAAAATGAAATTTATTGTGTCACAAAAAAAATAAAAACGTGCATTTTATATCTACAAACATCTATGTTACCATACCACATATGGCATTGAAATTTTGAAAATTGCTATATGGTACACTGATTTTTAATTTTGTAACTTTATTTAACGAAATATTGTACGAAATTTTTGTTGATTTTGAGTAGTAATGGGGCTTCAATATGTGTTGGTTAGTTAATTTACATCGTGTCAATTTCATTAGAGTAATCATTTCCCCGAACACGAAATTATATAAAATAAAATGTAGTTACACGTTTATTTTAGCTAAACTAATACACTGCTTAATTATGCTGTATTTTGGACTTATTAGCAACGTAATTTTGTGACATCACAATAACACAACGTGTGACTGTACAGTGAATCTGGTGTATGTTAATATGTTAATATATTTACTGTTTGAAGCATAAAAAGAAAATAACTTTCGTTCAGTAAATTATCAAGCATTAGTTGGGCATATAATGATATGCCACACGTTACCATATGTTACATGTGGCCACATGTGAGTTATAGTGTTGGTTAGTCCCTAAACAAAAAACGGCACATACTATATGTTCCATAAATGGCAGACACTGGTTGCAGACATGCTAAGCGCAAAACGCTAAGACGTACATACCGTTAAATTAGTTACAAGTAATGAACAAGCATAACAAAGATAAAACATATTTGCTTTATAATAATCGTTGTTTATGACATACCTTGTAATGAAAAATCAAAACATTAACACATGATCATTCAACAATAAAAAGAAAACATCGTCAGCGCTTCTTCGCAGCAATGAAAAAAATGTTATTCCGTAATAATAAGAATTTGGTACATAAAACGTGTTTTGCGAGTAACAAACAAAACAAAAAACGGGCCAATTGATAGATTCATCACGAGCAAATAACATCTCTTATATGTTTTAGTTTTACATTTATATTTTGAGTGTATATATCAAGAATTTCGAATGAATATATTTAGAGCAATCGTGTACTGTTCATCATACCGCTAAGTCGATATTATTTGCTGTAACAGGCATGTACCATCAATATCTGTTGTTTATGTCTTTGATGTATTTCAAGGAGGCTATTCAAACATTATTCTTCTAACGCATCTTTACTGACTTTCGAAGCTCAGGTTTCGCATAACCCAATCTCTAATGATACGAAAGTGGTGCTCTAGCAATCATTTGAATTTCAAGTAGTGTCAATGAAATCTTGTTTTGTGTTTGTTCATTCGAACATTTGTCATTGTGTTTGATTTGGTAGTTTTGTTCAAGGCACATTCAAACTAACAGATTAGATTGCGGTTGTTTGGATTGAAGTAAGGAAGCTGTGTATTTTTATAAAGCTATTGTTTTTTGAAAATTATTTGATTTCATCGAGTGCAATGACAAAAGAACGATCGCTTTGCATTTTGAAATATGTGTCAATATGTGAAAACTCGTAAGTTTTTTTCTTTCAGATATTGCGTAATATCCATACATAGTCGGCTATTGATTGGCTGATTGGCTGACGTCAGACTTCTCGATACAGTACAACAATTTTAAAGGACTTTGAAACAAACGGTTTAATAACCAGAACGTTCTTGTAACGTACGTATGAGCTATCGACATTTACGACGTGCATGCCTCTTTAATATTTACATAACCACCCAATGCGTCGGTATCAGTTGGGAACAAACAATTCAGTTTGTCTCCACAAAGTATTAAATGGGAATATAATCCTTATATTATTGAGTACAAACGATAGATAGTCGATACTGTTGCGGTATTGTAAATATAGAACACTTTAAACACATACGAGTATAAGCGATCTCGAGAGGCTATGTGGCGAATAGGAGCTTCCTGAAGCATGTTATTTGAGAATTTTGCACAATCACAATTCAAACAGTTGTCGTTATAATGTTCAAAATTACTCCACAAGTAATGTCAATCACTTACAAGCCTATATACAGTTTTTGTGAACATGGTGTTTCTTCATTAAATTTGAAACATATTCATCTTTATTCTCTACCTTTACATTTGATGGCACTGTTTGGTGTTTTTATATTGCAGCGTAGTTTGAAATCAAGAAACATGGCAATTTACGCAAAATTTGTTTCGAACAAAATACATAAGCAAGTACGCTAACATTGACTGTAACAATGATTATGATGACTGCTCCATCAAATTTTTATCCATGAGCAAGGTAAGTATAATACATGTATTTATGTTGGTCTCCTATCGTTATCCAGTCTTTCAGCTGGAATTCGTTTTTGGTTTTCATTCAAAGTAGCCATTACCTTAAGCACTCATAAGCCCCATACACACAATATGAACGCATTGGCATTGGTATAAGAGACATGAGTCGTTGCATAAAAGCAACGCAATTTATTTTAAAGTTATTGAGTGAAAACTAATTGTCTTTTTTGAGTTGACGTGACTTTGACATTGGACGAGCAGTCGAGGTGTTATAACTAGGTGCTAGTAAAGTTTTACTTCAGTATCTATAACTGTAACCGTTGTCATCTCCGAGTTAAAGAGTCGACACCAATAAACGCCTGCTGACTCAAAGACAAACGTTGACGTCGTATCCGAAATTGTTTACAACATCCAGTTTAACTCAATATAAAAACAAAACAAAAGATTACTACACAATAAAAACAAATCTAGACAGGTCTGTGTTTATTTAAAGAGCGTGTGTGATAATCATATAGAGTTTTCCAAAACACAATAATATATTTGGTTAAAATGCATTTCATTCACAATAATACATTTGGTTTATAAGGCTTAAGTAACGATTATATTCACTGCAATTATGACACGGGTATATAATTATTATAATTTATCTCAATGTATAACTGACCACACATTTAAAATGATATGTTTATGGCATCTTTAAGATGTCAGCCATTATTCAAATAAAATACAACAAATAATATTGGTATAATTAAATTATTTTAATAACATTCATTAAAACATATGTGTTCATTTTCCTATGATTCATTCTGTTGATGACTTACACAATCTGAAGTTTTTGACAAATTCAAAGTCCATACAATGTTTAGTATTTAAAGCTTGAACTTTATAAAAAAAAACGTTCAACAATTAACGAACTAAATATCGCATAAACGGTCCCTTGCCAATAGTAATACAACAAATCAAATCAAGAAACAATGTTGCATTACTTATATCTTTTCTCGGTGTATTCTCCCAATGCCGTAATCTAATTATTAAAATAGGGATAACATTTCAAGACATGCGTATAAAGTTGAAAGAATGTGTCCAAACTTGATACCCGTTCTTTTGCATGTATCGTTGAATAAATTTCAAGACAAACTGTATTGAATATGGCTAGCCACGCAAGAGAAGGTCGTGTTAACATGAACTAATATACAAGCAACGAAAGAAGAAAACAACACATTATTGGAAACTAATTTTTGTATAGGAATATCTAAACAACCCTACAGAAGCCTATTCAGATTCTTCATTTTTTTTACATTTAAAAAAAAATAGTAAAGAAACGTTAAACAATGTAGAAAAACCTCTTGCAGAGTTAAAAGATTGTAGGTGTTATCAACAAATGCGGAAAACCGAAAGTCTTCTTTCACCATAAGCGGATGTTCTCTTCTCGGGTTTCTTTCGAACTTTTGTAAGTGAAGCTTCGACTTGTTGTCCTCTGACGATTGAAAACCTTTCGGAGTTCAAACCGAAAGTTCTTGCCAGATAAGATATAAATATAGAAGTTTGCGGCATAATTGACCAACGACCACACAGCTGCAATATCCATATACGGCGTAATCGCGATGTAGAAGCTGTATGCGTCTCTACTTCCACGCAATTTCAATACCAAATCGAATGCAAGAGACATTGTCAAGAGTGGTAACAAAGTTCCAAGGAATGTGAACGATACACCCAAAAGCATACTGGTGGTGCGATGAGATTTCCTAATCGGTCTATGAAATCGGCTTCGCTTGTCTTTGTCCTTGTCCTGCTGTTGAATTTCACGTCTAACCTTAAATATCTGATAGAGGACCATTCCGTTGCAGACAATCACAAAACCCACTGGCAGAATGAACGTTAAGGACATGTTGTAAAAGTATAAGTGAAGGTTCACATACAACTCCCAGAACTTATCGCTGGCCCCACACGTGATTGTATCTATTTTCTCTATCATTACAAGCCGAAACACCTGGCTTAAGGACATCCCTGCAAAAAGCAAAATAATTGTCCACGTCGCTCCGGACCTTCGTCGGATAAGAAACTTCTTAAACGGGAACCAAACAGCTAACAACCTTTCTAACGCCATCATTACAATTAACCAGGATGACATCAAGTACGCGATATGTTCTACGAAATTAAACATCTTACATCCAAAGTCATCGAACTTTCTGAAAATCATGTTGGATGGCCACGTGTCAGATGAATAGTCGTCAATAAGTCGTGTTTGTCGGATGAGCAGCGTCAACGTGTCAAATATGGCCAAAGCGCTGAGGTATTGTGAATACGATTTGTGGCGGAGGGCTTTAGACTTCATCACTATCAATGACAGGACATTTCCGACCATCCCCGCGAAGACAATTATTGGCGTCAGCACGAATTTGATCCAGAATCCCCATTTCGCAGGCTGTTCAAATGTTGGAAAATCTGAAATCAGTTTTACATTATAGTAAAATGATGTCCATATCACATTCATGTTTATATCCATCGGGAGTTACAGACATTGAAAAAATGCTTTATTGACGTAGCCAAACGTCATACTATCAACATACTAAAACAGGAAACAGAATACCAATATTGTTTTTGTTTTAAATCAAAATTGTTGAGGACGTTCTTTTGTATCATTATACTCAAATATGAACAAAGGCAAGCTTCACGAGACCGTATTGTATTATAAGTAAATTACAGTCTTTAAAACGTCAATTTGCGTCAGATTTAGACCATTATGGTAGCATTACATAAGAAAAATGAACATATTGACACTTGTCTACGTATCAATCAAGGGCTGTGTTGTCTTTTCAACTCCAATGCTGCATAATCCAAACAATGTTTAAACATGTATATTATTTGTCGATACATTTTAAACAATAGCGTTATAGGTGTTATCCGCACCTCTGCAACCTCAGAAAACCCCATATAATCCGTAGGTATCAGCAACACTGACCCATTTTATCTACCAATAAATCTATAAAAGGTTAAGAGAGTATGTGAATTGTAATGGATTTCAAATGTGTAAGCTTTGTTTAAACATCACATTAGTTGGCTCTTCCGAAATACAGTCTTTTCCGGAATTAATATATTGTTTTATACGATTTGTATTAAAAAAAAACAAGCAATATTTAAAAGCGATGTATATTTGTATATTCAATAACATAGGGTGTTTGTCGTGTGCGCTATAAACAACTATTTGAATCGAATAACACTCGTACACGAAATTCAACGATACGCGCTTATTAAAGACATATATAGGACATTGGCATCATGGCTTATGTTGGCCAGTTTATGAGCATGCGTAAAACGTTGTATAAAGGTGACGTATTGAGAAATATCAATACAGACTTTACAATAATATTGCAATTGCTTCCAACCACCAAAAATAATTAATATGCACGCTGCACATCTACATAGATAAGTAAGCCTAAAATAGAAACAATTGTCACAGAACTGATGAACTCTTTAACATGGAAAGTTCCTACCTATAAATCATTTCCAAGGACACTAAACTGTTTTCATTTTGTCAAAAAAATAGTCAGCGGTTGCAAAAACATAAAGACTACGGTCAAAGTTCAGGTGACTTTCATCACTAATTTTCTATTCATATTTTAATAAGTATCACTAATTACATTGCGTAAGAGAATACAGTACATCTGTTTTTGTTTTTTTTCGTCTTTACTACAATGCACAGATAATTTCTTCCAACATGATTCAACATGAACAATGCAATGACATTATAAGTTTTTAAAATAGTCATTTTCTTGGTTTCAGTTGTGAACAATTGTCAACACAGGGCATCTTTTTTTGAAAATAATTTAAGCATGTATGGACAACATAATCTTACCTGCGTAATAATTGTCAGTGCTGTTTTCCGCAATCCATTGGACAATCGTGGTGTTGTTCTCCATGTTCAGAAGCCGACCGATTCAGTTTCCAACAAATGAAGATTACAAATGTGATACCTCGTGACTGAAACAATTAATTACAAAATATATTAACAACGTTATATACTAAACCAAAGAAAAGATATCATTGATACTTAATACTACGAGGCAAGTTTGTGCTAAATACAATAGATTCGTTCAAAACGCCGCTGCTCCTCGAACATATAATGTAAATGGTTTAATAATAGCAAACACGCAACTACTTTCTCACTAGATTGTTTAAACGTAGCAGGTGGCTGGTCAATAGAACATTTAATGTCGACAAATGCCTTATGTATGATCAATTCTGATATTTGGTATAGAATTTAAAACCATATGTTGAGTTCAATTCCGAAGCAACCTCTTCAGTTCCACTGATTTAGAAGTTATTTGTAGTGGAACAATGTCAACAAAATAGTTCTAAGCACAATCAGTTGCTATTGAAATTGCCTCTGCATTCCAAAAACATAATCTCGGCAAACAGACTCTGGATTCCGAGGAAAATAGTCAATAAACGATATGGCTTTTGTCAACAAATCAAGTATTGTGTGGGTAAGACTGACGTCTGAAATACTGAATAATGATGTGAATTTACAGATAAACATGTCATAGACTAATTTAATCGTCACAAACCAGTAGTTTACAAACCTTGTAGAGTACATGAGCACTTGAACCAGTATTGAACGCATTTATTTGATAATTAAAATAAAATTGCCTGATTTATGTAGTCAACGTTATTATATGTAAGTTTAAATTATAGCATGATATATGCTTATATAGTTAATCGATATAATAGGCAAACGAATCGTAGTGTATATCGCACGCATTGCCATGAATCTTAATGATAACAAAATGTATAATAGCAATGGAATTACAATCTAATTTGTCTGAAAATTTTTATAAGAGGACACATGCTGACTTCATCATTGTACATGAAACAAATGCACGAAAACATACTTATTATACAAAAGAATACATGTCAACCATTAAAAATACATAAAAGATATGTTTATGATCGAATTTTAATTGAAATATACCTTTTCATAACCACGAGTGAAAAACATATGCGACACAAGCAACACAGTTTGGTTTTACTTTAGGCTGAAGTGCAAATAATAAGAAAAAAGACGTAACATTCTTAAACGTATTTTTACATTATCAAAAATATATTGTCAATAACTTCATTTTTTTTTAAGTACGGTGGGAAAAACGTATTTAATATATGCGTTATTGTAGCTAAAAGATAGATACTGTTTTGTTAATAGTATTCATTGATTTATGACAAACAAATGTTTGTGGATATTCTACATGCGTTTTAATTTGCCCGGGAATTAACTGATGTTGTTCTGATGTTGTTGATAGAAAATAATCCGAATGAGCTTTCGATAGTATCTGAGTCACTATATACACAGTAAGAAAATTCAATTGTTATCCTTATGGCATTTTTTAAAGTATAATAAACACCGATTACAAACTTATAGCAATTGTTTAATGTAAATCAATAAATGTTGCAATAGGGCAAGAATGTCACTATGTCCCTTTTTTCTCTGCGCTACAAGTATTCCTATAAATACATTTGATGGTTTATTGTTGAAATGATCTAATACAATTATAAGGAAAACATTCCGGTGTTTTTTTTTCTTCGAATAAATAAGCAAAAAGATAAAATCACTGTGTACAATGTTATTGCACGTTTGAACTGATCACACACGCTCAAACACCATGAATTTATAAAGCTAAAACAACAGCGCGCGCGGATGTTTTAACAGGCTTTAAATGGTTTGTTTTTATATCTATTTCATTAATAACTGTTTTAAACATATTTGGAAATCCAATATCCACCAGTTCACGTAGGATGTGTTCATGTTTGTCCGACTCGGTATATTAAAGGCAAAAAGGACATCAATATTAATGTCAATGGAAATTGCCTTTTGAAAGATATTTCTTGTTTATTCTGTATGTTTATGTCTTATTTTCTAAAATCTGAACATTGTATTATAAACACATTCATTTGGTTTACGACAATCCAATACATCATTTAAATGTTATTTGAAAATGTCATGTTCAAGACAAAATTCCTTAGTTTTAAGCAATGCAATTTGAAAATAAATGCACACATTCAAATTATATCACATTAAATGTAATATATATATATATTGTTCTCGTCTGAAACATTATATCTTCGAAAGTTCCATAATCGCGCTTAAACAATAACATCCGTTGGCCCCTTCGTTGGCCCCAATTGTCTGATTAATACAGATAATTGCGCCCAATTCAAACAAACCATAACTTGATTAAACATAAATTGGAACACTGGCTGATAAGCTCTGTGGGTTTAAAGAGGTTTAAAAAGGTTAACAGGTGTGACTGACTTTATCCAGAATAAATCTTAATAGACGGACGTGTATTACAAACGTGATCGCCCGGCATAATTGAGTTTATGACGTGTACGTGTACTGTGCTGTGTGATTTTTGGGTGGCATTGCCAAAACAGAGACTTATCTGATGTTAACACTTATCACGAATCTGACAATTATGAGCTTGTAGGTATTCTAGTTGTCATTGCCCTCCAGCCACATTCATTTAATTCGCAAATCCGTCTTTTGTGTTCATGGAATACGCCGTTACATGGACTTTCTGCAATGGCACGTCATAAAATGTATTTACTTTACATATATTTTCTTAACCGGAAATAAAGTATCGACTACAAAGTCCATACAAGGATTAACGCATATGCTTATTGAGTGTCAAATATATTTAAGGAACTAACAGAAACATATATCTTTTATTGTTTTTAGTGTATCATTTCAAATCATGCAGGCATTTACTAACATCTACTTACAAAAAAACCTCTATAGAGTACGTGATCGTACTTTTTTTTCAATATCTTAAAAAAACATTCATTTATTGTTGAATTGTATTGTAGGGTTAAAACGTGTAAACAATTCCACAATCCTCCAACAAAATGACTTAAAGCGCCATATGTATATGACATTGTTTTTTGGCTACAACTGTTCTCAGCGAGATAAATATACAATAGCCTCATTTGACCAGATTGCTTCGTGTAAACAGATCTTCACTAGATAATCGTAAACGATTCTAAGACGATTTTTTAATTGAAACTCTAGGAGAAGGGCATGGCCTATCTATCCATATTTGCCAATCGCAAACATATTGTTTGCTGTGTAAACACCTTTCTCAATTGAATCCACGGCAGTGCTCTATTACAAGATAAATATCTTAGTATTGAAACCAGATTACATTGCCGCTGAATGGATTTTCTATATCTTTTAAAAATGTAATACTTGTTATACCGTGTGATGAAAAATATTGCTTTTGCCATGATAATGTAATGTGTATTTATTATGTATTATTATCAACCTCTGCTCTGTGATACTTCTGGTTGCGTTAAAAGCAACGCAACAACATTAAATCAAATTGGCTCTTACATCAGTGCCACAACTTCTCTTGTGTTGAAAACTCTGCACCAAAGTTCACTCTAGGTCTATAAGATAAAACCGAATTCATCATTTTCTTAATCAAAATTAAATAAAAACGAATGTTGGTACTTTTGCAGATACATGCACATCAAAACACACGTATATAATTTTGTGACAGGAAGGAGAACGCAGAGCGTTTGAGAATGCAACGATATATTATGCTCTATAACTCTAGTAAAAATCTAAAATAGTTTATGAGCGTCATACAAGGCCGAAGGACATACAGAGGTCATCATAGATAGTTTTCTACAGCTGCGAGTTAAGTACAACTATATTCAATTTCCACATCTTTTTGAAAATATTTCGCATGACAAATTGCGTTTATCAGGTGAATGTAGTGCTTTTTTGTATAAAGTAAGACTGGTGTAGCAAACATCACGTACTTGATGAATTGTACGATGGTCTGATTGACGTGCTTGACGTGTGTGCTAGGAAATGATATGAACGTGTTTGTTGTTGTTTTTTTTAATTCACACTCGTACTTGTGGGTTGTGTAGTGGTGCTTTCCGTCGCTTTTATGCAAATTTGTGTGGAAGGTATAATATAATATCATAAACTTTACGGTGATAAAAACCATGTGTTGATAATTGAAGGTGCTAAGTTAAACTTTTTTTTAAATATATATTATTTTTATATAGTATTTTCAATTGGATTTTGTGTAAATAGTAGCTTTATCCACGCAATTGTATAATATAGTATCAACTGAGAAATGATAAGAACGTTAAGATATCCTAAATTCAACTATAGAAATACAATATGTGCTTGTTATGGAAACTTTTATTTCAGATTATTCCGAACATGGAAAAGCTTATCGGACTCGAGTGTGAGTTCAAAATTCCCAAACAATCACATTTTTTGGCTTAACGCTCTGAGTTACAAATTGTGACAGAATCTTAACACCTTATGTACGTGGTTATAATATTACAAACATATTACATCAGATCTTGATGAGGGTAAATTGAATTTTGAAGGTCTCAAATTAACTCCTTCCTGTTTATGGGAGAAACGCATAACGGTAATATTTTGCTGTTAAGGTACTGGTCTTGGTAAGAGATTATGATACGTAGTACTTTAGCACCGTAATTAATTTACGCATCAATCTAGCTGTCATGGCAAATGCACACGACAAGTGGGAAACATCAAATATGAATAGCAGGCAATCATAAGGGAAATCAAAACAAAAAACACTCGGGAAAATTAGGATTACCAACGGCAAAGTTAACAATTTGGTAATACATTTTATGATGAAATAAGTGCACTTGTGATGTAATTAAAATCCAT
Source organism: Dreissena rostriformis (assembly GCA_007657795.1). Taxonomy (NCBI): domain Eukaryota; kingdom Metazoa; phylum Mollusca; class Bivalvia; order Myida; family Dreissenidae; genus Dreissena; species Dreissena rostriformis. The sequence continues at coordinate 178,720 of VMBQ01000206.1, forward strand.
TTATTTGTTTCAAAGAAAATTTTCATGCAAATTTAATGTCAAATAATAAATTCGAAAAAAAACAGAGCAGCAGCAATACTTAACACTGGAGATGAACACAAAGTAAATAAGCATAAACGTTCGTTCAAAATATTATATTTGTAAATATATTTTTTGATGTTCTTGTTATCAACTAAAGGCATGGCGCAAACAAGAATTCATGGATACACTTTTCGTTTTGTATATGCACAATTGTATCTGTGGTCTTTGTTACGGCGAATACACACACGTTTCAACATGAAGAGGCACACGTCAGAAGCAAACACACATATAATGTATGTTAAAGCAAAAAAGCCGTTAAAGTAACATTAATACTAAAAAATCAACGAAAATTTCGTAAAGTATTTCGTAAAATGAAGTTACCCAATACACAATCAACGTTCCTTACAGCAAAAGCCAAAATCTCAACGTCTGATGTGGTCTGGTGACATGGATGATTGTAGATACAAAATGCTCGTTTTATTTTATTTTTTGTCATAAAAAATTCCATTTTAATTTCCCGCGACTATATCTATTCATACGACACACGAACACTAACACGGTACCATTTTAGTGTTCGTATGTCGTATGAATATATATCAGTGCGGGAAATTAAAATGGATATAATTGTGACACGAACTATTAAAAACAAGAATTTTGAATCTACAAACATCCATGTTACCAGAAAACATCTCGTTTTGAAATGTTGGCTTTTGCTATAAAGAACATTGATTTGTTATTGTGTAACTTTATTTTACGAAATACTTCACGAAATTTTCGTTCATTTTTTAGTAGAAATGTTACTTTAAATGTTGGTATATTAACTACACGATGATTACATCTTCCATCTGGCCGCGATAATTTTACAGAAACTATACAATTTATGTCAGATATCAACATTTACACATGGAAATATGAAATAGTCAACTATAGAAGTTACTCGTAAAAAGGCAAATGTCATTAGTGCAAAATTGCTTACTTTATTAGTTTACAAGAATTATACTTGCGTTTGTGTGAACATTGACGATTAAACGCTCTTGAATTTATTTAACATGATGAGTGATTAAATGTTATGATAAATCTGCATAAGAATCATAATATTGTTTGTATTGTACGGAGGAAAATTTAAACTTGCCGCATTAAATTACTGTGTCGCCAAGTTCGATGTTTCTAATTTAATAATTTAAAACCACTAAAGCAGTTGTTGTTTGTTTATTTAAGTGGTGACTTTAAATAAAAACTTAGTATAGAAACAGTTTACATTCTGTAAAATGTCATCCCGATCTGGCCTTGACAGAGCTTTTCTTCTGGTCAACTCTTTCATTTTCCATCTGATCCTCAATTACTCGTACGATAAACCAAGACTTTTCTGCGACATCATTCCAATTGGCATACAATTTCTTTCCGATTTCGTGTCAACCGGTTCAGTTTATACAACACCTCGATTCGCAAGCTGATTTACATGTCCATAACCCCAACATTTCCCGTAAACTGTAAAATTTTGACGTTCAAAATGTTGTTTTGTTTTTCAGATACAATTGGAACGAAACGGACAGTCAATTGGATACTTCTTTTGCGACCGTCGTTTCACTCCCATACAGTGAGGCATTTTCTCGTCCCTGTACACTTTATCAGGTCGATGAAAAATGTCATTCTTGTTATGAAAAAATCCACACTTGTTTATCACTTGTTTTTCTCATCACAAAGCATGTTTTATATTTAATATATATGTTTATTTATAAGAAAAAATGTAGTCAAACCATTAGCCTACACAAACTGCCATCGTAAGCAGTTTTATCACTACAGTCGATAGTTAGTTTTACATCAACTACTTACTAGCAAATTAAATGTTTAATGAATCCTTAAAACAACCAATTCTATGTTGAATACGACAACACATCACCATGCCTTTGCATAAACGTTATTCTGACTATTTTTTTTCCAATTAATAAAAGCTAACTTGTCTTAAATTTGTAATTTTCCTTCTTACTTTCGTCCTTTATTGTGAAATGTGTGGCGAAGTGTTCTCAGAAACTAAGAATACATACAATTTTGTATACAAGCAAAGAGAGCTGAATCCATGAATCAGTTTTTGTGCTCTGTCTAATGTCGATAAACAGAGCAAAACAAAATATATTCAACTAATAAACTTTGAACGGGCGTTTTTGAATCCATTTTGACTTTTTACGTTTACGTTTGAGATCACTTCATTCTTTTAGTTAGTTTAAACCTATTTATTTTAGCTTGCTTGCATCGAAAGCCTAAGGCTTATTGAAACGCTAACGAGTCCGTTTCCTGGTTAGAACCAGTACTTGGTGTCTCTGAGGGACATCTAAAGGACGCTTCCACCGTGGGGATCGAACCCGTTACCTCATGATCGTTCTGAAGACACCATATCAACTACGATACAGCGATTCTTTTAGTTCATCCCCTATAAACTAAAGTTTGCGAATTTTCGGTTTTGTAAAGTTTTTTTTTCGGAGGCCGTTAAAATGCTTTTGCTCAATAAAAAACATGAAATTTGTTTGGATTCGTTGCAAAAAAAAAACCCTCTATTATTATGTTTTCTTTATCGGTTATAGTGTATTGTAATGTTGGTTTTGTCATAATATTTTATTTGCGTTTAATGATGATTGGCAATCAGTATAAACATTTTGCAAATGAATCGGATTATGGGATAGTCTCTGCTGTCATGAAATAGACCGTAGTACGTATTTAAATGTCACTAACAGTATTCTAGGCGACCACGGCAATCACGTTTCGGGCCACCGTGGAGGAAACGGGATGAACGTGAGGCAACGTAGGGGAACGGGAAAGCCAAACGTGACACAACGGGGTTGCCGTGGTTGCCGTGCCAAAATTTTAAACTGTCAACATTTTGCCACGGCAGCCACAGCGGAAATGAGAAACATGATAGAACTTTTTAAACGCAAAAAAACTTGACAGTACGTACACGTAGCAGGCCGTAACAGAACCCGAAAAGGGTCCGTACTCTGACGGGAATCCTATCCATTCCCCGACATGTAAAGTTTCTATCAAGTTTTGTTACGTTTTGTAAAGATAACCACGGCAAGCTAGGAAAATTGCAGGCAGATGCGCTACGGCCAGTTGAGTTGTTGAACGGTCTGACACGATTCGCGCGGTCTGAAGATGAGAATTTAAAAGCCGTGCTATTCAGGAAACTTTCATTTCAGTGTGAACACTCGATCAGTTTAATGCCACCAAGAAAGCGCCGAACAAAGGCTCCCCGCGCTGCAAAGGACGCTCAAGTTAAGGAGCAGCCTGAAAGTCCATGCCTACCACCGCACGATCAAGAAGAACCAACTGCTCCTGTTAAGCCATGGACGAACCAACAGGGACCTTGGCCTCCTTCTTCGTCTTTTCCCGGACTTGTGTGCTTCTTTCAGCTCTTTACAACGCAAAGGTTTTATTAATGCCGCAAATAAGCAGGCAAACACAAAATCAACCTCGTCGTTCACGTCCATGGAATTAGGTTGTTATAATAAATACTGTTGCTTGAGAGTTTTCTTTTATACCGGAAGCACAATCGTGCCCGAAACCTCTCGGGTGTCCACGTTTGATCCGCACGGTACCTTGACAGAACGTGACAAATGAATGACAAACGTGTACAACGTATCAGACCTGCATGACAAACGCAAACAACGTGCGGGAACTTAACAGTACGCATCGCACCTTGAAGCAACATTTATACATCCGTGGCAGACCGTGGACGAACACTTAGCGCACCGTCAAAGGGTCGCGTTTTCGCTTCGACGGCACGTCATGGATACCTTGATAAACCGTGAGGAAATTTAGCAAAACCTGTCAAACCTTGGATTATTGGTAAAAAAAATGCAACATTCACACGGCGCGGTACGTTTCGGACAAACGGGACTGCCGTAGCTGCCGGGAACATAATGTAAACGCAGCAATAATTTGGTACTGGTTCTCATGGATAATTTGACCATTTACAGCATCGAGTAAAGAAGACGCTCTATAACGGGATCAATTCACGTTAAAATACTGTAAGAAATCCTTCGAGCCGTGACCTGATAAAAACGGGCTTAATGCATGTGCGTAAAGGTTCGTCCAATATTAGCCTGTGTAGTCCGTTTTCGTTTTACGGATGTCAAATGCTTACCTAGGACGATCCTTTACGCACGTGCATTATGCCCTGTTTTCCCGGAGCGCAGCTCGTTTGTATTAACAACGTGTTACAAGTTCTGCTTGTGTGTTCATATTTGTTTAACCACATTGCTCGATACACACAAAAACACATAATTAATATCAACATCAAATGATTTCATACCGAAATTTAACAAAATACACGTCCGATTTTGGTACATTCTAATTTATCATGTTCGAAAACAAAAATCATATTTCAACTTTCCAACTTTTCTTTGATGATTTCGTTACAGTTCAATGGGAATTGCGTCACATCACAGTACACATTACCTATATTGAAAAGGTTTTACGAAGAATACTCGACTCTTAATTGCAATTTAAATAAGTGTGTCTTTAATGATACCATTGGAGATTGCAATACAAAAAAGGCTAGCCACAGCTAGACTGATTCCGCTGTTTCTGTTATATATTTTCTCACATTGTATATTTCTTTTCCTCGTAGTTGCTTCTACTATATCATGCTTACCATTTCGAATTGTCTCGACATCATAAAGACTTTGCGAAGGAAAGGATTTGATAGGTTAAGTGAGTTTTTTTTTATTTCTTTTACATTATTAAATTTAATATAGTTATGTGTTCGGGAAGAAAGGATGATCAGGATTATTGCTATGTTATTGTTTTATGCATTTGAAAGACGAAAGGCGTTACTGAATATCAATGAAGTATCAATAGCTGTACCATTCCATATGTGTGTTGGCCTATATGTGTATTAAAATGTGTGGCTATGCGATGTTATTTGTTGTTGTAAAATTCTTTGTAAAATACAGACATAATTATCGTGCGTATAATATTTATCGAATTAATCAAGCATATAGTTCATTTAATCGTAGTTAAATAACTGAAAACAAAATGAAAACGCAAAATGATTAATAATGAGGATATTATAAGGTGATATATCTTTTAGTGGTGTTGTCGTGTACAATTTTAAAATATGCAATTAATACACATACATGTTTTGAAGCTTATTGAAAACAAATACTTGAACAATTTTATACAATAAGGATTACTATTACAGGATGAAATATAGAGACAGAAATTGAATGGTAAACGTTAATTTTTGGTACAGTTATTAAAAAATAACTTATTAATGTGGAAATACATAAAAACATATATCATTTTACAGTAATTTTAAATAAATATTGATAAAACTATGCAGTATACAATTTAATACATCGTCAAACAGTGAGAGTAAGTCATTGGCGTGTTATTATTAACAATTTGATTAAAATGTGAAACAATATTTTGTTCGGTTTTAAAGTATACTCATTCAATATCACACCTTCCATGTAATCATTGTATATGCAAGTTATTTTTCATTTTCAAACTTAATTTTGTACATATTGGGGACAATGTAATAATTATGTCAGATATATATTATATAAACAACTGTTACAAGTGTTATTTTAAAGCCATAAGTAATATTAATTGTGTCTTTGCTTTTACGTCAAATTAAAAAAAAAATGACTTACATTTGTAACGATTGTTGGCAAATGGAAAAAGGTCCTTACAATACAAGACGATTTACTATTACATGTATACAATACGACATAATATATAAAAAATAAGCTTAGATTGACAATGCCAAAAATAGAGGCTATATACCTGTTAAAAGCTAGCCTAACCTCACACTTAGCCCAGAATTAATTACAAAACACACGCATTAAACTTAACAACAACATTTACCACATATCAATACGCCTCAGCGTACCGATTCTCGAACAATTATATAAGTTAAGTTACGCACACACATGTGTTTCAAGCTTCTATGCAATATTTAAAATACAATATAATTGAGAACATTAAATTGTGTAATGCTGAAAACTGTTTTAAAACGTTTTTAATCTTAGGAAAAAATGTAGCCAACATATAATCCTGCACGCATACATTAATTGATTTACTCTATTAATGACAAAAAGCATTACTTCTATTGACACGTTAATCTAAAACAGAAGATCCGCAACATTTGTTAAAGAAACATAAACAACGAGGTCAAAGATATCTTAGTATTTAATTGTATGTCGTATTACAAACTTTCAAAGTACACTTGTGTTACTCAATAATTTTAAATTACGTAATTAGAAGTCATGCGTTTTGTTCTGTTAAATAATTTATGTTAATCGAAATTACTCATAATATTTTATTAACATCATCCATCAGCATGCACAACTCGAAACGGCTGTATTCCGATAACTAAAGGAATATATAAGTATACAGTCGCACTGACAAAACACACACTACTATACAACTATGAGACTTACGTTGTTATTCAAATGCTGTCCGCAATCAGTCTGCCAAACGCATTCAATATGCTGACGACTACCAAGCCAATGTCCACTTTAGCTCTGAGACTGATCAAAAACGCCTGTGCCACAATGGCTGCCAATACAGACTCCGGCGCATTTAACGTTTCGTTTCCAAAGTACTATTGGTAAGATTGTCGTGATTGTTCGCTATTCGGATTTCGAGAAATAAGGGTCAAGTAATACATGAGTCAAAAGTGCGTGTTGGTTCATGTTGTAACGAACTACGATTATTACAACTCAATATTTAATACAGAAATACCAGTTATTTTATAATTCCTTACATAATTGTATATATACAGAAGCGTTTTTAAAGAGTTACATTTACTTTTTGTTTAATATCTTTATAATGTGTATATATTTCATACGAGAATAATTTTGACGAATATATTAACAATAACATAATCTTACCAACCCACTGAACATACCAAGTAACATATTATATCAATACATGTAAATTCTATGATATTAACAATTGTTTAGCCATTGTCAAAAAATAATGGTTAACTGTCTTTAACTAATACACTGGGATGCTTCTATTTTACATAGTACATCAACTATTATTGACTCCCGATTTCAAAGTAACATTATGTAGTCCACTGACCAAAAGGCTTATTTTTGCAATGTACGGAGATTTTCAAAACTGGTATATAATACTTATTTTAAAAATATATATTATAAATTGATAAATGGTCTAGTATATTACGCAACGTCCATAGTTAACGTCTATATCATATATTGTGATTACAAGTTAACTTGTATATCATGTATTGTGATTACAACGAGTTACCTGCTGGCAACGCCTCTTTCAAGAATTGGATATTGCACTTTGACACCAATGTTGTGAGACTTCAATTTTGAGAGGATGTAGCTACTAGCGTTATTCTACCAATAACGTGAATTAAACAGATTTACTATTTTTCTTACGCGAAATGTTTCATAAATTTAGAAATATCGCGAAGTTGGATAATTGAATATATTTTATTGATAAACCATATTTATTTGTGTATTAATAACGATAAAACTTATCCCCTAATCGTTTTAGTATATATCGGTTACTTACGACACTAATACACTATAATAATGTATGTAGTATTCTCGCGCATCGTTTAAACATTCATTTTTTAATTTCTTGTCTGTCTAGGTGCAATTGATTGAGGTCGTTTTAGACTAGATTCGGCAAGCCCTAAAATGGTTTAAAACCTTTTTTTGCATAGACCGTTTGAAGTAGGATATTCCAGCGTTAATCATTTTAGGTTGATATTTTGAATTTCAGATATAAAAGTAGTGGATAAAACAACAAATTCCCTTCTGATGGAATTTGTGTAGTTTCATTGTTTGCTACATCCGTTGTTGTCCTACTGTTCAATCATTCACCCTAGCGTATATTACGAGAACGAATATAACACTATTTGTTTATATCAATAGTGTATATGCATCAATGTGTAAGTTTTCCCAATATCGATATAAACTTATTCATACTTAAAACACAGCAACTCGATAACTTGTATTATCAGTGTGTATGATTGATTGTTTTCATAGCAACTAATACAACAACAGTATTTTTAAATCCAATAATCGGTTTAAGATATGTTTATTATAACCATTTATGTGGAATCTTCCCTTTATTTCTGTTATTTAGATAACTTAATTACTTTTGTGAAATTCTCTTAAGGATCACGGCATTTATTCCATAGATGATTACCCAATAAAAATGTGGTTGAAATGATTTGAACTCACAGAATCACTTTCGTACATGATATTTCTCAATATTCTTAAAAGCCTTATATAAATTAAGACAAATGCTACGTTATCATGTTTTCTAACGAATCAAAAATATATTTAGATACCGGTCCATAACACGAATATCTCTGACGAATTAATTTTGAAATAGGATCATCGGTAACTGAGAAATGTTTCACGGTTTTCTATTGAGCCCTATAAAAAAGTGACATACCCTCTAACAACATTGTTTTGTTTTAAATAAACATAATATCTTTTAGGAGTTTGGTAGTGGTTTACGCAATGAATATTTGTGTGAGACAGTTTTGGAATCTGACCATCCACTTTTGAGAAGATTTTCATTTTAGGTGTAAATAGTAGGTTTCTTGAGTAAATACTTTAAAAATTTTCAAAAGAAATATTTAAGGGCAACTCTCATCACCCATGGCGACCATTTGTATAGCTACTCAAACAAAAATTAAGACATTAAGAAGAGGGTCAATCCATATGATTTCTATAAAAACTGCAATGGCAATCAAACGCATGCCATTGCGTTTGAACACAATCAAACGATCACCACACTTGGCCCCACTATTTAAATTAATGTCAGGGTTTTGTTTTTCGTAATTTTATAATGGATGGACAATTAAGTTAAACAACTTTTTTAAATGTCACTTACTATAGCGTAACGTCCACCCTAGATTCAAAGATCTAAATACATTACACACCCATTTTCAACAAATAGATAAATCCTTGTGTTAATCCTTAATGAAGAATTCGTGAAAACTTGTTGTTACGACAGACACAAAACATGGCTTCGAAAAGTGTGAATGTCGTATGATCGAAGACAGTATTTCGAAATCTCTTTATATTTTAATGTATTTTAAGGTGATATTGTGGTTGCCACGAGTAGTTATCAATTTGAATAGTTCAAAGGCATTTAGTATCTCGATGAGGGATACGAGCGACTAATTATATGTACTTTCCAGAAAGATAAATCATGTGTATATGTATACGATCATTACCATAGATGTCTATTTAATCACACGACATAAAAATGAGAAGCTATCAGCATTTGTTGTAGATAATAAAAATGGTATTTACTTCAGCCTTATAATAAGTCTGGATTAAAAAAAAGATTCTGTCCGATCACTGAACTTCGTAGTTTTATTGATTAACACACAGTTTGCTGCATGTATCAGCCCGACAATGGCATTTCATAGTAATCCTCATGTTATTGTCATTACGATCGTATTTTATTTGCCATTTAACGCTGATGTTCATCAGTATAATCAGACAAATCAAATCCCAACTGACTAAACACGCTGTAAATTGTTGTTAAGCATACGTATTGTTTCTATTGTTTTTGTTTTGCTGGGATGAACCCGCGACATAACCAGTGCAACTCTTCGGAAGATGAACGGTGGGAACATGGACCAAATAACACCAAAGACATATTTACTGCACTAATCATCATTAATATTGTCACGGAAGTAGTGTCCGCCTGGTACTCATCCTAGGATGGTCATTTGTAACAAATTAAGAACGAATTAATTCTTGTCCGTAATGTTCGTTTAATTCCCATTCCATGTTTATTCATCCGCCTTAATTATGCAAGTCATTCAATAGAACATTACTGCCATGAGTATTTTCCTTTGGGAACGAAAGCCTTAAAGTTACATTTCCGGACCGAAACAAATCACAGTTAGGCGAACACAATGTTTTTATTATTTTATTTAACATCGCTTTATTATATATATATATATATGTGTGTGTGTGTGTGTGTGTGTCTGTTAAACCATTTTGATTGCAAAATACTTCTTTTTTGAAACTGAAGAACGAGATAGGTGTTTTTTTTTTGTCTATAGAGGATAATATAAAGTCAAGTCAGAGGTTTATGCGTCGCGTAAAAAACATCTTGTTTCCAAAGTGCGAATGGAATCTTGAGATACAATATTATCGAGATACGAATTTAATATATAATGAAGTAAGCGAACAAAAACAATTTGAATTATAAAAAAGTATGTTATTTTTTCTTCATTTACCTTGTGTGGATGTCGTTGGGTTTTACTTTAAGTGTATAAAATTTGTTTGATTTAAACAAATCCAAAATCGTTTGGAACATAAAGAATACATGAATTAATTTCGAAAAGTATTGAGATTGTTCGTATGCAATTATAGGAATCGTCGTTGCCGATACAATTCAGATTCCACGAACGACATTCCAGGTATTGAAAATCCAACTGTGCGATGGTGTTGACAAGAAGAATTGTCTTAAACATTTCGGTGAATTCGATTGTAATTGGTCGGATTGTTAGATCAGGAAATGTTAACGTATTTTTGTTTTAAGGTAACATTCAGTGTATTTTTTTGCAAATAAGAGGTATCTATCAATGGGCTGTTATAAAGACGTCGAGTCCATGTTAACAAACAGTACACTCTGTAATCTGCAAAAAGTACCTTACCGAATACGAGTAGATGTGGATGGTATTATTTTACACAAATATAGATATATTGTTGCTTAAAACCGTACTTCATCAAATCTCGTGGTTCTAGTAAAAGTATAAAACATTTCGTGTTCATGAATGACAATGAATTTAAACAAGCGTCTGCTATTTACTTTCGTGTTTCTGTAACATTGTGCAAAAACAATTAATGTTTTTATTTAAATTGGATGAAACGCAATTGAAAACGTGTATACAGATTTTATTATAGAAAATGCTATTTTGTTGTGTGTGAAATGTCCTATCAAAATTTTTTTAAGTCTAAACAGTTGATTCAATATATCTCTACTACCAACACTACTTTACTTTATACGCGCGCCTTCTAATAAGTTTAAACACAAACTTATATATGATTATTATATAATGTACCTTCCAAAGCTATCGGCACCAAATCTTCGCTGTGTGAAAATGCGAAACATATAATCAATCCCCGTTCATCTTATGTTTGAGATAACAATAACCAATGCGTTGTGCATAATAACAACGTTTATACATACAAGGTATTCTATTGAAATTGCAGAACCCATTTTTGATAAATAAACGACTGTTGACATGATGTGAACAAGCACTTACACGTGATGATTGTACACGTGGTATAGTAGACTATATACTCGCTGACAAATTGACGATATAACGTTGCGAGGGCAAAGTGGCAATTACATACGCAGTCGCTGGAAAGAAATTATTGTCATTTGCGATTGGCAAATGGTGTTATTTGCTTCAAGGCTATACAAGAAGTCAAACAAAAGACAGCGTCTGAATAGCAATAATAATACTGAATTCATCGGATCAATTGTCTTGAAACTAGCGTATAACCTTTTCGTGTTCTCGGTTCTGCATTCGTGTATAAAATATATACACGTATATTTACTTCATTTTTGTGGAGCTGTCATGTATATTATAATGCGTATCTATGTCAAGTTGTGTTTTTACAGTTTAATTGCATATTATTTTTTTTGTGCTTTATAAGGAAAAACGACTTCGAAAGAATGTAAGGCTGAAACATGATTTCCAAAAATAAACTTTAACTAAGCCGACAATGAAACAAACAGAGTTTAAGTGAGTATCGATTTCTGTTTAAAACTTATTGAATGGAGACGTGCACGCTAAAGTAAAGCATTTTACTTGAAGAAAGGTATCACTTTAATAGATCATATTTACATTAAAACCAACTTTAACTCAAAATTTAAAATAGTCTTATTATTAATATCGCATGCATATGTAAGTTAACACATTGGTATTTACAGTTTTGCAAACATACTCATATAGGCAAAGTGAAACTTCACTTGCACCAGCAGGAGAGAATCCTTATTATACAATGCGGTCCTTTATTTATGGCAAAGAACCAATTGCATTCTAGGCAGACACAAAACAAAATTTACTATACAAGGCAATACACAACTTGTTTCACGGCCTTAGAGAGGTCAACGCCAACAATTGAAGGTTCAAACCATTTTAAGGAGCTCCTAACCGCACACTTGGTCCAAATAATGATTCACACTAATAAACGTGTAAATAAAACAATAGCCTTATATCATGAAAATTCAAATTAAATAGCAATTAAAGATAATGTATTTACATTTCATTACTACTTTATCACTCATTGGTTGGATAAAATTAAGAGCAACATAACGATGACCTCTCTTTGCAGAGATATCAGCTGTTATGTCGTTAGTATTTCCAACCATTAGTAAAACTATCAACTCTTTTGTTCCGTTTATTTACATACAAACGTATACATTGAACAGTTTGATTTGTGTATGCCTACTTGAAAATAACAGCAAACAACGGCCATGTAGATATTAATATGATTTTTATTTTCCCTGGAATGTCTACATCATTTTAAAATTTGATGTGTCAATTACAAATGGCTTTAAAATATCATATGCGCTATTTTTTTGGAATACGTTTCAAAAGGAAAATGTATATAAATATATATAACGATGTAAATTATAAATCTACTTTATCATTTCCGGAATAAAAAATAAAAACTAAACATCGGTTAATTTGATATTAAAGGTTTTAAATCGATACCCACTTCACTATGATTGTAACTATTCTGAACTTAACAAAGGTTTTGGTCTTTCGAATAGATGTAAACGACCGTCAATCAAACGAGTCGAAAAATAAACAACAACGGGAAAATACTTTGAGCTCTCGAATTCTCTGCTGTTTTCATTGAGATATTGATATTTACATAATGAATATATCAGTCAAGTGTTTTGCTTTATGAATCGTTTAAACGAATAATAAATATAACTTAAATGGGTAAGTATGGGCAATTTTATAACTGACAAGGATTCATGCCCTTAACAATGGTGTCGCTCTGTTATCATTGTCAAACAAATTCTATTGACAACTTTAAATTGTCAATCATAGACAATCTTGAAAACAGTACAAACTCAATTGCTAACATCACAATAATATAGTATTATTACAAATAAACATTGAACTAGACAATGAGTTATAAGTGCAGGTTGATTAAGAACGCTTGGTAAATATTTACGATACATAACGATTTATGGTCTTGGACTCATTTTTTATAACATAACCAGATAAATAAACAAACTGTAGAATCGTGTCACTCGTATTGGTCAAGCATCGAGGTAGGTAACATTCAAACATTGATGTATCAAAAGCAGGCGTTTATATAATAAATTCCCAAAAGTATTAACACTACATGCACAATTCGTTTAGTGTTGTTAATTGCAGGAAACGTTTAATAGTAATGAGATCTCAATTATAATGGCAATAAACTTATCATAACCTCGCTGGTTGTACCAAAAACATATTGCGTTGTTTTATTGGGGATTAACTTACATTGATTGTTTTAATAAGAGTCCTGTAAATTAGCGCTGAAATCGGAAGCCGGTAATTCCAAATCTTAACTAATACAGCCGTATGCAAACGTACTTCGTCACCCGCTGTTTGTGAATCGTTTAGAATTGCGTTGTTGCTATGATAATATGTTCTGAATTGTGTATATGACCCTCCACTTGTTTCACCATCCCAACATGTGTTAATATGTGTTTATACAAAGTTTATTTAACACTGTGTTCTTAAGATTTCCAAAAAACATGCAAACATGTTTGATCTCTAAGTGGCATCTATTATCACGCAATTGCTGTATTTTATTACACTGGTAAATTGTTTAATCTGGAGAGAAGCGTATGATGTATATGTTACACTCCGCCGTAAACCCTACCGCAATGGTGGCGCTACTAAATCTAAAGGCGTGACGGTCACCCCACACACGAGTCCATAAATAACAAAAACTACTAACGAACGTGTTTCAACGAAGCATCGTATACAGAGCTGACTGGTGTTTTATTGTTTTCGACATACATTGCACACAGGTCAAGGGCTGCAAATTTTTGCAAAACATTCAATATATACAATGCACTCCGATTTGTGGATGTGCTTAATACACTCTTATGACGCGCGATGGTAATTATGGTTGAACATGTAGCTAAAACATGACCTAACGAAAAAAGTGTCAATTAAAATCTAAGTGATTGGGTAAGTTTTAAGTTTATTAAATTGTGTATTAATTCTTTGACTACAAAACATGATATGAAACAAATGGGCTTTATGAGTCATTATATTGTGCTCAATTATTTCATCAATTAACTTGAACTGTTAACGTAGCTTTAATCCTGACTATGACATTGAACACAATTATATTTCAAATTATTGACAATTTTAAATACACTATCGTCTTTTATTATTTGATTTAAAATCTTGGTCGGGATGAATAATTACAGGAACATGCATGTCTTTCATCTATGTTGTTGCAATATGCCACATAGAGTTCATATCATTTTATTTTATTAACACCCGCTGGTAGTCATTGTATACTCTGAAAATGCTTTCTCATGTATATGAAGATAATATTGTGTGAGGAAAAATTCATATTAACTCATTAGAGCATGAAATTTTTGTGATCGGTGTTAATTGTTTAATCACTGAATATTTCGCAAGCCAACTTATATTGAATCTATTCCATTAATTTATGTATATAGTTCTTTATTGCATCTTATGTGATTGAAATATGTGAATAACCGGGCCGAAATGTTTTCCAACAATATCAGTAATATAATTTCTTCTTACATCAACGTGAGTAGTTACCCTATGTACTTTACCCAGGAGCCCTACGGCATTATCTGATGAAAAACCTCAATGTAAATACCAAGGCATTGTGAACATAGTAAATTGACGCGTTTATATGTACCTAATGAAAACTAGGGTAACAAGACCTAATATGTTTATAGAATCGCAATGGAAACGCTGTTGGTAAATACCACGCAATTTACAAAGTACAACATAGTTCACTAATTACAAAATAGTTTCTTGGCAATTTGAAGTGCTAAGGAAGAGTTACCGTGGCAACTTATCATACGTAGATTGTATGTCGAAGACATTATTAAATGCACCGTGTTAATTAAAAAAAAAACGTATCAGTTAAATGCTATCTGACCACGATGGCTTGTATCTATAAGGTGTTTATATATAGAGCGACGTATATATGTAATAATGATGTGTTGTGCTTATGGACAGTATTATCTACCGGCACAAGAAAAAGTTATCGCCAATCGGTTTTAAGGCCGTCGTTTAAACTGAATCTTATTTATAGGTACTTTAAATATAGAAATATATCAATTATTAATCCACTCGGGCACGATTAAAATAGGCGACTGACCGAGCAAATACCTTGCAGCTACGATACAACATTGATACAATTGTTTGCAAGAAATATTTCAATTGATAATCGGCTATTGCGGATAAGTTTTTACCCTTGCAATTAATCAATAACTGGACTTCACTCTCAGCTACGCTTATGGTATTCTCGATCGAAAACTTGGGACATTGTGCACATTGCAAAATACCACGTAACTTCATTTCGATTTTTGTTTCTGAAGCACATAGATTGTATTCAGTAGATGTTAAATCCCTTTGTAAGTAGAAATTCTTAATTGTGTAATGACTTTGATATTCATCTGTCCTAGATTCCATAACTTTATATCGGTAACATAGAACAACCTCATTTTGGTATATAATTTGTTTCAAAAGAGATAGCCGTTCAGAACTGTTATGTCTGGTAAGTCACAAATGCATTTGTTTCTAGTAAAACACAAGCACAATCCGGATGGAAAACACAAATCATCTTCATTGGAAATTTAACAAGTATTAGGTAGTGAGGAATAAGAACCGTACAGTTTACCATTCTTACTTGTAACTTAATAGTTTTAAATGGCAATATTACTCAGTATCCATACTGATATGGTTGTCTGCTCATATCGCATTGTATGTGTCAGTGTACATTTACTCGTTTTATCTTTGATAGTATTCACATTTAGTCCTAACCCTGCAGCAATATCGTACATTTACTCATGATACAACTTTATATCTAGATCACTGTTAATTATGACGGTAAATCATGTCATATATGAAATAAGTTCATACTCTGGATTGTTTATGGACCTAACTTTTAGTCACACTTTTTTGTTCAGATGCGTTATAAAATTCGACAGTATTTATTTATTAATTTATTAAGTCTCATCAATGTACATTATGTCAATAACAAAAATATATGCTATCTTACAGGATTGTCATTATATTATATATAGTTATCAGAGAATGTACAGTGTATCTGGTGTATGAAAATATATTTACCGTTTGAATCATAAACAGAAAATATGTTTCTTTGAGTACATTATAAATCATTTATTTCACTTTGGGTCATATAATGATATACCACGCGTGAAAATAAGTTTTATATGACCACTTGTAAATTTTATATTTGGTCAGTCCCTAAAAAGCACCACAATGGCATATACCATCTATAAATTACAGACGTTAGTTGCAGACATGCTAAGCACAATGCGCGTTTACGTACATACAGTAAAAGTAGTTTCAAGTAATGAACAAGCATAACAAAGATAATACATAACTGCTATATAATACTCGTTGTTTATGAAAAACATTGCAATGTAGAATCAAAACCTTAACACAAAATGATACAAAAAACATCATCCGCGCTTCTTCGCAGCAATTAAAATAGAATGTAATTACGTTATTATAAGGATTTGGTAAATACAACGTGTTTTGCGAGTAACAAACAATACAAAACGGGTCAATTGACAGATTCACCACAAGCAAATTACATGTCTGACTGTATTTGTTTAACATTACTTTTGTTGTGTGTTGCGAACGCGACATGTTTGTATTCAATATCACGGTTGTGTACGAGCTAACACTTCAAATGAAACTAGTTGTTTGGATGTGTTAATGCCAGACATACATTTT
This sequence comes from Dreissena rostriformis, assembly GCA_007657795.1. Taxonomy (NCBI): domain Eukaryota; kingdom Metazoa; phylum Mollusca; class Bivalvia; order Myida; family Dreissenidae; genus Dreissena; species Dreissena rostriformis. Next base: position 195,755 of record VMBQ01000206.1, read on the forward strand.
TTAATCTTGTCCTATATTATGTATATATCGAAAATTTCGAATGAATATATTGAGAACAATTGTGTTCTGCTCATCATATCGAGATGTCGAGATTATTTGCTATAACAGGCATGTACCATCAATATCTGTCCTTTATGTCTTTGATATCTTACGCGGAGGCTATTCAAACATTATTCTGCTACCGCATCATTGCTGACCTTCGAAGCACAGGTTTCTCATATGATAATAAAGTGATGATCTATAAAAAATTTGAATTTCAAGTATTGTCAATGAAATTTGGTGTTGTGTTTGTTTATTCGAACATTTGTCTTTGTGTTGCAATTTGTAGTTTTGTTCAAGGCACATCCAAAACTAACAGATGTAGATTGCGGTTATTTGGATTAAAGTAACGAATCAGTGCTTTTTGAAAATTATTTGATTTCATCGATTGTAACAACAAAAGAACGATCGCTTTGCATTTTGAAAATTATGAGTCAATATGTGAAAACTCGTGTGTGTTGTTTTCTTTCAAATATTGTTTAATGTCAATATATAGTCGGCTATTGATTGGCTGACGTCAAACTTCTCAATACAAGATAACAATTTAAAAGGCCACTAACAAACGGTTTAAAGACCAGAACGTTCTTGTTGCGTACGAATGAGCTGTCAACATTTATGACGTGCATGTCATTTTAATAATTACATAACCACCCGATGCGCAGTTATCAGTTGGGGCAAACAGTTCAGTTCGTCATCACGAATCATTTAATGGGAACGTATCATTTTCCGTGTATTATTGAGTACAAATGCTCTGTAGTCGATACTGGTGCGGTATTGTTAATATGGAACACTTTAAACACATACGAGTATAAGTGATCATGAGAGGCTATGTGGCAAATTGGAGTTTCAAAAAGCATGTTATTTGAGAATTTTGCACAATCACAATTCAAACAGTTGTCGTTATAATGTTCAATATATCACATGTAATATCAATCACTTACAAAACGAAACGTGATCATTAATACATTCATCTTAATTCTCTACCTTTACATGTTATTGCACTGTTTGGTGTATTTATATTGTAGCGTAGTTTGAAATCAAGAAACATGGCAATTTACGAAAAACTTTTATTCGAACAAAAGACATATGCAAGTAGATTCTACGTTAACATTGACTGTGACAATGACTATGATGACTGCTCCATCAATTATTTTACCCTGAGCAAGGTAAGTATAATACATTTATTTATTTTGGTCTCCTATCGTTATCAAGTCTTTCATCTGGAATTTGTTTTTGGTTTTCATTTTAAGAAGCCATTACCTTAAGCACTTATAAGCCCCATATACCCAATATGAATGCAATTGAATTGGTATAAGAGACATGAGTTATTGCGTGAAAACTAGTCGTCTTTTTTGAGTTGACGTGGCCTTGACATTGAACGAGCAGTCGAGGTGTTATTACAAGGTGCAAGTAAAGTTCCACTACAGTAGCTATAACTTTAAATGTTGTCATCTCCGAGTTAACGAGTCGACACCAATAAACGTCTGCTGACTCAACGCCAAACAAAGACGTGATAACCGACAATTGTTTACAACATCCAGTTAAACTCAATATAAAAACAAAACAAAATATGTCTGCACAATGAAAAACGAACGTCAATATAGGTCTGTGTTATATTTTTAGAGCCTTTGTGATAAGCATAAAGAGTTCTTCCCTACACAATAATACATTTGGTTCAAAATGCCTTCCATACCCAATAATACATTTGGTTCATAAGTAAAGATTGTATTCACTGCAAAAATGACACAGATTTATAATTATTATAATTTATCTGAATGTTTAATTGACCATACATTTATCCATTAAAAATAATATGTTTATGGCATCTTTAAGATATAAACCAGTATTCTAATAAAATTCAAAAAAAATATGTTTCTAACAAAATAACGTTAAAGATTATTTATTAAAAAATATGTATTCATTTCTGTCACCATAAGCGGATATTCTCTTCCCGGGTTTCTTTCGAACTTTTGTAAGTGAAGCTACGACTTGTTGACCTCTGACGATTGAAAACCTTTCGGAGTTCAAACCGGAAGTTCTTGCCAGATAATATATAAATATAGAAATTTGCGGCATAATTGATCAACGACCACACAGCCGCAATATCCATATACGGCGTAATCGCGATGTAGAAGCTGTATGCGTCTCTACTTCCAAGCGATTTCAATACCAAATCGAATGCAAGAGACATTGTCAAGAGTGGTAACAAAGTTCCAAGAAATGTGAACGATACACCCAAAAGCATACTGGTGGTGCGATAAGATTTCCTAATCGGTCTATGAAATCGGCTACGCTTGTCTTTGTCCTTGTCCTGCTGTTGAATTTCACGTCTTACCTTAAATATCTCATAAAGGACCATGCCGTTGCAGAAAATCACAAAACCCACTGGCAGAATAAACGTTAAGGACATGTTGTAAAAGTATATGTGTAGGTTCACATACAGCTCCCAGAAATTATCGCTGGCCCCGCACGTGATCGTATCTATTTTCTCCACCATAACAAGCCGAAACACCTGGCTTAAGGACATCCCTGCAAAAAGCAAAATTATTGTCCACGTCGCTCCGGACCTGCTTCGGATAAGAAACTTCTTAAACTGGAAACAAACAGCTAACAACCTTTCTAACGCCATCATTACAATTAACCACGATGACATCAAGTACGCAATATTTTCTACGAAATTAAACATCTTACATCCAAAGTCATTGAACTTTCTCAATATGATGTTGGATTGCCACGTGTCAGATAAATAGTCGTCAATAAGTCGTGTTTGCCGGATGAGGAGCGTCAACGTGTCAAATATGGCCAAAGCGCTTAGGTATTGGGAATACGATTTGTGGCGGAGGGCTTTAGACTTCATCACTATCAATGACAGGACATTTCCGACCATCCCCGCGAAGACAATTATTGGCGTCAGCACGAATTTGATCCAGAATCCCCATTTCAAAGGCTGTTCAAATGCTGGAAAATCTAAAAGCAGTTTTACATTAAAGTAAATTATGACGTCCTTATCACATTCATGTTTTAATCAATCGCGATTAACAGACATTGAGAAACTGCTTTATTGTCGTAGTAAAACATTGTTATATCAACATGCTTACACAGGAAACATAATACCAATATTGTTTTTGGTTTAAATCTAAATTGTTAATGACTTTTTTCTTTTGTATTATTCTACTCAAATATGAGCCAAGACAACCTCTACAAGACCGTGTTGTATACAGTAAAGTACAGTCTGTAAAACGTAAATATGAATCCGATCTAGACCATAATGTATAACATTACATAAGAAGAACGCACTTGTTGACAATTTTCTACGTATCAATCAAGGGCTATGTTGTCTTATCATCTCCAATGTTGCATGATTCAAACACTTTTTGAAGATGTACATCATTTGTCAAAAAATCTTAAACAATAGCGTAATAGGTGTTATCCGCATCTCCGCAACTTCGGAAAACCCCATCTAATCCGTAGGTACCAGCAACGCTGACACATTTAGTCTACCAATAAAACTATAAACGGTTTGAAGAGTATGTGAATTTTAATGACTTCAAATGTGTCAGCTTTGTTTGTACACCTAATAAGTTGCACCTTCCGAAATAAATCCTATTCCGGAATTAATTTATATTGTTTTACACGTCATGTATTAACAAAAACAAGTAACATGTAATAGCGATGTATATTCGTATATTCACCAACATAGAGCGTCTTTCGTGAACAATTACCAATGATTTGAAACGCAAAACACTCGTATAATAAGTAAAGAAATACTCGCTTATCAAACACACAGACAGGAAATTAGCATCGTGGCTTATGTTTGTCAGTTAATGTGCATGCGCATAACGTTGTGCAATACTGACGTTTGAGAAGTCTCAATGAATACTTTTCAATTCAATTGCAATTGCCTCCTTACACCAGCTTTAATGTATATGCAAGGTGCGCATATACAAAGATAATAAGTAAGCCTAAAACAGAAAAAGTTGTCACAGAACTGATGAAAGTTCAAACATATCAACCATTTCCAAGGACACTTAAGTGTTTTTCATCTTGTGAAAAAAAATAGCAATCGGTTGCAAAAACAATTAGGACTAAGGTCTTTCAATCGAAGGTCAGGTGATTCTCGTAACTAATTGTCTTATGATATTTTAATAAGTATAACTAATTATACTGCGTCAGAGACTACAGTACGTCTTTGGTGCTTAATGTTTCGTGTTCACTACACTGCACACATACTATTTTGAAAAATGATCCAAAATTAACAATGCAATTACAGTATTAATATGTAATAAAGCATTGTGTTTGGTTTCAGTTATGAAGAAGTGTCCAAAACAAGAAAAAAATAATAAAAAATGTATGCAACAAAAATCTTACCTGCGTAATAATTGTCAGTGATGTTTTCCGCAATCCACTGGAAAATCGTGGTGTTGTTCTCCATGTTCAGTATCCGAGCAATTCAGTTTTCCAACAAATGCAATACCTCGCGACTGAAACGAATAACTACAACTAATTACTAACAACGTCATAGAATAAAACATAGAAAAGATATCCTTGATACTTTATACTACAATGCAAGTGTTTGCTTAATACAATAAATTCGGTCAAGACACCGCTGCTTCTCGAACATATACAGTAAATGGTATATTAAAGGCAAACCCGTGAATATTTTCTCTCTTGATTGTTAAAAAGAAGCAGGTTGCTGGTCGAAAGAACATTTATTGTCGACATATGCCGTATGTATGATCAATTCTGCTATTTGGTAAAGAATTTAAAACCACATGGCGAGTTAAATTGCGAACCAACCTCTCCAGTTCCACTGATTTTAAAGTTATATGTAGTGGAACAATGTCAACAAAGTATTTCAAGCACAATCAGTTGTTATTGAAATTGCCCATGCATTCCAGCAACATAATCTCGGTAAACAGACTCTGAACTCCGTCAGAAGATAGCCAATTAACGATATTTCCTGCAATGGATATTGTCAACAAATCAGGTAATCGGGTGCAACTGACGTCTGTTATACTGAATAATGATGTTGGATTTACAGATAAACATGGCAGAGACTAATTTAATAGTCACAAACCAGTAGTTTACAGTCCTTGGAGAGTACTTAATCACTTGAACAAGTATTGATTGCATATATTTAATATTTAAAGTACAATTGTCTGATTTATGTAGTCTATATCAGTATACTTGAGGTTTAAATTATAGCATGATATGTGCTTATAGTCAATTGATATAATAGGCAAACGTACGGTAGTTGATATCGCACGCTTTGTCATGAACCTTAATGATAACAAAATTTATAATAGCAATTGAATAACAATTTAATTTGTCTGAAAAATATTATAAAAGGACACATGCTGACATCATCATTGTACATGAAACAAATGCACGAAAGCATACAAATTATAGAAAAGGATACATGTCATCCATTAAAATACATAAAAGATAATTTGAATTGAAATATACCTTTGTATAACCGCAAGTAAAAAACATATGCGACAAAAGGAACACAGTTTTGTTTTACTTTAGGCTGAAGTGCAACAAATAAGCAAAAATACGTAACATTTTTAAACGTGTTTTTTTTTCATTATCAAAAATGTGTTATCAATAACGTCATACATTTTTTTTTGTAAAGTACGATGGGAAAACCGTCATAATATATGCATTATTGTAGCTAAAAATAGTTACTGTATTGTTAATAGTATTCATTGATTTATGGCAAACATATGTTTGTGGATAGTTTGTTTTTTTACTATCTTTTGAACATGTATACTCATGGACTGTATGTCTAATGCATATTGAATAAACCAAACCTAAACGTATTCTTCAAGCGTTGTTAGTTGCCATGGAAATAAACTGCCACTGGTTCACTGTTTCGAATTTTCATATGTTTTCAAGCAGTGAAAACTATACAATCTTACATAGATTTTGTTTTTACCAATATAATTACAAATTCCGCTTAAAATCATATATTTATATCGAATCTTGTGTGGCTGCTGTACCCTTGTCAACCGGTTGGACCGTTCACAATTTATTGATCAATTGCTCGATAGAATAGTCGCCCTTTTTTACTATGATGGATGATATATTAGATGTGTACACACAGACATTTTCAACTACCCATGACTTCAATATACCCTTGGAGTGTAGATTTACAGTTATCTTTATTTTATGTTATACTTTAGCAAATATCGATTACGGTGATTATTATTGTACCTTACATTTATTGAACTAATACGAAGGTCAGGCCAGTTAACAAAAAATAGCGCAATCGATTTTAAAATGTAAGGAGTGTAAAATGACGTGTATTTGTTAATTAAACTGATCAGTTATTTCTCTTTTGTTGACAATTCATGGAATTATGTAATTGAGTTCAAAAGCCTAAAATGCGAAAATAATATAAACAGTGGACACAAGTCTGGTTAATATGGTGTTTAGGTAAAGATGAGAAAAAGCTTTCAATAGTGTAATGTGAGTCACTGTATAAAAAGTAAGAAGTTTCAATTGTTATCCTTATGACATTCTTTTGAAGTATTATAAACATCTTTAAGTGTCATTATACCAGTTAACTTTTAATGTATCAAACATGTTAGTTCATGTGCATGACGACATAAGGAAATATCTAGTGGAATAAGACAGGTAAGGACAAATTGTCCGGTTTCGAGAGCATTCGGGTTAGAGAGTTTCCACTGTATTACCGTCGTGTGGTAGGAAGACAGTACAATTGCACAGTAAATAGTATTGTTTCACAGCTAAATATCGACCAACTACTAAATAAATTGTAATTCGTAAAATAAATTATTCGATTGATATCTAAGATTGGTTTTGACCTAAATTTATTGAGATAATTACTTACAGTGTTATCATTGTCTTCAAATGAAATTGCGTAAATTGGCGTGCTTTTGGAATACAAACTTACACCAGTGGTTTAATGTTTACCAATAAATGTTGCAATAGTGCAATTAACGGAAGAAGGTTACTAGGTTCCTTTTTTCTCTTTGCGGCACGTTTTCTTATTAATATTTATTATGGTTTATTGTCAAATTAATAAAATATATTAGGAAAACAGGGAAAACATTCCGATATGTTTTTTTTTTCTTCTAATAAGTAATCAAAAAGATAAAATCACTGTGTAAATTGTTACTGCATGTTGTAGTTCAAGTTATGTTTATTTGTGATATAGGCCTCCGGATCCTGACACATATATATTACAATACTTGCAGGACAATGGTGTGTGCACAATTGGTTGGCATAACATGTAAGCATATTATATATCGAGTGGTAAACAATGCTTTACAATAGCATGCTAAAACAGTCTACAACATTTGCATGTAGTAGAGCGAAAATGTTAAATTAACATAAATCAGATACACATATACATTTTTATATAAAAATCAAACATTCAAACATTCACATGTTATAGAGTAAATATACAATGGTATAACCCCTGCATATAACCTACAAAAATGATAGAAACCTAGGAAGCATAACATTGTTTAGCGGAATTTAGGTTATAGTGGTAGGGCCTACAATAAATTGACAGAAATGGTTTACCGAGTAGTAGGCACTATCGAAACGAAATATAGGGATTTCTCGGTAGTAAACTTAATTTAAAACAAAAGTACACTTTACAATTATTCAAAACAGAGCAAGGTTCTGTAGAAACCACATTACAATATTATATCAAAGATCAAGAATTAATGTTCGCGTTTCAAGAGCATTTACAATGTAAGAAGCAGTTTGTTTTATTGTCTGTTCATTTTTACTTAACATTATTATAAACAATTTGTGTGTACTTAGGTTATGACAAATTTACGTTGTATATATGTTTGTTGTTTGTCATGCAATACAGGGCACTTTAATAGGAAATGTAAATCGTTTCATATTTAACTAGTATTGCAAATTGGGCAAAACCGTTGTTTCTCTTGTTATACCGCGATATCTGCCAATTTCAATTTCTATGGGAAGAGTTTCGGAACGAAGTTGTGCAACGCTGCGCCTAAATTTGCGCACAGAAAGGATGTCTCGGTATGCTTCATGTTCGTATTGGGACTTAATATGTTTGTATAGTTCCAATTTTGGAGATGTGTTTACTATATTCCCCTAGTTCTGTAAGTATTGGGATTGAGTCCTGTCTCAAAATTCATTTATAAATTTGTGTGGGTTTGACACATGCTGGTTAATCTAAATGTACTGAAATCCATTTTTGCTTAGTAAGTCCTTTATTTTATTGGCCCAATTAAAGTAGAGATTTAAATTTTTGTTCAATAAGAAATTGTAGCATTTTTGTTACGTATCTTTTGTCGGGCATGCTTATTATTTTAGCCAATATTTTAGACATCGAATTTGTGAAGTTATATCAATAGGGTATAGCGAACACAATCTCCGAGGCTCTTGATATTGAAGTGTTTTCAGCAACACAAAGGTACCGTTTACAGGCGTGTCGGTGGACCGATTCGATACATGGTAATTCCTGAAAACCCTAAATCTCGCTGCCATATAATAAAACAGGACTTTTTTACTGTCAGTTTAAAAAAGACTGAATTCGATAGTTGACCATATTTATACAGGGACGATAATATGCCATTCAAGGCACGCTCCGCCTTAGTTGCGTTTTCATGAGTCATTTTATTTAATGAAAGAAAAGGGAAGCAAAAGTTGTAGCTGAACACATACGCCCCAACAACGTGAATTTATAAAGCTTATAAAAGAAGGTTTTAACAGGCCAGTAATTGGTTGTTTTGATCTATATTTTATTAATTACTGTTTTTATCATAAACATATTTCGGTATCCACTATCCACGAGTTCACGTAGGCTGGTGTTCATGTTTTTTCCAACTGCAGTATATTTACGTAAAAAAGGAAATGAATAACAATTGGAAAGACAATTGTCTTTTAAAAGATATTTCTTGTTTAAGCTGTATGTATATTTCTAATTTTCTTTAATCTGACCATTGTATTATAAATGCATTCATTTGGTTTACGGCAATCCGATAAATCACTTAAATGTAATTTGAACATGTCATGTTCAGGACATATTTTCTTTTTTGAGCAATGCAATTTAAAATATATTGGACACATTTAAATAAGATCACATTAAATGTAATTTATATATTGTTCCCGTCTGGAACACAACATCTTCAAAAGTTCCACAATCGCGCTTAATCAATAAAATCAGTTGGTCCCTACGTTGACCACAATTGTCTGCTCAATACAGATAAGTATGCCCACTTCACATAAACCATAACTTTGTTAAAAGTGACTTGGAACATGGGATGATAAGCATTTTGGGTTTGAAAAGGTAAACGTCATCCGGAATGAAACTTAACAGACGAACGTGTATTACCAACGTCCTCGACCGGAGTAATTGAGCTAATGACGTGTACTGTGCTGTTTGATGAATTGTTCACATGACCGAAACCGAAATCGGATGTTTACACGAATAACGAATGTGACAATTCTGAAGTTGTAGGTATTCTATTGTTAATGCCCGCCGGCCACCTTCATTTAATTCGAAAATCTGTCTTTTGTGTTCATGGAATACGCCGTTACATGGACTTGTCTTAGTTTGACATTAATGTTCTGAACCGGACGTAAAAGTTTCAAATACATAAAAGGATTAACGCATATAATTCTGGTGTGTAAAACTATTTCAGGAAATAACAGAAACGTATCTTTTTTATTGTTATAGTGCTCTTTAAAATTATCATTTCAATTCATATAGACATTTACTTACATTTACTAACAAACAAAACCCAATATATAGTACGTGATCGTACTTTTCTTTCTTTATATCTTAAACAAATCGTCCATTTCTTGTTGAATCTAATTGTAGGGTTTAAACATTGGAAAAATGTAACAATCCGCGAACAGAATGACTTTAAAAGCACCATATTTATAGGACATTGATTTTGGCAACAACTGTTCTCATTTGTAGTACAGCGAGTTAAATACGCAATAGTCTAATTGGACCAGAATTTTTTGTGTAAAAAGATCTTCACTAGATAATCGTTAACGATTCTTAGACGGTTCTTTTATTAACTTTCGAGGAGAAGGACATCGCCTATCTAGTCCATATTTGCCAATCGTAAACATATTGTTTGCTGTGCAAACCCTTTCCTCAATTAAATACAAGGCATTGTTCTAACGCACGATGAGTAAATATATTATTATTGAAACGATATAACATTGCAACTGAATGGATATTCGATATCTATTCAGCATGTAACTCTTGTTATAATGAATGATGAATACTATTTTTGACATGCTAATTCAATGTGTATTGAACATGTGCACCATGGTATACTTCTGGTTTCGTAAAAAGCGATTCGACAACACTAGTCCAAAACCAAACTTATCTTGTGATTAAAAAACTGTACCAAAGTTAACTTACAGTCGTTAAGAATCAACCGAGTTTATCATTTCCTTAATTACTGTGCTTGTGTAGATGCTTGAACGAAAAAACGCCTATACGTATGACGAGAATGAGAATGCGGAACGTTGGGGAATGAAACGATGTATTGTGCTCTATAACTCTAGTAACATTCTACAAATAGGAACATGCAGAGATCATCATGGGTAGTTTTTTTTTCAGTTTCGAGCTAAGGATAACTATGTTCAAATTTCCCAAAATCTTTTAGAACATATTTCACATGACAAATTGCGTTATCAGTTGAATATACGCATACAGTGCTTTTTTGTATAAAGTAAGACTGGTATTGCTAATATCACTTATTTGAGAAATGTTATGATGACCAACTTGATGTGCTAGACATTGTATGTTGTTGTTTTTTTAAACTTACGATCGTACTTGTGGGTTACGTGGTTGTGCTTTTCATCGCTTTTATGCAATTGTGTTAGGAAGGTATAATATAAAAGCATAAACTTTAAGGTTCACTACCTTATGTTGATAATTGAACAAATTCTACGCTGAACTCTTTTTCAAATATATATTATTTTTAAATAGTACTTTCAATTGGATTTGGTGTTAATAGTAGATTTATACAAACAATAGTATAATATAGTATCAACTGCGTAAAGATGAGAACGTTACGATATCCAAAATTCAACTATATAAATACACTATGTGCTTGTTATGCAAATTTTAAATTCAGATTATTCCGAACATTGAAAAGCTAATCGGACTAGAGTGTGCGTTAACCATTCCCGCAACGATCACATTTTTTTCTCATCGCTCTGAGTCACATATTGTGAAAGAAAACTAAGACCTTATGTACGTGGTAGTAATATTCCAAAAAAGATTGCATCAGATCGTGATGAGGGTAAATTAAATTCTAAAGGTCCCGAAAGGGTGATGAGCCTACATTATCGCCCTACTATTAATGGGAGAAACGCATGACGGTAAAATGTTGCTGTAATGGTACTGTTCTTGGTAAGAGATACGTATTACTTTAGCATCCTTATTAATTTACGCATCATTCTAGCTGTCATTGCAGATGCGCACGAGAAATAGGAAACACCAAATATGAAAAACAGGTTATCCAATGGTAAATCAAAACAAAAAACACTCGGATAAATTAGGATTACTCACGGCAAAAAATACTTTGGTTAAACATTTTATGATGAAAAACTTGCACTTTTGATGTGATAACATTTTTATTTATCTCAAAGAAGCTTTTTATTTAAAACTTATTGTAAATAGTTTATTTGCACAAACAGAACAGCAGCAATACTAAACACAAAGCATGAGCATTTCTGAATGTTTGATCCTAGCGTCTTAAATTGACCTTTCATCCGGACATTTTTCTTTACCAATCTTGAGTAAACTGTTTGCTAGGTAAATATACCTTTCTCAATCAAAACGAAGCCATTGTCCGACTTAATGCGATATTACTTCAGAGACTGTACTTCAAACGTCGAAAAGATAAGCTTCAGTGAACGATGCATATTTCCCAAATCTAAATCTTCGAAAGACTAGGATGTTCTCAATTTATGTAATACCTTTTTTTGGGATAGGCATCTTCGTATGACTATTTTTTCAGCCACCGGTTATTCATTTCCGCGTGAATAGTACGAATAGTATGATCATTTGTATAAGACCTACACAATCCAAGCGAATACTTGCAACAATTATAATCGCGGATATACATCTATATTATCTATATTACTCATCAAAAACACATACTTTTGCTAATACATGTTCATGCAATTATATGTGCGTGACAAATGTGGAGAAAGTTAAGGAACGAAGCCAAGTATATATGGAATATTAATCGGCAAAATCGCTAATAATGTCTTGTAAAAGTCAAATCGGTCATTAAATGTCATTTGATACTAGTTATCATGGATAATTTGGAAATGAACAGCATCGAGTAAAGTAAATCATTGGAGGCATCCAAGTTAATATCATGTAATATATTATTTTAGCCGCGCTCCCGGATGTTTGTGCGTATAGTATCATCCCAGATTTGTATTTGCAGTCCACACAGGTTAATCAGGGATGACACTTGACGTTTTTTAGCATTTTTTCCCAAGGATAACACAGGCTAATATGGGACGATCTTTTACGCACATTCATTTAGCCCGACTATTCCAGAACGCGGCTAATTTGTATAAGCGACATGTTATCGGTTCAACTTCTTTGACCTTACTTGTAAAATCCAAATTGATTGAACAAAGTTAAGTAAATATACGTAATTTCTGCGATAAAATTGCTACTTGTTAGTTTTTTCTGTATAATGATATACATAAAAACAGATAATAAATATCAACATAAAAATTATTTGAAACCGAAACATACATCTGATTTTGACATATGTTCTTAATTCTTTTGTCAGAAGTTTTTATTTTATATTTAAACTGTGAAATTTACCTATCAAAATTTCTTAACAATTAAATGGGAATTGCGTCAAATCACAGTTCCAATTACACATATGAACGAGGTTTTACAAAGAACAGCAGTTCGACTCTTGATTACAATTAAAAATGATATAATTACAGATTACAATAAAACAAAAGGCTAGCATCAGGTAGGCTGATAGATTTTTTTTGTAATATATTTTGTCTCATGCTATGGCTCTTTTCATAAAACTTTTGCTTCTATTATATCATACTGACCATTGTGGATTTGCTCCATATCCTGAAACTTTTCCAAGCAAATGTAACTAGATTAAGTGAGCTTCATAATATTATATGTTGTTTATAGTTTTAGAAGTGTATTTTAAATTGATAAAATAAGCCGTATTATTAAGTTTCATATCCAGTAGGGAGAACGATACACATTTTAATAGCAAAATACACTCTTTAATTCTAATATTTGCACAAAACATTTACTTTATTGATGTACATGACAGTTATAACTATATAGTGAATTCATATTTGTAAACTTTGATTAAGCCCGTTTGGGCGTATTATCATGGATAAATGAATCTCCAAAAAAAAATTGTAGGAGGAAAATCCTTGCCCGCTAGTCTTTTATTTAAGGATGTACGATCCTTTCGGCTATTTGTTTAAAATTCTGCAGACTTTTATAATTTTGTGTATGCTAATTTCCATGTCACAAATACCTTTATTTAATATTAAATAAAACGAAATTAAAACCATATGGCGAGGTAAATTCTCAAGCAACCTCTTCAGTTCCACTGATTTAGAATGTATTTGTCGTGACACAATGTCAACAAAATAGTACAAAGCTCTACCAGCTGCCCTTGCAATTGCCTTCGCATTCCAGCAACATAATCTCGGCAAACAGACTCTGGACTCCGAGGACAACAGTCAATAAACTATATTTCCTGAAAACGCATATTGTCAACAAATCAGGTATTGTGCGGGTGCGACTGACGTCTGAAATACTGAATAATGATGTTGAATTTACAGATAAACATGTCAGCGACTCATTTAATAGGCACGAACCAGTAGTTTACAGTCCTTGGAGAGTATTTGAGCACTTTAACAAGTATTGATTAAATGTATTTAATACTTAAATAAAATTGCCAGATTTATTAAGTATATTTCAGTAAATTTTGGTTTAAATTATAGCATGACATATGCTTATAGTTAATTATTATATATACATATATATTTTGATATAATAGGCAAACGTGTCTAAGTGGATGTCGCATGCGTAGGCATGAACCGTAAAGATAACCCATTTAATAATAGCAGTGGAATTAAATGATAATTTGTATTAACACTAGAATACTAGGACACATGATGACTTTATCATTTTACACGAAACAATGAACGAAACCATCCTTGTTATTAAAAGGATATATGTCATCTATTTAAGAAGAGAAGATTTTATGATAAGTGCGGTCGAAAAACGTCAAAATATGTGCGTCATTGTAGTTAACTGATAATTACTGTTTTCAAATATTTATGGTAAACACATGTTTGTGGATATTCAGCATTCGTTGTAATTTGCCATGGAAATAAACTTCCACTGGTTCATTGATGTTGTTGATGGAAAAATTGCGAATGTTCATATATTTTCACTGCGACTACACAATCTTACACAGATTATGCTTTTACCAATATCATAACACATTCCGCTTAAAAGAAAACAACAATATTGAATCTTGTGCTGCTGCTGTACCCTTGTTATCCAGTCGGACCGTTCAAAATCGATCGATCAATTGCTCTATATAATCGTTGCCCTTTTAAATGGATGGAATTTAACATACTGCAACCGTCATCTGTAACTAATATGAATTCAATATTCTCTTGAAGTGTGCATTTACAGGTATCTTAAGTTTATGTCATACTGCAACAAAATATAAATTATATTTATTATTTACTAATAAGGTCAGTTAACCACAATTCACACAATCCATTTTAAAATGTTAGAAATGTAAACTTACGTGTATTTGTTATTTAACTGATCAGTTATTTTACTTTTGTAGACAATACATATATATAATTATGTAGTTGTGTTCAAAAACGTAAGATGAGAAAAGATTATAAACAGCGGAAACTTCTAGGTATAAATACTCCGGGACCGTAACAAAAAACCAGTTCATTGGGTGTTAAGGTTCAGAAGAGAAATAGGTTTCGATAGTTTCTGATGAGTCACTTTATACAAAGTAAGCAGTTTCAATTGTTATCCTAATGACAATTTTTTAAGTATAATACACACCGTCAAGTGCATTATTTCAGTACACATTTAATTTATCAAACATGTTAGTTTACAGAAATGACGCAATCATGAAATATCCAATGAAATAAGACGGCTTTGAGATGATGCTTGCTTAGAGCGTTTCCACTGAACTACAGTCGTTTTATTTTATTAATTTGAGTAGCTTGAGTCAGATTTGATTGTTTTGTTTCAAAGCTTAATATCGACAAACAATTAACTAAATTGCAGATTGGTTTTGATCTAGATGTATTGCAATAATTATTTGCATCAGTAACATTGACTAGCAATGGAAATGCGTAAATTGGCGTGCTTTTGGAATGTAAACATACAGCAGTGGTTTAATGTTTACCAATACATGTTGCAATTGTGCAATTAACGGAAGAAGGTTAATATGTTCCTTTATTCTCTTCGCGGCGCGTATTCCTATAAATATTTATTATGGTTTATTGTTAAATTAATAAAATTGATTAGGAAAACAGGGAAAACCTTCCGGTGTGTTTCCTTTCTTCTAATAAATAAGCAGAAAAAGATAAACTCATTGTGTAAATTGGTATTGCATGTTATAACTGAACACATACGCCCCAACAACGTGAATTTATAAAGCTAACAAAACAGCGCGCGCGGATGTTTTAACAGGCCTTTTTTAATTGGTTGTGTTGATCTATATTTAATTTATTACTATTTTAAACATCATTTTATTTGGAAATCCACTATCCACGAGTGCACGTAGGTTGTGTTCATGTTTCTCCGACTGCAGTATATTTACGTCAAAAAGTACATCAATAACAATTGCAAGATAATTGTCCTGTTTAAAGAAATTTATTTTTAAAGCTGTATGTTTATTTCTAATTTTCTTAAATCTGACCATTGTATTATAAATGCATTCATTTGGTTCACGGCAATCCGATTAATCACTTGCATGTAATTTGAATATGTCATGTTCAGGACATAATTCTTTTTTGAGCAATGGAATTAAAAAAATATTTGATAAATTTAAATACTATCACATTTAATGTAATTTATATTGTTTCCGTCTTCAAAAGTTCCACAATCGCGCTTAATCAATAACATCAGTTGGTCCCTATGTTGGCCACAATTGTCTGCTCAATAGATATAAGTATACCCAATCCACATAAACAAAAAGGATATGGTGTCCGCCTAGCGATCTGGAGGTCACGGGTTCGAACCGCTATGGGAGCGTTCCTTTGATCTCCCCCAAAGACACTGATTACTGGTTTTAGTCCCAGGAAACGGACTCGGAAGACTATCACTTTCGATGCAATCGAGCTTACATAAATAGGTTTAAACTAAATCACATAAACCATACCTTTATTAAAAGTGAATTTGAACACTGGATGATAAGCATTTTTGGTGTAAAGAGGTTAACAGGTGTGACTGACTTTATCCAGAATAACTCTTAATAGACGAACGTGTATTACCAACGTGATTGACCGGAGTAATTGAGTTTATGACGTGTACGTGTACAATGCAGTGTGATAAATTGATCACATAACCGAAACCGAAAATGTACAAATGTTTACACGTACCTGACAATTCTGATGTTGTATGTATTATATTGCAAAGAACTCCGGTGGCCTTCATTTAATTCGAAACTCCATCTGTTTTGTTCATGAAATACGCCGTTATATTGTCTTTCTGCAATAGCCCGTCATTTAATGTCATAACTTGACATTCACTTTCTAAACCGAACATACACGTATCGCATACAAAGGCCATACAAGGGTTACCGCTTATAATTCTCGTGTGTTAAACATATCTGTTTTATTGTTCAGCGTTTTGTAAGTGTATCATTTCAAATCATGTAGGCATTTACCTACATTTACTTACAAACAAAACCCTATATACAGTACGTGATCGTACTGTTCTTTCAATACTTTAAAAAAATCGTGTATTTATTGATGAATGTTATTGTAGGGATTTAAACATTCCAACAATGTAACAATCCGCGAACAGAATGACTTTAAAAGCACCATATTAATAGGACAATGATTGTTGGCTACAACTGTTCTCAGTTGAAGTACAGCGAGATAAATACGCAATAGCCTCATTTGACCAGATTTCTACGTGTAAACAGATCTTCACTAGATAATCGTGAACGATTCTTAGACGGTTCTTTTATTGACATTCTATGAGAAGGACAATCTAGTCCATATTTGCCAATCGTAAACATATTGTTTGCTGTGTAAACACTTTTCTCAATTGAATCCAAGGCTTTGCACTATTACAAGATGAATAAATATCTTAGTATTGAAACAAGATTACATTTCAACTGAATGGTTATTCTACATGTTTATCTTTGCAAAATGAAATACTTATTATACCGTATGATGAAACATAGAATTTGCCATGATAATTCAATGTGTAGTTAACATGTAGTATTATCAACCTGTGCACTGTGATACTTCTGGTTGCGCAAAAAGCAAACCAACAACAAAAGTCCTAATTTTCTATACCAACAGAGCTAAACGTCTCTTGTTAAAAAACTATGCCAAACTTAACTCTAAATCTTTAATATTCAACCGATTTTATCATTTCCTCAATAAAATGTAAGTAAAACGAATGTTGGTACTTTTGAAGATATATGCACGTAAAACCGTATCTAATTGTGTATCGAGAAGGAGAAAGCGGAGAATGAAAGTATATCATATGCTCTTAAACTCTAGTAAAAAACCACTAAGTTCATTTTGAGATTCCCAAAATCTTTTAGAACATATTTCGAATGAGAAATTCCGTAATCAGTTGAATGTAGTGCATTTTTTTATAAAAGGGAAAACTGGTATTGCGAATAGCACTTAATTGAGAAATATTTCGATTGCGAACTTGAGGTAATAGACGTTTGTGCTAGGTAATGAACAATAATATGACATTGTATGTTGGTGATTTTTAAACTTACAATCGTACTTGTGAGTTGTATAGTGTTGCTTTTCATCGCTTTAATGCAATTGTGTTAGGCAGGTCTATCATGATATTATATACTTCATGGTAAGAAACGCAATCATATGTTGATAATTGAACGAATGCTGTGTTAAAATCTTTTTTAAATATATATTATTTTCAAATAGTATGTTCAATTGGATTTGGGGTAAAAAATACCTTTATACTCAAAATACTATAATATATTATCAAATATTTAATGATAAGAATGTTACGACATCTTACATTCATTTTTTAGATTATTCGGAGCATTGGAGAGCTAATCGGACTAGAGTATGCGTTAACAATTCCCCCGAATCGATCACATTTGTTGGCTAATCGCTCTGAGTGACATATTGTGACAGACAACTAAGTCCTTATGTACATGGTAGTTATATTACAAAAATATAACATCAGATCTTGATGAGGGTAAATTGAATTGTGAAGGTCTCTGAAGGGTGATTAGACTAGATTATCGCCTTACTTTTCATGGGAGAAAAACTTCACGGTAAAATTTGCTTTTACAGTACTGGTCTTGGTAAGAGATACGTAGTACTTAAGCGACGTTATTAATTTACGCATAAATCTAGCTGGCGGTGAAGATGCACACGAGAAGTGGGAAACATCATATATTAAAAGCAGGCATTCCTATGGGGAATCAAAACTAAAAAAAACTCGGGAAAATTAGGATTACCCACGGCAAAGATAACTTTGGTAAAACGTTTTATGTTTAAACCACTAGAGCAGTTGTTTGTTCAATTTAAGTGATGATCTTCAATAACAACTTAGTATATAGAAACATTTTACATTCTGTAAAATGTCATCCCAATCTGGCCTTGAAAGAGCTTTTCTTCTGTTCAACTCTTTCATTTTCCATCTGATCCTCAATTACTCGTACGATATACCATGAATTGTCTGCGACATCATTCTAATTCGCAAACGATTTCTTTCCGATTTCTTGTCAACCCGTTCATTTTATACGTTGGCCTCGCTTTGCAAGCTGATTTCCATGTCCATAACACCAACATTTTCAGTCAACTTTCAGATACAAAACGATACGGAGATCCAATGGGATACTTCTGTGGAGAAATGTTTTATTTGAAAAATGTGATGGGTGTCTTTACTATTACGATGGCGACGTACGTTTCATTCTCATACACTGATTATTTTCCCGTGTGCCCCTATTCAGGTTGATGAAAAATGTTATTCTGGTTATACAAAAATCTACACTATTATGCTTTTTTTATAACGAAACATATTTAATATTTGATATATATGTTCTTATATAAGTAACCTATTAAGTAAAACTATAAGCCAACAGAAACTGTCAAAGTTAACAATTGTATCACTACAGTCGATAGTAAGTTTTACATCAACTACTTAAACTAGCAAATTAAACGTTTTATTAATTATCCTTATAACAACCCATTATATGTGTAATACAACAACACATCAACATGCCTTTTTATATCCCTTATTTGGACCATCATTATTTTTGCAATAACTTGAAGCTTACTCGTCTTAAAACTTGTATATTTAATTTTGCTACTCACTATCGTCACTTCATAATAAAATGTGTGTCGAAAGGTTCTCAAAAAGTGAGTATGCATACAATGTTATATTCAAGCAAACAGAGCTAAATCCATGCATTCGTTTTTGCGCTCTGTCTTATGTCCATAAACAGAGCAGCACAAAATTACAATCAAATAATTAACTTTGAACGAGCGTTGTTGTGTCCATTGTGACTTCTGACGTTGACGTTTAAGGTTTTTCATTCTTTTAGTTATTTTAAATATTTATGTTAGCTCGCTTGCATCGAAAGCGAGAAGGCTTATTGAAACGCTCTCGAGTCCGTTTCCTGGTTAGAACCAGTACCTGGTGTCTCTGAGGGACATCTAAAGAGCGCTTCTATAGTGGGGATCGAACCCGTAACCTCAAAATCGCTAGGCAGACATATCCACTACGACACAGCGATTCTTATTGTTCAGCCTCATTGACTTAAATTTACGATTTTGCTTTTTGATTATTTTTTTCGCAGGCCGTTAACGTGTTTTGTGCTCAATTCAAAACCATGAAATGTGTTTGGATTCGTTGCAACAAACTCTATTATTATGTTTTCTATATCGGTTATAGTGTATTGTGATGTAAGCTTTTATTATAATATTTTACTTGCATTAAATGATGATTGGCGATCAGTATAATTTTTTTGCAAATGTATCTGATTATGGGATAGTCTCTGCCGTCATGAAATGGACCGTAATGCGTATTTAAATGTCACGTTAATCATTCTTTCTTCAGAGTATCTAAAGTATGAAAGCCATGTTTGAACTAAAGCTATAATGTTGAAAGCATATGACTTAAAATGTCCTTTAACATTTATAAATGATATAGGAAGTTAAAATGTCATATGTCTGGTACTTATAATGTGAGTTTATATCACGGCTTATTCAATGTATAAAACATCGATTATTGTAATGCAAACATGTTTATCATGAAAATGCGCTTTCCGGACGTTCTACAAAAACTGTGAAATTGATTGTTTTATATGTAATAATGAATCTGTTTAAATTAGCCCTATATATTCAAGATATATTCAAGATACTGATATTCTAAATATAAGGTTCAATTGTATTTACTATAGGAGTACGACAAGGCTGTAATTTAAGCCCTATTATGTTATGTGTGTATATCACTGAATTATATAAATTAAAAAAAAGTAAGAAACATAATTCACAAATTTTGTGTTGTCTCTAAATTAAATGTAAATGTGCATTAGACAAAATATGTTGTATTCAAAAGTGTGGTCGACCTGCTTCGAAGCAAAAATGGTATTACAATAATGCACAATTAGAATGTGCACAAAGGATTTAATTATGTAGTTTTTTCGTCTAGCCTGTCTATGGCCGAAAACATGTATTGTAAAGCAAAACGTGCCATTATATCTATGTTTTCGTCTCTATACGACTATATGCCTATGGCATATGATTTGTACTTTATGATTGTTGATGCTTAAGTGATGCCTGTTTTTTTTTATATGGATCGGAAATATTTGGGATAAAATCTTTTAAAGTTGTAGAAAGAGTCCAAACAAATGCATGTTAAGATTTATGTCAGCACCCATGTACTCGTGTAATAATGCTATAATGGGTGAGTGTGTGAGATATTCAGTACATATTTATTCATCTATGAGAATTTTAAAATATTGGTTACGAAACGTGGAAATACCACATTCATTATGAACATAGCTATGAAATGTTGAATTCTTTGATGGATACGTAAACCGGGTCACCTCATTACGCAATCACTTGCAATCGATAGGGTTTGCATATATGTGGGAAGAACAAGCGGTTGTTAAAAACCATTATTTTTGCAAAATTATGCTCAACGATTGAAAGATATTTTTGTACAGCAGTGTATAGAAACGTGTAATTGTTTTTCAAAACTAAAAACAAACACTGAATTTAAAAGTTACTTTGAATCTGTGTTACATTAAAATCGTTTAACAATTCCAAAATTTCGAAACGCATATGTATGTTTTCGAATTTCGTCTGTTATCAAAACTGATATTGAATTTCATTTTCTTCTTATATGCACAACATACTTAGACCTTCGTGAAGGAATATACCCATTACGTACTATACACCAGCTACAATAAATAAATGTTATATAATCATGAGTTCCCGGGAAGAAAATGTGATCAGGATTATGGCTATGTTCTTGTACTATGCTTTCGAAAGTAAAACTGCGTTTCTGAATAGCAGTTAATTACCAATAGCTGTATTGAAATGTGTGTCTTTGCGATTGTTATTTGTACTTGCAAAGGCCGGAGATCACATAGCAATACAAATAGGATCTTGAATATTTCTTGATTTCATACAAACATAATTGCAAATACAGACGAAATGACTAAATTGAACACTGATAACTCACTTAGCGAGGCTTAGACAATTTAACCATCGAGCCTTTGCAAGCGGTGTACGTTTGTATACCGAGCAAATAAAAGCATCTGTAATATTCATCAATAGAATCTGGTTTTAATGATGTTTCGTCATATCCAGAATCTGTTTTTTTTAACAGTTTTATTATGATTTTTCGAAATATTTTACAATATGTGTTTATTTCACTATGGCGAATATATGTGTATGATACTTCATCATTATTTCTTTTTAAGGAACTGAAACCCTTTTTCGAAAGATCCATGTATGTTGATAAAATGGAAACTTCGAAATTTAGAAATACAACAGCACAATTGAGGTTGTCCTCTCATGTTCTGTTTTTAGAAACTGGTATGCACCAACCAATTTCAAGAACTGAGAGAATATGTCAATTTTGAACACGCAATGAAATTGAAGACTAGAACAATTTTAAAAATATCTTCTTTATATGACAATTAAAGAAATACACTTATTCCTGGTGTAAACCTGAGAAGACAAAGTATGTTTAAAGTTTAACAATTGTTAAATGACACCAGACACTCGATATTAATACGTATGGCAAACTTCAGTATTAAATCATATAAACTTAGAGACGATGATATATAGATTATTGAGAGAATATATGTTGTTCCCACATTGAAATGTTGTATAAAATAGATATCTGCATAATATCTTTTCAATCCATTCCGGATTTTAAACATTAACTTAATGTTGTTAAAACAGTAGGAACCTTCTTATACAATCATAGCATTCGAACGAAAAGTCAATATATTTGGGTAAAATGCTTACAATTTCAATCTTTTTTTACTTTTCTCTTTCTTTTTTTATTCAGTAGTGTTATTCTGACGCATGTGTTTTATGTTCGCCATATTGCGTGTATGTATTTGACGATGAGCTGTGTAATTATGTTGTTGTTATAAATACACTGTATGTTGTGTTTTGTTACGTGTACGCAATTAATTTCATTTTATTACCCCGCACTGCTGTCTATTCATACGACACATGGACACTAACATGGTACCATTTTAGTGTTCGTATGTCGTATGGATAGATATCAGCGCGGGGCATTACAATGGAATTAATAGGGACACGAAAAATTAAAAACGTGCATTTTATATCTACAAACATCTATGTTACCAGAAAACATCTCGTTTTGAAATTTTGGATTTGGCTATAAGGAACATTGATTTTTTATTGGGTAACTATATTTTACGAAATACTTTACGAAATTTCCGTTGATTTTTGAGTATTAATGTTACTTTAAAAGTTTCAAAAGCAATATGAAATGACAACTCTCATCACCCATGGCGACTATATTTGTAAATATTCAAAATAAGATATTTGGAAGAGGGTCAATCCATATGATTTCTGTGAAAACTACAATGGCAAACGAACGCATTGCCATTGCGTTTGAACTCAATCAAACGATCACCATACTTGGCCCGATTATTTAAATTAATGTAAGGGTTTTGTTATACATAATTTTACAATGGATGGACAATTAAGTGTACACAACTTTTGTAAATGTCACTTACTATAGCGGAACGTCCATCCTCGGTTTAAAGATCTTAATAAATTGCTCACTTATTTTCAACAAATAGATATTCATTGTGTTAATCCTTAATGAAGTTTTCGTGACACCTTTTCGTTACGACAGACACATAACACGTATGGCTTCGAACAGTGTAAATGTTGTTTGATCGAAGACAGTATTTCGAAATCCCGTTATATTTTAATGTATATTTTAAGGTGAGGTTGTGGTTGCCATGAGAAATTATCAATTTTAATAGTGCAAAGGCATTTTCTCGTAAGGGATACAAGCGACTAATAATATTAACTTTCCAGAAAGATAAATCATGTGTATGTGTATAAGGTCATTACCATAGATGTATATTCAATCACGCGACATTAAAAATGAGCAGCTATCAGCATGTGGTGTGAATAGTGGAAATGGTATTAACTACAGCCTCATAATAAGTCTGGATTCAAAAAAAGATTCTCACTGTCTGATCGCATTCGTAAAATCGGTTGCATTAATTATCCGTTCAAATATCTTAAATAAAGTGTTGACGTGAATCTGGTTTATAAGTTAAGGAGTAGTCATTGAGTCACGTACAAAAACAACGAACACAAATCAATGCACTTCGTCCGATCGTATTTTATTTGCCATTTAAGTTATGTTTCCAAACAGAAACAAATCAGAGTAAGGCGAACACAATGTTTTAAGTTTTTTTTAACATCGCTTTATTATATCAATCCACGTGTATGTTAAACATTTTGAATGAGAATTACTTCGCTTTTTAAACTGAAGTGCGAGCAATAGTGATATGCTGTTTGTCTATAGATGATACTATAAAGTCAAGTTAGAAGTTCATGCTTCGTGTAAGAAACATATCTCGTTTCCATATTGACAATATTTGGATGTGTTTGTTTTTACTTAAGACGAATCATTTTTTTATCTTATTTAAACACATTCAAGCAACTCGTTTTGGAATGTAAAGAATGCTTGAATTACTTACCAAACGTGTTGATATGTTTCGTATGCAATTATAGGAATCGTTCTTGCCGATACAATTCAGATTCACCGAACAATATTCCATTTATTAAAAAAAACAACTGTGCGATGTTGATGATAAGAAGAATTGTTTTACAAAATTCGGTCAATTCGAATGTGTTTAATCAGAGGGTTACATCAAGAAATGTAAAAACAAATTAGGTTAAATTCAGTGTAATTTAATGCAAATAAGATGTATCTATCAATGGGCTGTTATAAAGACGTCGTGTCCATGTTAACAAACAGTACACTCTGTAATCTGCAAAAATTACCTCACCGAATACGAGTAGATGGTATAATTTTACACAAATATAAATATATTGTTACTTAAAACCGTACTACATCAAATCTCATGGTTCTAGTAAAAGTATAAAACAATTCGTGTTAACCCATTTAAGCCTAGAGTCTAGAAAAAAAGGCCTTGGCAATCAGCGTAGACCCAGATGAGACGCCGCATGATGCGGCGTCTCATCAGGGTCTCCGCTGTTTGCTTAAAGGAATTTCTGTAAGAAATATTCTAAAAATAGAAATAAATATACCAAACATCTCAAATTTTGGAAATAAATTGATCCAATTTAGAAGTATGGGAGAGTCCACTCGGCATAAATGGGTTAATGAAGGATAATGGATTGAAACACGCATAGTTATGGTATTGAATTTCGTGTTTCTATAACACTTCGTTAAAATCAACTTTTTGCAAAGAACAATTGATGTTTTTATTAAAATGCGATAACGCGCAATTGTAAACGTTTATACTGCAAGTATAATAGAAAGAACAAATTTCTTGTGTTTAAAATGTGCTTACAATAATTAATTAAGTCTAAACAGTTGATTCAATATATCTCTACCGACACTAAAATTACAAATACGCGCCACTTCTAAAAAGTTTTAACACATACTTATATATAAATGTAATATAATTTACGTGCCAAAACGATATGCACCACATCTTTGCTGTGTACAAATGCAAAACAAAACACCATTTTCCGTTCATCTAATGTTTGAGATACAATTTACCAATGCGTTGTGGATTATAGCAATGTTTTTTTACCTACAATGTATTTTGTTGCAATTGCAGAACACAATTTTTTAAATAGACGACTGTTAAAGACCAAAGAAGCAGTATAAAAGGGCCTCAAACTTACACAATGTCTACTTTTCAGCTGTAGACTGGTGTGTAAACAGCAGAAAACGAAAATGATTTTTTCATAATATTTAAGTTTGTATTTAATATTTTCCAATGAAATTTGGCATACATATACTTCAGTATACAAACAATATGTATGTGTTATTTGGTGATTGTAAGTTATATAGTTTTTGACTTACAGAAAAAAGTTTTTTGTTGTCTCCTTGAAATTCAAAAATCCCTGTAAATGCTTAGCACCGCCCACTTGAAAGTTATGAACTTCTCTCAGCCAGTTGCTTGCGAATGACTCAGATCAAGTTTACAGATTCAACACTATACCAAATTGCTGTCTGCTCAAACACGTGTTTCTGTTTATAAACACTCTAATGTTATCAGCAAATCACTGTAAGATAAACCCAGCCCACTAGCTAATGTAGGTTAACATTTTACCACCGCAAAATCAAGCAAGTGAGATCCGGCTTTTAAGATGAGGCGAACAAGCACTTTAAAGTTATGGATTTTACGAATGGTATAGTATGTTATCATCGCTGACAAATTACAATATAACGTTACGAAGGCAAAGTGGCAATAACATACGAAGCAGCTTTAAGGAACGAGTCACAATTATGTCGTTTGCTTCAAGGCTACACAGGAAGCAAACAATAAACAGCGTTTGAGTAGCAATAATAATACCGAATCCAGATCGGGTCAATTGGTGGTACTAGATTATAGCCTCTGCTTGTACTCTGGTTTGCCTTCGTTTCCATGTCAAGTTATTATGTTGTAAAGTTTGATTGTAAATCAATACAGTTTATGAATTTGAACCCCATATATAAATCAAACTTTACGGATATATTTAGTTTAGCTTGTAGAAATAGATTTTTATTAAAGATACACTTTTGTTATACATTTGATTTTTGTTTATTTATTTTTTTTTATTTTCAACGGTGTTTTACGAAATCGGCAACTGAATGACCATGATTCGTGTTCTGTTGATGGAGTGTTGTTTTTAATGCAGCAATCTGAACATGATGTGTTATATGTAATATGTGTTATACGTATCTACTGAAGTATATATTTAGTCAATAAACAGAAGAAAAATGAGTATTTGTCAATTATGGGGAAAATGTGGTATTATGTTTTTTAACTGTTCACATATCATTTCTGTATACCCCATTTATTGGCAATGATTATATTGCAAGAAATAAGATCAATATTATTACAAATATCTTCAAGCTGGTAAATGTGAAGACATTTAAAGAGTGTACTTATGCCTTGTATTTAAAGGCTCTCTACATTGTCTGCATATTCTGTAGCAATAAGAACGCGCAAATGATAAATCGAAATGCAATCAATCATACGAGTAGCAGCGTTATTAAACCATGGTAAGAGGCTCTTATTCCACAAAGATTATTTGAACTACAATTAAAGGGACAAGTTCAAATTAGGATAATTCATGAATGTTGCTATCTTTCAAGTATGAGTCTTTGTCATAAATGATATTTCGCTCCCTAATAAATAGTATTTTCAATATGTGACATAAAGTTAGAATATTGTCGTTTCGCACATTGTACCAATGTTCCTATCAAAGTTTCCATTACAACTTTAAATAATGTAATACAGTTTAGACAAATATGCAGGTTATTCGGATAAAACACGAAGTTTTATAACGTCTGTAATTATAAAATAGTTTTTTACTAGACTTCCTTTACCTTTATTTAAAATACCTTAAATTTATTGAACATTTAGTTTGAACCATCAAAAACTGTTACTCTTTTGGTTTGATTAATAACGTATACCAACCAATTAATGTCATCTTATAAACGTAATAGCATAATCAAAGTTATGATATTAATGTTGTGTTCATTGATATGAATCTCAGTATTATATTTCATGTATTTATTTATTATTAACATAGTATTTAGTATTCATTTATTACTAGTGCTTCTCTATGTCGTGCCACCAACAACAACGACCACAATGGAAATAAGGGATATTGCTCTTTTTTCTGTAATCCTTGACGTTAGTGTTTATGCCATAGTGCATTCTATGCATGCACCTTTCAATTATGATTGTTTTTTACTTCATATTGTTTTATGTACATGTTGTTTAAATGCATTGTGTGTATGTATGCTATCTCCGAAATAAATCTATCTCTATAAAATATGCAAAGCCTCTACTTTTAATTTGAATTTTTAAAGATGAAGACGATACTTAAATGGACTATTAAATTAATTGAAAGCTAGAATACCGAATAATAAGAACAAAACATGTTGGCAAAAATGTGCGTTTCTGACGATATCTTAAATGCATTAAAACGTGTACCAAACCACTTGCTGCAAGCTTAAGACGCCAAGTAAGGTGATATTATAAACATATATTCAATGACAAATGTCTTTCACAATACACATTAAATCTCTCGACTTAACAAACTGTTGAATCATGCCATATGTGTTGGTCAAACAATTAGGTTGGAAACATCCTCACCTTGATATTTCAGAAGCGGGCGTTTATAAAATACATTGCCAAAGGTATGGACACAACATGCAAAATTCGTTTCGTTTTGTTAATTGCATGAAGCGTTAAATAGTTATGTGATATCGATTATACTGTCAATAAACTTATCATAACCTCGCTTGTCGTACCAGAACCATATTGCGTTAATTTGATGGGGATTAACTTATATTGATTGTTATACTAAGAGTCCTGTAAATTAGCGCTGAATCGGAAACTCGAATTCCAAATCTTAACCAATATAGCGGTATGCAAACGTACTTCGACATCCGCTATTCGAAGAATTGAATCAATTGGAATTGCGCTGTTGCTATGATAATATGTTCTGATTTTTGTGTATATGACCCTCCGCTTGTTTCACCATCAGAATATAATAATATGTGTATATACAAAGTTTATTAAACACTGTATTCTTAATCTTTCCAAAAAAACAGTCAAACATGTTTGATCTCTAGCTTTCATGTATTATCACGCAATTGCTGTATTTTAGCACACTGGTAAAGTGTTCAATCTCTATTTTAGCACACTGGTATAGTGTGCAATCTGTAGAAGCACGTATGATGTACAAGTAACACTCCGCCGCAAACCCTACCGCAAACTCTGATGGATGGCGATGACTTAATATAAAGGCGTGACGGTCACTCAATCCCCTAACACGAGTCCATAAGTAAAAAGAACTGCTAAAGAACGTGTTACACCGAGGCAACGTATACAGAGCTGACTGGTGTATTATCGTTTTCGGCGTTAATTGCAGAAAAGTCAAGGGTTGCACATGATATCAAGACTTGGTCGGGATGAATTATATTAACTGGAACATGCATGTCTTTCATCACCCTTTTTGGCACTACGCCACCAAGAGTGCATATCAGTTTATTTATTAACACCCGCTGGAAGTCACCCAAATGCTTATATGTCGTATTATTCCTGTGTAGAACATCGAGGATAAAGCAGTTCATTAAAGCTGTTATGACATTGTGTGTCCTGACGTAATCACCAGTTGTGTATAACGTAACCGGTTGGAATAACCAATCGTAACACATTATGATGAGTATATGTATTGGTAACAAGCACTGATACTGTTCGAATGTTGCAGTTTATTTGTTACAAAATCGCTATGAACAAAATACACTAGCTTTATGTTTGACGACAAAAATCGGTATTTATTAATTTGTGTAGCTCTATTGCATTATACATAACAATAAAACGTTATTAATGATGGTCGTCGACTTAGTTTTTATATAAACAGTATTAACATGTTTTATCTGCCAACCGAGTTATGTAACCAAATACAATTAGCATTATTTTAATTCGTTTTCAGTAGCAATGATGTATAGCCAAATGGTTTCTCATAATGATGTTATTTTCATGGTTCAAATGGCTTACTTGGTACACAGCAATTTATAGATATTATACCTCAATGCACTACCAATTATTTGAGAGTAAAATCAAATTCAATGACGCCGGAGGTATAGGCCTAGTTCGAATATGGTCACATTTATAACTCACTTTTGATGACACTTGGTCGAAATGTTCATTTAAACATGATTGCATCCATGTTTGAATATGCTTCAAGTGGGGTCAATGGTTCGAAAAAATGTGTACTTTGAACTAGGTAAACGCTTTAGGGCCAACGTTGCCCTCTTGCATTTCAAGCCATTTCAGTGATTTTTTTGCCTTTCTTTGGTTCCGTGTTTATTCTAAGTTATATTATATACAATATCTAAGGAGTAATACAAGTACAAATTGCCAATTATTATGTCGCCAACACTGTTTGATTAATGCTGATTATTAAAAGTGAATAATAATGTTTGTAGAATACCTCAACTCTACATGTATTATCTTCTTCATCCTTTTTTCATGTTGCAGTGCTGAAAAGAATTGGTTGTTTGACCGTGTCCATTATTCTGTATTCTATTCATGTGTACCGTTTATTATCTTTGAATTTGTATATTCAAGTTTTACTTAAAAGGCTAAAAAGTGTGCTATCTGTTTTAGAAACATGCATTAAGCTACATATGTATATACAACAAAAAATTATCGATTATCCCGTCTATGTTCTGTTTACAAACGACATACAAAACAGTCCATCGGGCATTTTGAAGCCTCGTGGAAATCATTTCCGACATACTGTTGCGTGGGAGATTGTATCTCAAATCTACAACGAAAACCGTAAACTCTGTAGGCCATAGCTGATTATAAACGCAACATAAAACGCGTATATGCTGATGGATTAACTAATGCAGATTGTTATGATAACTGTCCTGTCAATTGTCACAAACAACGGAAGCAATAACTCCTGATGATAACTTGACGTGTGCAATCTTAAACCGTCCTCACATTTTTCCAAGAATAATATCGACAAAGATTGTGTTGTTGCTAGTTAATATGCTTTAACATACTTATTTTTAAACATCATGCCACACGTCATATGAAAGGTCTCGTTCATAGCATTGTATGTTACAATTGACATGTGTCCTCCTACGAAAATTCTATAAAACTAACTTGGATGGCCGTAAACAAATGTGTTAAAAAACTGCAGTTAATCAGTTTTATGTTGTTATAGTATAGACTTTGAAAATGCTTCCTTATTTATATTACAATAATATTTTGTGGGGAAAATTTAATATTGACTCATTAGTGCAGGATATTATCGTGATGGGTGTAATTGCTAGAACACTGAATATTTCGCAAGCCAACTTTTATTGAATCTATTCCATCAATCTATTTACATTTAATTTATGTTATGCTTCCAGTGGTTTATAAAGAAAAATCAGTGAATTAAAACTGATAATTCACTGTTTAAAACAGTAAAAATTAACAGTGTAAATTATCGAACATTTCACTGTTATACTGTAAAATGATCTTGTTTTCATGACGTTTTGACGTCAATATTTGATTTGTTTCAATTGAATTCATTTGTCATCATAGATAAAACAAATTATGATCACTCGTTAATTAAATTCGATATTCCACCAAATCCAACAAATATCCTATATTAATTTCATCCGATGTGATCAAAATATGCGACTGACCGAGCCGAAATATTACCGAGCAAAATCAGTTATATAATTTTCTTCTGACATCAACGTGAAAAGTTTCCCTATGTACTTTACCAAGCAGCCCGACGGCATTATCTAATGAAATCCTCAATGTTAATACCGAGACATTATAAAAAATGTCATGATACGGTAAAATGTCGCGTTTATATGTACCTAATGAATACTAGGGTAATAAGACTCAATATGTTAATAGAATCACAATGGAAACGCTGAGACAATGTGCATGTGGGAAAATACCACGCAACTGTTTTTGATCATGTTTGTGTAAGCGCAAGAATCTTCACTAAGTAGAAAATAGTTCCTTGGCAATTTTAACTGCTAACCAGGAGTTACCGAGGCAACCTATCCTACGTAGAGTGTATTTCGGGGACATAATGAAATGCTCCGTGAAAAAGGAAATGCGTATCAGTTAAGTGTTATCTGAACAGGATGTCTTGTATCTATAAAGCAAGTATATATAAAGCGACGTATACATGTTATGCTGATATGGTATGCGTTTTAAACAGTATTATTTACCGGCACAAGCAACAGTTTAAAGACCGTCGTTTAAAAATGAATTTATTTACTTAAAGTACTTTACATATAGAAATATATAATTCTTTATTGAATCGGGCAAGATTAACAGAGACGAATGACCGAACAAACACCTTGCAGATACGATATAGCATTATTACAGTTGCGAAAATTTTCAATTGATTATTGGCTTCTGCGGTTAAGTTTTGACCCGTGAAGTAAATCAACAACCGGATGGCACTCTCATATACGCTTATGGTATTTTCTATCGAAAACTTGAGTAAGTGTTCACATTGCAAAATATCACGTAACTCCATTTCGATAAATTTTACAAAGCACATAGATTGTATTAAGTAGAAACTAAATCCCTTTGTTATTAGAACTTCGTAATGGTGTCATGACTTTCATCTGTCCTAGATTGGATAACTTTATATCGGTAACATACTACATACTCATAGTGGAATATAATGTGTTTCAAAAGATTAGACGTTCAGAATTTGTATGTCTTTTAACTCTCCAAATGCATTTGTTTCTATTAAAACACAAACATAGTACGGATTGACAGAAATGTCTTCTTCCTTGTACATTTAACAGGTATAAGGTAGTTGGGAATAAGAATAGTACAATTTATCATTCTTACTTGTAACATAAAAGTTTAAAATGGCAATTTAACTAAGGATGTATAATGATCTGGTTGTCTGCTCGTATCTTATTGTATGTTTCAGTGTACATTTATCTTTGATAGTATTGACATTAGTCATAACCCTGCAATAATATCGTGCATTTACTCCTGGTACAACTATATATCTGGAATTACTGTTGATTATGACGGTTAATCATGTCATATTCAAAATATGTGCATACTCTTGAATGTTTATTGACCCAAACTTGTAGTCACACTTTCTTGTTCTGATGCGTTATAGAACTCGACAGCATTTATTTATAATTGTATTAAGTTATATCAATGAACATTATGTCAATAACACAAATATATACTATCTTATAGGATTGTCATTGTATTATTAATAGTTGTCAGAGACTATACAGTGTATCTGGTGTATGTAAATATTTTTATCGTTTGAATCATAAACAGTAATTATGTTTCTTTCAGTAAATTATAAATCATTTATTTCAGTTTTGGGTCATATAATGATAAACCACGCGTGAAAATAAGTATTATATGACCACTTGTACATTTTTTATTTGGTCAGTCCCTAAAAAGCACCATAATGGCATATACAATCTTTGCCATCAATTGCAGACTTTGTTTGTAGACATGATACGCACAATACGCGTTGACGTACATACAGTAAAATTAGTTACAAGTAATTGAAAAGCATAACAAAAATAAACAAATAACTGCTATAAAATACTCATTGTTAATGACAAACCTTGCGATGTAGAATCAAAACCTTCAAAACACAATTAAAACAAAAAAAATAAACAAAGATACAAACATCATCAGCGCTGCTTTGAAGCAATGAAAATAAAATGTTTTTTCGTAATAATAATGATTTTGCAATTTAAACGTGTTTTGCGAGTAACAAACAATACAAAAATGGGTCAATTGATAGATTCACTACAGCAAACTACATTTCTGACCTAATTAGTTTAACATTCATGTTTTGAGTGTTTTAAATGTTTGTATTCAATATAACGATAGTGTACGAGCAATATTGTTATATTGCAATGTTTCATATTATTTCGGTTCGTATTTTTATTTTTGACCACTTGAACAGTCAATGAAAACAGTTGTTTAGATGTTTAAATGCCATTTATACATTTTTTTATCTTTTTGTGTCCTTTATTTTGTATATGTCGAAACTTTCGAATGAATATATTGAGAACAATCGTGTACTGTGCATCATACCGCTAAGTCGATATTATTTGCTGTTTAAGGCATGTTCCATCAATATCTGTCGTTTATGTCTTTGATGTATTTCAAGGAGGCTATTCAAACATTATTCTTCTATATGTTTCGTATAACCCAATATCTAATGATAAGAAAGTGGTGCTCTTGCATAAATTTAAATTTCAAGTAGTGTCAATGAAATTTTGTTGTATATTTGTTTATTTGGACATCAGTGTTTTGTGTTTTAATTTGTAGTTTTGTTCAAAGCAAACACAAACTAACAGATGCGGATTGCGGTTAGTTGGATTAAAATAAGGAATCAGTGTATTTTTATAAAGATATTCCGTTTTGATAATTATTTGATTGCATGGATTGTAACAAGAAAAGAACGATCGCTTTACATTTTGAAAATTATATGTCAATATTTGAAGCCTCGTGTATGTTTTTGCTTTCATATAGTGTTGAATGTCCATATATAGTCGGCTATTGATTGGCTGGCGAATTACTTCTCGATACAAGATAACACTTTTAAAGGCCACTAAAACAAACGGTTTAATGCCCAGAACGTTATTGTTACGTATGTATGAGCTATCGACATTTATGACGTGCATGTCTTTTTAAAAAAGAACATAACCACCCGATGCGTAGGTTTCAGTTGGGGACAATAGTTCGTCACCACAAAGTATTAAATGGGAACTTATCATAATCCTTGTATTATTGAGTGCAAACGCTAGGTAGTCGATACTGTTGGGGTATTGTAAATATGGAACACTTTAAACACATACGAGTATAAGCGGTCTCGAGAGGCTATGTGGCGAATTGGAGCTTGAACAAGCATATTATTTGAGAATTGTGCACGATCGCAATTCAAATAGTTGTCGTTATAATGTTCAATATAACTTCACAAGTAATGTCAACCACTTACAAAACGAAACGAGATCATCGCACCAGCCTACATACCGTTTTTGTGAACATGCTGTTTCTACATTAAATAAGAAAACCATTCATCTGAATTCTCTACCTTTACATTTGATTGCACTGGTTGGTGTTTTTATATTGCAGCGTAGTTTGAAATCAAGAAACATTGGAAATTTACGAAAAAACTTTTATTCGAACAAAATACATAAGCAAGTACGCTAACATTATCTGTAACAAGGATTATGCTGACTGCTCCATCAAATTTTTAACACTGAGCAAGGTAAGTTTAATACATTTATTTATGTCGGTCTCCAATCGTTATCAAGTCTTTCAGCTGGAATTTGTTTTGGTTCTCATTTTAAGTAGCCATTACCTTAAGCATTTATAAATAAGCCCAAGATAACCAACATGAACGCCTTGGCATTGGTATAAGAGACATGAGTCGTTGCATGATAGCAACGCAATTTATTTTAAAGTTATTGAGTTCAAACTAATTGTCTTTTTTGAGTTTACGTGACCTTGACATTGAACGAGCAGTCGAGGTGTTATTACAAGGTGCTAGTAATGTTCCACTACAGTAGCTATAACTTAAACAGTTTTCATCTCCGAGTTTAAAAGGCGACACTAATAAACGTCTGCTGACTCAACGCCAAACGCAAACGTGATAACCGACAATTGTTTCAGTTTAACTCAATAAATAAAAAAAGAACACTACACAATAAAAACACAATCAAGCCAGGTCTGTGGTATATTTTAAGAGCGTTTGTGATAAGCATATACGGTTTTTTCCTCAATATTAGATTTGGTTCAAACTGCCTTCCATACACAATAATACATGTGGTTCATAAGTAACGATTATATTCACTGCAATACAGCCACAGATAAATAATTATTATAATTTATCTAAATGTAAAGCTGACCACATATTTATCCATTAATCATAATAAAATATGTTTATCGCATCTTTAAGATGTCTGCCATTATTCTAATAAAATTCAAAAACAATATGTTTATAACATAATAATGTGAAGGATATTCATTTTAAAAATATTTGTTCATTTTCCTAAGTCTCATTCTTTTGATGAGTTGCACAATCCGAACGTATTGACCGTGCACATTCCATATATACGTATATCCACGCAGGCCGTTCAGTAGTAAAAGCTTGAACTGTATAAAACGTTCATAAATATACGAACTAAATATCGCATTCACGGTCTCTTGACACTTGTAATAACACAATTCAAATCAAGAAAAAAAGGTTGGATTGTTTTTATCTTTTCTTGGTATATTCTACCAATGTATTCATCCAATTATTAAAATAGGCATACCATTTAAAGACATGCTTATACGTTTAAACGTGTCATTTTCCACAATTATGGCATTTCGTCATACATAAACAGTGCGTTCGTGGTTTAAGTATTAATTTAAACGGAATCTGCGAGTAAAGCAATCTTCGACTTTACTTCAACATCACTCGTTTCTTTGCTTGTGCACCGCCGGTATCAAATGTTTTATTTACTATGGACTTTCAAGTATGTGTCCACTCGTGATACACGTCTTGCATGTATCGTTTTATATGATTCCAGACGAACGGCATTGCGTGTGGCTAACCACGCAATAGAAGGTCGTGTTAACATGTATCAATATACAGGCAACGAAAAAAGAAAACAACACATAATTGGAAATTAATATTTGTAAACGAATATCTAAACAACCCTACAGAAGCCTATTCAGATTCTTCCAGTTTTTGTTTTGGTCATTAAAATAAAAAAAAGTAAAGAAATTTGAAACAATGTAGAAGAACCACTTGCAGAGTTAATAGATTGTTGGTGTTATTAACACATGCGGAAAACCCAAAGTCTTCTGTCACCATAAGCGGATATTCTCTTCCCGGGTTTCTTTCGAACTTTTGTAAGTGAAGCTACGACTTGTAGTCCTCTGACGATTGAAAACCTTTCGGAGTTCAAACCGGAAGTTCGTTCCGGATAAGATATAAATATAGAAATTTGCGGCATAATTTACTAACGACCACACAGCCGCAATATCCATATACGGCGTAATCGCGATGTAGAAGCTGTATGCGTCTCTACTTCCACGCGATTTCAATACCAAATCGAATGCAAGAGACATTGTCAAGAGTGGTAACAAAGTTCCAAGGAATGTGAACGATACACCCAAAAGCATACTGGTGGTGCGATGAGATTTCCTTATCGGTCTATGAAATCGGCTACGCTTGTCTTTGTCCTTATCTTGCTGTTGAATTTCACGTCTAACCTTGAATATCTGATAAAGGACCATGCCGTTGCAGACAATCACAAAACCCACTGGCAGAATAAACGTTAAGGACATGTTGTAAAAGTATATGTGAAGGTTCACATAAAGCTCCCAGAAATTATCGCTGGCCCCGCACGTGATTTTATCTATTTTCTCCACCATAACAAGCCGAAATACCTGGCTTAAGGACAGCCCTGCAAAAAGCAAAATTATTGTCCACGTCGCTCCGGACCTTCGTCGGATTAGAAACTTCTTAAACGGGAACCAAACAGCTAACAACCTCTCTAACGCCATCATAACAATCAACCAGGATGACATCAAGTACGCGATATGTTCTACGAAATTAAACATCTTACATCCAAAGTCATCGAACTTTCTGAATATTATGTTGGTTGGCCACGTGTCAGATGAATAGTCGTCAATAAGTCGTGTTTGCCGGATGAGGAGCGTCAACGTGTCAAATATGGCCAAAGCGCTTAGGTATTGGGAATACGATTTGTGCCGGAGGGCTTTAGACTTCATCACTATCAATGACAGGACATTTCCAACCATCCCCGCGAAAACAATTATTGGCGTCAGCACGAATTTAATCCAGAATCCCCATTTCGAAGGCTGTTCAAATGCTGGAAAATCTGAAAGCAGTTTTACATTATAGTAAAGTCCATATCACATTCATGTATTAATCTATCGGGATTTACAGACATTGAGAACTGCTTTATTGTCGTAGTAAAACATTGTACTATCAACATACTTAAACAGAAAACATACAAATGTAATAGCAATATTGTTTTTCTTTTAAATCTTAATTGTTAATAACGTTTTTCTTCTGTATTATTCTACTAAAATATGAACCAAGGCAAGCTTCACAAGACCGTGTTGTATTAAGTAAGTTACAGTCTCTAAAATATAAATATGCATTTTTACTTGCACGTAATTTCTATCAGATCTAGACCATTATGTATAGCATTACATAAGAATAATGCCCTAATTGACAATTGTCAACGTATCAATCAAAAACTGTGTTGTCTTATCATATCCAATGTTGCATGATTCAAACACTGTTTGAACATGTAGATCATGTGTCAATAAATCTTTAACAAAAGTGTTATAGGTGTTATCCGCATATCCGCAACTTCGGAAAACCCCATCTTATCCGTTCATATACCATCAACGCTGACCCATTTTATTTACCTATAAAACTATTAAAGGTTTAGAGAGTATGTGTATTTAAATGGATTTCAAATGCGGAAGCTTTGTTCGTACTCCAAATTAGTTGGCTCTTCCAAAATACAGCCTATTCTGGAATTAATATATTGTTTAACAAGTAACATGTAATAGAGATGTATATTCGTATATTCACTAACAAAGAGTATCTTTCGTGAGCAATTAACAATGATTTGAAACGCAAAACACTCGTCTAATAAGTACAGAGATACGCGCTTATTAAACACACAGAGAGGAAATTAGCATCGTGGCTTATGTTTGTCAGTTAATGTGCATGCGCATAGCGTTGTGCAATGCTGACGTTTGAGAAGTCTCAACGAATACTTTTCAATTCAATTGCAATTGCCTCCTAACACCAGTTTAATTTATATGCACTATGCAAATATATAAAGATAATAAGTAAGCCTAAAATGGAATAAGTTATCACAGAACTGATGAAAGTTCAAATATATCAACCATTTCCAAGGACACTTAAGTGTTTTTCATTTTGTGAAAAAAAAAATAGTCATCGGTTGCAAAAACAATAAGGACTAAAGTCTATCAATCAAAGGTCATGTGATTCTCATAACTAATTGTCTTAAGACATTTTAATAAGTATAACTAATTATACTGCGTTAGAGACTACAATACGTCTTTGGTGCTTATTGTTTCGTGTTCACTCCACTGCTCGAAGAATATTTTGAAAAATGATCCCAAATTAACAATGCAATTACACTATTAATTTGTAAAAAAGCAATTTGTTTGGTTTCAGTTATGAAGAAGTGTCCAAAAAAAGAAAAAAGAAATACAAAATGTATGCAAAAATATCTTACCTGCGTAATAAGTGTCACTGCTGTTTTCCGCAATCCATTGGAAAATCGTGGTGTTGTTCTCCATGTTCAGTATCCGAGCACTTCAGTTTCCAACATATGAAGATAACAAATGCAATACCTCGTAACTGAAACGAATATCTACAACCAATAATTAACAACGTCATGGAATAAAACATATAAAAGATATCAGTGATACTTAATTCTACAATGCAAGTGTGTGCTAAATACAATAAATTCGTTCAAAACACCGCTGCTTCTCGAACATATAAAGTAAATGGTATATTAAAGGCACACGCGTGAATACTTCCTCTCAAGATTGTTTAAAAGAAGCAGGTGGCTGGTCGATAGAACATGTATTATCGACATATGACATGTGTATGATCAATTCTGCTATTTGGTAAAGAATGTAAAACCATGTGGCGAGTTAAATTGCGAAGCAACCTCTCCAGTTCCACTGATTTTAAAGTTATTTGTAGTGGAACAATGTCAACAAAGTAATTCAAGCACAATCAGTCGCTATTGAAATTGCCCATGCATTCCAGCAACATAATCTCGGCAAACAGACTCTGAACTCCGTCAGAAGATAGTCAATAAACGATATTTCCTACAATGGATATTGTCAACAAATCAGGTATTGTGCGGGTGCAACTGACGTCTGTAATACTGAATAATGATGTTGAATTTACAGATAAACATGGCAGAGGCTAATTTAATAGGCACGAACTAGTAGTTTACAGTCCTTGTAGAGTACTTGAGCACTTGAACAAGTATTGATTTCATTTTGTTTTAATACTTAAAGAAAATTGCCTGATTTATTAAGTATACATGAATGTCAGTATATTTAGGTTTAAATTATAGCATGATACATGGTTATATAGTTAATCGATATTTATAGGCAAGCGTATCGTAGTGGATATCGTATGCGTTGGCATTAACCTTAAATGTAACAAAATTAATAAGAGCAGTGGAACTAGAAGATAATTTGTATAAACACCACTAGTATGAGAAGACACATGATGACTTCATCGGTTTACATGCAAAAATATACATACCAATATTTGTTATAAAAAGGATATATGTCGTATACTGGAAGAATACATAGAGGAGATTTGTATGATCGAATGTTATAATAAATATACCTTTCTATAACCACGAGTAAAAAACATAATTATGCGACCAACACAACACAGTTTTGTTTTGAATTAAGCTAAAGTGCAATAAATAAAACAAAAATAGGTAACATTCTAAAACGTGTCATGTCTGCACATTATGAAATTGTGTAGTCAATAACGTCAAAAATGATTAAAGAAGTACGGTGGTAAAAGCGTCATAATGCATGCGTTATTGTATCTAAAAGATAGATACTTTATTGTTGATAGCATTCATTGATTTATGACAAACAAATGTTTGTGGATATTCTACATTCGTCTTAATTTGCCCTGGAATTAACTGATGTTGTTGATGGAAAATAATCCAAATGAGATTTCGATAGTATCTGATGAGTCACTGTATACAAAGTAAGAAAGTTCAATTATTATCCTTATGGCGTTTTTTTAAGTATTATAGACACCGAATACAAACTTATAGCAATTGTTTAATTTAAACCAATACATGTTGCAATAGTGCAAGAATGTCACTATGTCCCTTTTTTCTTCGCGGCACGTATGAGACGTGGAGAGAGTTAAGGAACGAAACCAAGTATGTATGGAATATTAATCGGCAAAATCGCTGAAAATGTCTTATAAGAGTCAAATCGGTCATTAAATGTCATTTAGTACTGGTTCTTATGGATAATTTGGCAATTTACAGCATCAAGTTAAGAAGTTAATTGGACAGATTCGCGTTTATATCATTTGAGCCGCTCTCGGCTGCAAGAGCGTATAGTATCATCCCAGAGTAGCCTTTGCAGTCCGCACATGTTAATCATACACGACACTTTCCGTTTTTTCTTTTGTTTGTTTCAAGGATGACACATGCTTATATGGGACGAGCCTTTACGAACAAGCACTACGCCCGGTTATCACAGAACGCGGCTCATTTGTATTAGCGACCTGTTATCAATTCCACTTCTTTGTCCATATTGATTGAACAAAGTTAGGTTACTATACATAATTTCTGCGATAACATTGCTGCTTGATATAATTGTTTCGGTATAATGATATACACACAAATAAATAATAAATGTCAACATAAACATGATTTGAAACCGAAATAGAACAAAATATACATCCGAGTTTGATACATTCTAAATAACTATGTCAGATTGTCTTATTTTATATTTCAATTGTGCAACTTACCGCTCAAGATTTCGTGAAATTTCAATATGAATCGCGTCACATCACAGTTCAAATTACCCATAGGGACGATGAATACCCAAAATTACTAACAACGTCAAACAATAAACCATGAAAAAGATATCCTTGAGTCCTAATACTACATTGTAAGTGTGTGCTAAATACAACTTACTCTTTCAATACATCGCTGCTTCTCGAACATCTAAAGAAAATGGTTAATAACAAAAAAACACGCATCATACTTTTTCTCTAGATTGTTAAAAATAAGCAGGTGGCTGGTCAATAGAATATGTATTGTCATCAAAAGCCATATGTATGATCAATTGTGTTATTTTAAATAATATTTAAAATCATATGGCGAGTTAAAGTCTGTAGCAGTTTCTACCAGTTGCTGTTGACATTGCCTTAACAGTCCAGCAACATAATCTCGGTGTATGATCGAATATTATAATAAATATACCTTTCTATAACCACGTGTGAAATGCATATGCGACCAACACAACACTACTGTTTTTACTTTAAGTTGAAGTGCAATAAATAAACAAAAATACATAACTTTATATAACGTGTTATGTCTCCACATTATAAAATTGTGTAGTCAATAACGTCAAAAATGATTTAAAAGGTACGGTGGTAAAAACGGGATAATGTATGCGTTATTGTAGCTAAATGATAGATACTTTGTTGTTGATATTATTCAATGATTTATTGCAAACAAATGTTTGTGGATATTCTACATGCGTTTAAATTTGCCCGGGAAATTAACTGCCACTGGTTCACTGATGTTGTTGATGAAAAATAATCCGAATGAGCTTTCGATAGTATCTGAAGAGTCACTGTATACAAAGTAAGAAAATTCAATCCATTTTTTTAAGAATAATAAACACCAAAAACAAACTTATAGCAATTGTTTAATTTAACCCAATAAATGTTGCAATAGTGCAAAAATGTCACAATGTCCTTTTTTCCTCTGCGCGGCACATATTCCTATAAATACATTAAATGGTTTATTGTAAAAATGATTAAATATATAAGGAAAACATTCCGGTGTTTTGTTTCTTCTAACAAAAAAGGAAAACGATACAATCACTTTGTAAAATGTANCGTATGAGACGTGGAGAAGGTTAAGGAATGAAACCAAGTATGTATGGAATATTAATCGGCAAAATCGCTGAAAATGTCTTATAAGAGTGAAATCGGTCATTAAATGTCATTTGGTACTGGTTCTTATGGATAATTTGGCAATTTACAGCATCGAGTTAAGAAGTTAATTGGACAGATTCGCGTTTATATCATGTTAAAAATAATTTGAGCCGCGCTCTCGGATGCATGAGCGTATAGTATTTGCAGTCCGCACATGTTAATCATACACGACACTTTCCGTTTTTTCTTTTGTTTGTTTCAAGGATGACACAGACTTGTATGAGACGAGCCTTTACGAACAAGCACTACGCCCGGTTATCACAGAACGCGGCTCATTTGTATTAGCGACCTGTTATCAATTCCACTTCTTTGTCCATTTTGATTGAACAAAGTTAGGTTACTATACGTAATTTCTGCGATAATATTGCTGCTTGATATAATTGTTTCGGTATAATGATATACACACACATAAATAATAAATGTCAACATAAACATGATTTGAAACCGAAATAGAACAAAATATACATCCCAGTTTGATACATTCTAAATAACTATGTCAGATTGTCTTATTTTATATTTCAATTGTGCAACTTGTTGTTGATGAAAAATAATCCGAATGAGCTTTCGATAGTATCTGAAGAGTCACTGTATACAAAGTAAGAAAATTCAATCCATTTTTTTAAGTATAATAAACACCAAAAACAAACTTATAGCAATTGTTTAATTTAACCCAATAAATGTTGAAATAGTGCAAAAATGTCACAATGTCCTTTTTTCCTCTGCGCGGCACATATTCCTATAAATACATTAAATGGTTTATTGTAAAAATGATTAAATATATAAGGGAAGCATTCCGGTGTTTTGTTTCTTCTAACAAAAAAGCAAAACGATACAATCACTTTGTAAAATGTAATTGCACGTTTTAACTGATCACAAACGCCCCAACACCGTGAAATAATAAAGCAAAACAAAACAGCGCGCGCGGATGTTTTAACAGGCTTTCAATTGGATGTTTTGATATCTTTTAATTAATGAATGTTTTAAACACAAGCTATTTGGAAATTCACTATCCACCCGTTCACGTAAGTTGTGATTCATTTTGTTGACGGCTATCCGATAAATCATTTGAATGTAATTTGAAAATGTCATGTTCAGGACATAATTCCTTTGTTATAAGGAATGCAATTTGAAAATAAAACAATTAAATAAGATCACATTAAATGTAATATATATTGTTCTCGTCTGGAACAAAACATCTTCGAAAGTTCCCACAATCGCGCTTAATCAATAACATCCGTTATCCCCTTTGTTGGCCCCAATTGTCTGCTCAATACAGATTAGTATGTCCAATGCACACAAACCGTTACTTTATGAAACGTGAATTTGAATAATGGATGATAAGCAATTTGGGTTTAAAGTGGTTGAAAGAGGTTAACAGGTGTAACTGATTTTATCCAGAATGAATCTTTATAGACGAACGTGTATTACCAACGTGATCGCCCGGCGTAATTGAGTTTACGACGTGAACGTTAACTGTGCTGTGTGATTAATATGTCACATGTTACACGAATCACGAATCTGAAAATCTGTGGATGTAGGTATTCTATTGTAATGGCCCTCCGGTCACCTTCATTTAATTCGAAAATCAGTCTTTTGTGGTCATTGAATACGCCGTTACATGGATTGTCTGCAATGGCATGTCATTTAATGTCTTAACTTGACATTTATATTCTGAACAGGCCATCAAAGTTCCGAAAAAAAGGCCATAAAAGGATTAACGCATATAATTATCGATTCTTAAACATATTTAAGAAAATAACAGAAAAACATATCTGTTTTATTGTAAAGTAAAGTGTATCATTTCAAATCATGTAGGCATTAACTTGCATTTACTTACAAACAAAACCCTGTATACAGAACATGATCGTACTTTTTTGTCAATTTGTTGAATTTAAGTGTAGGGTTAAACGTTGAACAATGTAACAATCCGCGAATAGAATGACTTTAAAAGCA
The DNA here is from genome assembly GCA_007657795.1 of Dreissena rostriformis. Classification (NCBI taxonomy): domain Eukaryota; kingdom Metazoa; phylum Mollusca; class Bivalvia; order Myida; family Dreissenidae; genus Dreissena; species Dreissena rostriformis. Next base: position 240,053 of record VMBQ01000206.1, read on the forward strand.
CCATATTAATAGGACAATGATTGTTGGCTACAACTGTTCTCATTTGAAGTACAGCGAGATAAATACGCAATAGCCTCATTTGACCAGATTTCATCGTGTAAACAGATCTTCACTAGATAATCGTGAGCGATTCTTAGACGGTTCTTTTATTGACATTCTATGAGAAGGACTATCTAGTCCATATTTGCCAATCGTAAACATATTGTTAGCTGTGTAAACACTTTTCTCAATTGAATCCAAGGATTTGCACTATTACAAGATGAATAAATATCTTAGTATTGAAAAAAGATTACATTTCAACTGAATGGTTATTCTACATGTATATCTTCGCAAAATGAAATACTTGTTATACCGTATGATGAAACATAGTATTTGCCATGATAATTCAGTGTGGAGTTAACATGAAGTATTATAAACCTGTGCACTGTGATACTTCTGGTTGCGCAAAAAGCAAACCAACAACAAAAGTCCTAATTTTCTATACCAACAGAGCTAAACGTCTCTTGTTAAAAAACTATGCCAAACTTAACTCTAAATCTATAATATTCAACCGATTTTATCATTTCCTTAATAAAATGTAAGTAAAACGAATGTTGGTACTTTTGAAGATATATGCACGTAAAACCGTATCTAATTGTGTATCGAGAAGGAGAAAGCGGAGAATGAAACTATATCATATGCTCTAAAACTCAAGTAAAAAACCACTAGGTTCATTTTGAGATTCCCAAAATCTTTTAGAACATATTTCGAATGAGAAATTGCGTTATCAGTTGAATTTAGTGCATTTTTTTATAAAAAGGAAAAACTGGTATTGCGAATAGCACTTAATTGAGAAATATTTCGATTGCGAACTTGAGGTGCTAGACGTTTGTGCTAGGTAATGAACAATAATATGACATTGTATGTTGGTGATTTTTAAACTTACAATCGTACTTGTGAGTTGTATAGTGTTGCTTTTCATCGCTTTAATGCAATTGTGTTAGGCAGGTCTATCATGATAAAATATACTTCATGGTAAGAAACGCCATCATATATTGATAATTGAACGAATGCTGTGTTAAAATCTTTTTCAAATATATATTATTTTTAAATAGTATGTTCAATTGGATTTGGTGTAAAAAATACCTTTATACTCAAAATACTATAATATATTATCAAATATTTAATGATAAGAATGTTACGACATCTTACATTCATTTTTTAGATTATTCGGAACATTGGAGAGCTAATCGGACTAGAGTATGCGTTAACAATTCCCGAATCGATCACATTTGTTGGCTAATCGCTCTGAGTGACATATTGTGACAGACAACTAAGTCCTAATGTACATGGTAGTTATATACCAAAACTATTACATCAGATCTTGATGAGGGTAAATTGAATTGTGAAGGTCTCTAAAGGGTGATGAGACTAGATTATCGCCTTACTTTTCATGGGAGAAACGCTTGACGGTAAAATTTGCTTTTACAGTACTGGTCTTGGTAAGAGATACGTAGTACTCAAGCGACGTTATTAAACGCATCAATCTAGCTGGCGGTGAAAATTCACACGAGAAGTGGGAAACATCATATATTAAAAGCAGGCATTCCTATGGGAAAGCAAAACTAAAAAAAACTAGGGAAAATTAGGATTACCCACGGCGATGATAACTTTGGTAAAACATTTTATGTTAAAACCACTAGAGCAGTTGTTTGTTTAATTTGAGTGGTGATCTTCAATAACAACTTAGTATAGAAACATTTTACATCCAGTAAAATGTCATCCCAATCTGGCCTTGACAGAGCTTTTCTTCTGTTCAACTCTTTCATTTTCCATCTGATCCTCAATTACTCGTACGATAAACCATGAATTGTCTGCGACATCATTCCAATTCGCAAACGATTTCTTTCCGATTTCTTGTCAACCCGTTCATTTTATACGTTGGCCTCGCTTCGCAAGCTGATTTCCATGTCCATAACACCAACATTTTCCGTCAACTTTCAGATACATGACGATACGGAGATCCAATGGGATACTTCTGTGGAGAAATGTTTTATTTGAAAAATGTGTTGGGTGTCTTTACTATTACGATGGCGACGTACGTTTCATTCTCATATACTGATTACTTTCCCGTGTGCCCCTATTCAGGGTGATGAAAAATGTCATTCTGGTTATACAAAAATCTACACTATTATGCTTTTTTTCATAACAAAACATATTTAATATTTGATATATATGTTCTTATATAAGTAACCAATAAAGTATAACTATAAGCCAACAGAAACTGTCAAAGTTAACAATTTTATCACTACAGTCGATAGTAAGTTTTACATCAACTACTTAAACTAGCAAATTCAATGTTTTATAAATAATCCTTATAACTTCCTAACACATCCCATTGTATGTGTAATACAACAACACATCAACATGCCTTTTTATATCCCTTATTTGGACCATTATTATTTTTGGAATTACTTGAAGCTTACTCGTCTTAAAATTTGTATTTTTTTTATTTTGCTACTTACTTTCGTCACTTCATAATGAAATGTGTGCCGAGGTGTTCTCAAATACTGAGAATGCATACAATGTTATATTCAAGCAAAGAGAGCTGAATCCATGCATTCGTGTTTGCGCTCTGTCTTATGTCGATAAACAGAGCAACAAAAAAAATACAATCAAATAATTAACTTTGAACGATCGTTTTTGTGTCCATTGTGACTTCTGACGTTGACGTTTAAGGCTTTTTTCATTCTTTTAGTTATTTTAAATATTTATGTTAGCTCGCTTGCATCGAAAGCGAGAAGGCTTATTGAAACGCTATCGAGTCCGTTTCCTGGTTAGAACCAGTACTTGGTGTCTCTGAGGGACATCTAAAGAGCGCTTCCACAGTTGGGATCGAACCCGTAACCTCACGGTCACTAGGCAGACACCATATTCACTACGACACAGCGATTCTTATAGTTCAGCCGCATTGACTTAAGTTTTCGATTTAGTTTTTTGATTTTTTTTCGCAGGCCGTTTATATGTTTTGTGCTCAATTCAAAACCATGAAATGTTTTGGATTCGTTGCAACAAACTCTATTATTATGTTTTCTATATCGGTTATAGTGTATTGTGATGGAAGCTTTTATCATAATATTTTACTTGCATTAAATGATGATTGGCGATCAGTATAAACATTTTGCAAATGTATCTGATTATGGGATAGTCTCTGTCGGATCGGAAATATTTGGGCTAAAATCTTTCAAAGTTGTAGAAAGAGTCCACACAAATGCATGTTAAGATTTATGTCAGCACCCATGTACTCGTGTAATAATTCTATAATGGATGATTGTGTGAGATATTCAGTACATATTTATTCATCTATGAGAATTTTAAAATATTGGTTACGAAAAGTGGAAACACCACATTCATAATAAAAATAGCTATAAAATGTTGAATGCTTTGATGAATATGTAAACTTGGTCACCTCATTACGCAATCACTTGCAATCCATAGGGTTCGCGGTTGTTAAAAACCATTATTTTTGCAAAATTATGCTCAACAATTAAAAGATATTTTTGTACAGCAGTGTATAGAAACGTGTAATTGTTTTTCAAAACTAAAAACAAACACTAGATTTAAAAGTTACTTTGAATTTGTGTAACATTAAAATCGTTTAACAATTCCAAAATTTCGAAACGCATATGTATGTTTTCGAATTTCGTCTGTTATCAAAACTGATATTGAATTTCATTTTCTTCTTATATGCAAAACATACTTAGACCTTCGTGAAGGAATATACCCATTACGTACTATACACCAGCTACAATAAATAAATGTTATATAATCATGAGTTCCCGGGACGAAAATGTGATCAGGATTATTGCTATGTTCTTGTTTTATGCTTTCGAAAGTAGAACTGCGTTTCTGAATAGCAGTTAATTACCAATAGCTGTATTGAAATGTGTGTCTTTGCGATTGTTATTTGTACTTGCAAAGGCCGGAGATCACATAGCAATACAAATAGAATCTTGAATATTTCTTGATTTCATACAAACATAATTGCAAATACAGACAAAATAACTAAATTGAACACTTATAACTCACTTAACGAGGCTTAGACAATTAAACCATCGAGCCTTTGCAAGCGGTGTACGTTTGTATACCGAGCAAATAAAAGCATCTGTAATATTCATCAATAGAAACAGGTTTTAGTGATGTTTCGTCATATCCAGAATCTGTTGTTTTTTTTAACAGTTTTATTATGATTTTTCGAAATATTTTACAATATGTGTTTATTTCACTATGGCGAATATATGTGTATGAGACTTCATCATTATTTTTTTATAAGGAACTGAAACCCTTTTTTCGAAAGAGCCATGTATGTTGATAAAATGGAAAATTCGAAATTTAGAAATACAACAGCAAAATTGAGGTTGTCCTCTCATGTTCTGTTTTTAGAAACTAGTATGCACCAACCAATTTCAAGAACTGAGAGAAAATGTAAATTTTGAACACGCAATGAAATTGAAGACTAGAACAATTTTAAAAATATCTCCTTTATATGACAATTAAAGAAATACACTTATTCCTGGTGTAAACCTAAGAAGACCAAGTATGTCTTAAGTTTAACAATTGTTAAATGACACCAGAAACTCGATATTAATACGTATGGCAAACTTCAGTATTAAATCATATAAACTTAGAGACGATAATATATAGATAATTGAGAGAACATATGTTGTTCCCAAATTGAAATGTTGTATATCATAGATATCTGCATAATATCTTTTCAATCCGTTCCGGATTTTAGACATTAACTTAATGTTGTTAAAACAGTAGGAACCTTCTAATACAATCATAGCATTCGCACGAAAAGTCAATATACAGTACAGGCACCGCGTACTTAAACAAAAACGCCTGTCCGCGGTGTTCACTTTTCCCTACGGGTGACATTTCGCGAGGGGCGGACACGCTACTAACCGCGGTGTTCGGCGAACACCCGAAATCGCCGCGATTGCACGCTATCGTTAACGGGAACACCCGTGATCACTGCGATGCCGCGCAGCCACCGTAAAAACCTGTCTGCGAGGGTCAATCACGCGTTTTAAATGTAAATGTACAAAAGAAAATCATATACTACATGTACATGTAGATATTAAGTGCACATGTATGCGTACTTAAATTCGGACAGTACTTGAAGTCGGAAACGTAAATAAAGCGTGTAGATGATCAATACTATTAACTCTTATGGTGGTAATCAATACAATTGCCCTTTTTGTTTGCACAAAATTGGGTTTCATTTCTCCCGATTTCCAGAAAATGACTTGTACATGTACATGTTGCATGAAATCTAAATATAGCGTGTTACAGCGTGTTTGATTTTTATTTTATACTGATGAAATGTGTACTCCGAAACATTCGCGAGCTACCCCGGTATACTTGAGTAGAAATTCACTACGAAACTTTTAATCTAAATTTAAAGATGCCAATGTTGTCTGCGCTACGAAGTTTTTGTTTGAAAAATAAATAAACCCGCGCCAATTTTCGCGCGCTTTTTATGAGAACCATGAAAATGTCATGGGAATATACATGTATTTATGTGTGGCTAACAGAACATGAACTGTACACAACGCGCGCACTAGGCTTCAGGTGATTTACGATTCTTGGAATATACCTGTCCTGATTGGGCGCTTATTTCAACAAATCTTTAAATAGAACCATATGCCGAAATTCATTTGATAGTTTAGAGATATGGCGAACGTATGTGATTTTTGCATTTCTATCACACTTTTATAGTCAATATTTACCAGAATTAGCATTTCAAAATGGAAATCAGAAATATACGGGATTATCGAATAATGGATAGAGACGGGAATTTTCGCATGTATGCGGTAATCGATTGTGATTTTTCGAAATCGTTTGTTTATTAAGACACCAAATGACACCTATAGCATTCAAACGCTCGGTAGATTCTGCAAATTGGTACCGACTTGCCCCGAAAAGAAAAATATACGTTATATAAGTTAAAATATACGTTATTTATTTATTATCACTTTTTAATGAAAGGGATCAATACAATACGTTAATTTTCAATTTTTTAATTTTATCAAATACGATGAACACCGCGGTACATATAATGGGTCCGCGGTGATTCGCGATATTCGCCTTATGACAAACGGCCCCCGCGACATTTGATCCGAACATCCATCGCGGGGTTCATTTTGGTAGGCGAACACAGTGAGATGAACACCGCGGCGAGTGGCGTTTGTTTAAGTACGCGGTGCCTGTACTGTATTTGGGTAAAATGCTTACAATTTAATTCGTTTTTTTTTTACTTTTCTCTTTTTTTTTATTCAGTTGTGTTATTCTGACGCATGTGTTTTATGTTCGCCATATTGCGTGTATGTATTTGACGAAGAGCTGTATAATTATGTTGTTGTTATTAATACACTGTATGTTGTGTTTTGTTACTGTAATGGGAAACTTTATTGTTATGTAATCTTTTGTTTCATGTTTCATGCCATAACTTGGCAATTAAATACAACAAAAAGAAAATATATAAAGGTTAGAAACAACAAATGGAGTAAACAAAAACACATAATGACCTCTTATTATGCTTGTTTTTAAAGAATAGACGCCTTAAGATTGAATACTGTTGGTAACTTTAAACACTGACATATTTAAGATATATTTAGTATGTTCTTACATGTACAAACACCTTTACACCAATTCAAACATAATTCTTAACACGAGTGCCTTCAGACAGAACAAGAGCATTTCTGAATGTTTAATACTGGCGTCTCATATTGAACTTCCCTACGGACAGTTCTTTTTAAAAAAACTTGTATAAATTGTTTGCTTAGTAAATACAAGTTTCGCAAAACGAATCAATAGTCCAATTTAATGCAATATCACTTCAAGAGAGTTTAGTCAAAACATCGAATGGATATGCTGTAGTAAACGATGCATATTTCCCAAATCTAAATCCTACATAAGACTAAGATGTTCTCAGTTCATGTAATACATTTTTTAGGATATGCATCTTTTTATTTATATTTGTTCGACCAAAGGTTATTCATTTCCGCGTGAATAGTATTCATAGTATAATATTTTATCTTCGAAATACACAATCCAAGCAAATACTGCGAATAACAAACAGGACTAAATTAATCAAGGTGTCATATCACATCACGAATACTATGAAGACTTCTGAAGCAATTGTAATAGCGGATGTACTTCTATATAATCTATATTTTTCACCTAAAATTAAAAACTGTTGCTTATACATGTACATGTTCAGTTAAATATATATGCCTACCAAATGTAGAGAAAGATGAGAAACGAAACCGTGTATTTATGGTATATTAACCGGCAAAATCTTAAATAATGTCTATACTAGTTTTGTCGGTCATTGCATGTTAAAAGGTAATTTGGTACTGGTGCTCATGGATCATTTTACCATTTACATCATCGAATAAAGAAGAGGCTCTATAATGGGATCAATTCACGTTAAAATACTGTAAGAAATCATGTGAGCCGTGACCTGAGAAAAAACGGGCTTAATGCATGTGCAAAAAGGTTCGTACCATATGAGCCTGTGTAGTGCGTTTTCGTTTTACGGATGTCACTGGCATATATCGGACGATCCTTTACGCACATGCATTATGCCCGGTTTTCCCAGAGCGCGGCTCGTTTGTATAAGCAACGTGTTACAAGTTCTGCTTTTATGTTCATATTTATAAAAACCACATTGCTCGATACACACAAAATACATATCAACATCAAATGATTACATACTAAAATTTTACAAAATACACGTCCGTTTTGGTACATTCTAATTTATCATGTTCGAAATAAACACTTCATATTTTAAACTGTCCAACTTTCCTCTGATGATTTCGTAACAGTTCAACGGGAATTGCGTCACATCACAGTACACAGTATATATTATATAACTATATTGAAAAGGTTTTAAGAAAAACCCTCGACTCTAAATTACAATTTAAATAAGTGTTACTTTAATGATACAATTGGATATTGCAATACAAAAAAATCTAGCCACAGCTAGACTGATTTCGCTGTTTCTGTTATATATTTGGTCACATTGCGTGTTTCTTTTCCTCGTAGTTGCTTCTACTATATCATGCTGACCATTTTGAATTGTCTCAACATCCTAAAGGCTTTGCGGAGGAAAGGGTTCACTAGGTTAAGTGAGTTTTTTTATTGCTTTTACAACAATTAAATTTAATATAATCATGAGTTCCCGGGAAGAAAGGGTGATCAGGAGTATTGCTATGTCATTGTTTTATGCATTTGAAAGACGACATGCGTTACTCAATATCAATTAATTATCAATAGCTGTACCGTATGTGTGTTTGCCTATGTGTGTATTGAAATGTGTGACTATGCGATGTTATTTGTACTGGCAAGGGCCAGAGGTCACATTGCAATAAACATTGGATCTTGAATATATATGGTTCTAGCAGCGTATGTTCAATATATTGTATAGTTGTAATTATATAGGATTAATAAAACTCCCGAAAAAATATAAAGGAGGAAAACTACATGTAGTGTTCGCTTGTCTTTGATTTAAGGATGGGTGAACGTTTCGGGCATTTTTCAAAATATCCATAATTGTATAATTTCAGTATGCTGATTATCACGTCTATTAATGTCACAAATATGAGCATAAACAATTATTACTTAAAGAGATTAAAAAAGTAAAACTTTTTTTTTTACAAATACCATTTTGTCAATTCATCGTACAGTTTTTACTCTATGTAAAATACAGACATACTACTCATGCGTATAATACTTATCGAATTTATCAAGCATATCGTTCATTAAATCGTAGTTAACTAACTGGAAACAAAATGACAACGCATAATGAATATTGAGTGTTAATACAAGTTGATATATCTTTAAGTGCTGTTGTCATGTACAATTTTGGAATACGCAATTAATGCACATACATGTTTTGAAGCTTTTGGAAAACAAAAATGCTTGAACAATGTCATACAATAAGGATTACTTTTACAGGATAAAATATAGAGACAGAACTTGAATGGTAAACATGATTTTTTTATGTGGAAATACATAAAAAAAAACATATATTATTTTACAGCAATGTAAACTAAATATTATTAAAACTATGCAGTATTCAATTAAATACATCATTAACAAGTGAGAGTAAGTAATTAGCGTGTTATTAATAACAATTCGATAATTTAAAATGTAAAACAATATTTTGTTCGGTTTTAACGTATACTCATACAATATCACACCTTCCATGTAATAATTGTATATGCAAGCTATTTTTCATTTTCAAAGTCAATTTTGTACATATTGGGAACAATGTTATAATTATGTCAGATATAAATTATATAAACAACTGAGTGTTATTGTAAAGCCATAATTAATATTAAGTGTGTCTTTGCTTTTACGTCAAATTACAAAAAATTAACCTACATTTGTATCAATTGTTGGCAAACGGAAAATGGTCTCTACGATACAAGACGATTTACTATTATACAATACGACATTATAGATAAAGAATTAGCTTAGATAAGCTTGAGTCACCTTATAAGATTGGGCAATGCCAAACATAGAGGCTATAAACCTGTTGAAAGCTAGCCTAACCTCAACCTCACACTTAGCCCAGAACTGATTACAAAACACACGCATTTACCACAACAACAACATTAACACATATACCGACTCTCGAACAATATATTTTAGTTAAGGTACGCATACACACGTGTTTCAAGTTTCTAGACAATATTTAAAATACAATATTATTGAGAACAATGAATTGTGTAATGCTAAAACATGTTTAAAATGTTTTGAATCTTAGAAAAAAAACTTATATTTTAGCCAACATACAATCCTGCAAGCATACCTTAATTGATTTACTCTATTAATGGCAAATAGCATTACTTATATTGACAAGTTAAGCTAAAACAGAAGATCCGCAACATTTGTTAAAGAAACATAAACAACGAGGTCAAAGAAATCTAAGAATTTTATTGTATCCCGTATTAAAAAACTTTCATGGTATACTTGTGTTACTCAATAGTTTTAACTTCGGTAATAAGAAGTTATGCGTTTTGTTTTGTTAAATAATTAATGTAAATCCAAATAACTCATTATCACTATAAACATTATCCATCAGCATGCAAAACTCGAAACGGCTGTATTCTTATAACTAAAGGAATATATAAGTATACAGTCGCACAGACACAACACGCACTTTTATACAACTATGAGACTTACGTTGTTATTCAAATGCTCTCCGCAATCCGTCTTCCAAACGCATTCATTATGCTGACGTCTACCAAGTCAATGTCCACTTTAGCTCTGAGACTGATCAAACACGCCTTTGTCACAATGGCTGCCAATACAGACTCCGGCGCATTTAACGTTTCGTTTCCAAAGTACTATTGGAAAGATTTTCGTGATTGTTCGCTATTCCGATCTCGAGAAATAAGGGTCAAGTAATACAATGAGACAAAAGTGCGTGTTGCTTCATGTTGTAACGAACTACGATCATTAAAACTCGATGTTTAATACTAAAATAACAGTTAATTTATAATTGCTTACATAATTGTATATATATACAGAAGCGTATTTAATGAGTTAAATTTACTTTTTGTTTAATATCTTTATAATATGTATATATTTATGAGAATAATTTTGTCGAATGGATCAACAATTGCATAATCTTACCAATCCACTGAACATACAAAGTAACATATTATATCAATAAATGAATATTTCTATGACATTAACAGTTGTATAGCAATTGTCAATAAATAATAAGTAGCTGTCTTTAACTAATACACGGGATGCTTCTATTTTACATAGTACTTCAAATATAATTGACTCTCGATTTCGAAGTGATATTATGTAGTCCACTGACCAAAAGGCTTATTTTTGCAAAGGACAGAGAATTTCAATACTGTTATATAATACTTATTTCAAATTATAATTATATTGCAAATTGATAAGTGGTCGAGTAAATTACGCAAACGTCCTTAGTTAACGTGTATACCATATATTGTGAGTACAAATTAACTTGTATATCATGTATTGTGATTACAACGAGTTACCTGCTGGCAATGCCACTTTCAATATTGAATATTGCACTTTGACGCCAATGTTTTTCAAACTTCAATGTTAAGAGGCTGTAGCTAGTAGTGTTATTGGCAGTTACGTGAATTAAACATATTTACTATCTTTCTTACGCTAAAAAGTTTCATAAATTTCTGTAGAAATATCGCAAAGTTGGATAATTGAAATATTTTTTAGATAAACCATATTTCTGTGTGTATTAATAAAGTTAACACTTATCTCCTAATTGTTTTCGTATATATCGGCTACTTACGACACTAAAACACGATAATAATGTATGCAGTATTCTCGCGTCTCATTGAAACATTCATATTTGTATTTCTTGTCTGCATAGGTGCATTTGATAAAGGTCATTTTAGACTAGGTTAGGCAAGCCCTCAAAACGGTTTAAACCCAAACTTGTGCAAAGACCATTCGAATTAGGAGATTCCGGTTTTAATCATTTTATGTTGATAGTTTGAATTTCAGATATAAAAGTAGTGGATAAAACAAGCAATTCCCTTCTGACGGAGTTTGTGTAGTTTCATTGTTTGCTACATCCGTTGTTGTCCTACTGATCAGTCATTCCATTCACCCTAGCGTATCTTACTAGTGGGAACGAATATAGCACTGTATGTTAATATCAATAGTGTATACATGTATGCATCAATGTGTAAGTTTTCTCAATATCAATATATACATATTCATACTTAATAACATAGCAACTCGATACATTATCAGTGTGTATGATTGATTGCTTTCATAGCAAATAGTAATACAACATTATTTTTAAATCCAATAATCTCTTTCAAAAATGTTTATTATAATCGTTTATGTGGAATCTCTCCTTTATTGCCTTCTATTTAAATAACTTAATTAATTTTGTGAAATTCTCTCAAGGATCACGTCATTTATTCCATAGATGATTACCCAATAAAAATGCTGGTGTAATGATTTGAACTCAAAGAATCACTTTCGTACATGATATTTCTCAATATTCTAAATAGCCTTATATAAATGAAGACAAATGCCACCCTATCATGTTTTCTAACGAATCAAAACTTAATTTTGATACCGGTCCATAACACGAATACTTCTGTTGAAACGATTTTGAAATAGGATTATCGGTAACTGAGAAATGTTTCACAGTTTTCTATTGAGGTACATAAAGAAAAGTGACATACCCTCTAACAACATTGTTTTGTTTTAAATAAACATTATATCTTTTAGGAGTTTGGTAGAGGTTTACGCACTGAATATTTGTGTGAGACATTTTTTGGAATCTGACCATCCACTTTTGAGAAGATTTTCATTTTGGGGTAAATGGTAGTTTTCTTCAGTAATTACTTTTAAAGGTGCACAAGCAATATTAAAGGACAACTCTCATTACCCATGGCGACCATGTTTGTAACTACTCAAAATAAGATATTTAAAAGAGGGTCAATCCATATGATTTCTGTGAAAAATGCAATGGCAATCAAACGCATGCCATTGCGTTCGAACACAGTCAAACGATCAGCATACATGGCCCGATTATTTAAATTAATGTCAGGGTTTTGTTTTACGTAAATTTATAATGGATGGACAATAAAGTGTGCACAACGTTTTTAATGTCACTAACTAAAGCGTCACGTTCACCCTCGGTTTAAAGATCTAAATAAATTACTCACCCACTTTCAACAAAAAGTTAAATGTTTTTGTTAATCGTGAAAGTAGTATTCGTGAAACTTGTTGTTACAACAGACACATGGCATATGTCTTCGATACGTGTACAAGTTTTTTGATCGAAGACATAATTTCAGAAACCCGTCATATTTAAATGTCAATATAGTTAATTAAATATATTAAACTATATCTATATATTTTTATGCGGGGTTGTGGTTGTCACGTGTATTTATCCATTTGAATACCCCAAACGCATTAGTTTCCTCGTTTAGGGATACGAGCGACTAATCATCATATTTTGTTTAAATACTTTCCAGAAAGATTAATCATGTGTATGTGTATAAGGCCATTACCATAGATGTATATTTAATCACACGACATAAAAATGAGAACATCAGCATTTGCTGTAAACATCGGAAATGGTTTTTACTACAGCGACATAATACGTCTGGCTTCAAAAAACAGAGTCTTGCTATCTGATCGCATTCGTAAAATTGGTTGTGTTAATTATTTGTTTAAACATGTAATTTGCGACGTGTACCTTATTGATAAGTTAAGAAGTTGTCATTCAATCATGTATACATACAAAACCACAACGAACACAAATCAATGCACTTTGTATTTTATTGATAAACACACAGTTTGCTGCATGTACCAACCCTGACAATGGCATTCCAGAAGAATCCCCCTGTAACTGGCATTACGATCGTAATGTATTGGCCATTTAACGCTCATGTTCATCATTATTATCAGACAAAGCAAATCCCAACTGACTAAACACGCTGTAAATTTATTGTTAAGCATACTTATTGTTTCTATTATTTTAGTTTTGATGGGATGAACCCGCCACATAACCAGTGAATCTCATCGGCAGACGAACGTCGGGAAAATTGACCAAATTACACCAAAGACATATTTACTGGACTTATCATCATTAATTTTGTCACGGACGTAGTGTCCGCCTGATATTCCTTTTACGATGGACATTTGTAACATATTAATAACGAATTAATTATTTTCCATAATGTTCGTTTAATTAACATTCCAATTTTTATTCACCCGCCTAAATTATGCAAGTCATATAATACAACATTACTGTCATGAGTATTTTCCTTTGGGGAAAAACAGCCTTAAAGTTATATTTCCAAACAGAAACACTTCAGAGTAAGGCGAGCACAATTTTTTTTAATTATATTTTTAAACATCGCTTTATTATATCAATATATGTGTCTATTAAACCATTTTTAATGAGAATTACTTTGCTTTTGAAACTAAAGTGCGAGCAATAGTGATATGCTGTTTGTTTATAGATGATACTATAAAGTCAAGTTAGAAGTTCATGCGTAGTGTAAGAAACATATCTTGTTTTCAAATTTTTGGATGTGTTGGTTTTTACTTAAGACGAATCAAATTTATTTGATTTGAACACATGCAAGCACACTCGTTTTGGAATGTAAAGAATGCATGAATTAATTTCGAAAAGTGTTGAGGTTGTTCGTATTTTATTATAGGAAACGTCCTTGCTGATACAATTGAGATTCCACGAACGACATTCCAGTAATTAAAAATCCAACTGTGCGATGTTATTGACAAGAAGAATTGTCTTAAACAATTCGGTCAATCCGAATGTGTTTAATCAGAAGGTTACATCAGGAAATGTTAACGTTTTTTTTTTTTGAGGTTACATTCAGTGTAATTTAACGCAAATAAGAGGTATCTATCAATGGGCTGTTATAAAGATGTCGTGTCCATGTTAACAAATAGTACACTCTGTAATCTGCAAAACGTACCTCACCGAATACGAGTAGATGTGGATGGTATTATTTTACACAAATATAGATATATTGTTGCTTACAACCATACTACATCAAATCTCGTGGTTCTAGTAAAAGTATTAAACAATTTGTGATCATGAAGGACAATGGTTGAAACACGCATTTGCTATTTAATTTCGTGTTTCTATAACACTTCGTTACAATCAACATTTTGTAAAAAAAAAAAAAAAAAA
>VMBQ01000206.1:258564-336423 GCA_007657795.1 Dreissena rostriformis
CGCTTAATCATCACCCCGATGCTACTATCTAACAGGTTGTTGAAATTCTCGATGTTAAACTTGAGACAGTGTGCATGTTGGCAAATGCCACCTTACTTCATCTCGAATACACTACATATTAAGTAGATTAGACGGCACTAAGTAGAAATAGTTCGTTGTGCCATCATAACTTCTAAATACAGTATAGTAGTATAGAATATATTTCAAATAACTTAGACATTCTCTCTATTAAGTCTTAGTTCAATACATACATATATCAATTCTGTACTGAATCGGACACGATTAATATAGGTGAATAACCGAGCAAACACCTTGCAGATACGATACGACAATTGGCAAAATGGCAAGAGATGTTTCGATTGACAAATGACTACTGTTGAGACAGTTTTTCCTTTGCGCTTAATCATCACCCCGATGCTACTATCTAACAGGTTGTTGAAATTCTCGATGTAAAACTTGAGACAGTGTGCATGTTGGCAAATGCCACCTTACTTCATCTCGAATACACTACATATTAAGTAGATTAGACGGCACTAAGTAGAAATAGTTCGTTGTGCCATCATAACTTCTAAATACAGTATAGTAGTATAGAATATATTTCAAATAACTTAGACATTCTCTCTATTAAGTCTGAAATGTATTTTTACAATTATGTAAATTGAAAGCAAAGTCCGGATTGACAAACCTTCAGACTTCAAAGTTAAGTTGACAATTGTCCGGTAGCTAGAAATTAAACCCTACAGTCCACAATTCTTACTAATCACATTATAGTTGCAAAGGGAAATAATCGTACATTCACTCACGCTATAGAGAACTGAGACATGTGATATTATGACATACTTTATTTGTTAAAACTTTCATCAACGTATTTATAGTATTCGATTCTCAAGATCTTTTTTTTACTAATGAATAGTTACACAAGTGTGACTTTCGAATGGTGGTATTTGAAATGGCGGAACGAATTGGCGCCATACATAAATATACGTAGATAGAGTTATGTCAAGAGGTTTCATAAACAATGTGTGTTTGGTTCATATACAATGTGTGTGTGGTTAATATACAATGTGTGTGTGTGTGTGGTTCATATACAATATGTGTGTGTGCGTGCGTGCGTGCGTGCGTGCTTGCGCGTGTGTGTGTGGGGGGGTGGGGTGTGTGGGTGTGTGGGGGTGTGTTTGTGTGCGTGCGTGGGTGTGCGTGTGTGTTTGTGTGGTTCATATACAATGTGTGTGTGGTTCATATACAATGTGTGTGTGGTTCATATCCGATGTGTGTGGGTGGTTCATATACACTTCGTGTGTGTGGATCATATACAATGGGTGTGTGATTCATATACAATTTGTGTGTGGTTCATATACAATGTGTGTGTGTGCAGTTTGCCTTTATGTTCAATTACACATTGGTATTGTTATATCATACAGTTTTGCCAATTAAATTACCAATATGTGATTGGTGCATACACAAATGCATATACCGTATGAGCATGTACCCGATGAAAGTG
Organism: Dreissena rostriformis; assembly: GCA_007657795.1. Taxonomy (NCBI): domain Eukaryota; kingdom Metazoa; phylum Mollusca; class Bivalvia; order Myida; family Dreissenidae; genus Dreissena; species Dreissena rostriformis. The sequence goes on from VMBQ01000206.1 coordinate 260,066, forward strand.
TCACAAAAGCGAGAATATTTTCATTTAATTAAACAGATATGTAGATAATACAAGACGAACAAAAACATCCTTTTATTTATCCAAAGCCATGTTCTAATTTCTTAATTCAGGGTGCTAACATATAAAATATCAGTCATTAAAATACAAAAGTCTTTTGAGTAGTCACTGTATATAAGAAAACGTTACATCAGAACTAAAACGTTCTTATTAAACAAAAGCAGCAAAGGTTACTTTGAAAAAATGGATACATTACAAGATTATATGTACATTTAATATAATATTTATTCCATTTGCTATATATATATATTGTGTATTAAACTTGCATAAGCAAAGGTGTGTGTACATATCAAATGTCCCTTTCTGAGTACATACAGGAGAAAGTAGCATTTACATGGTGATGTTGTTGATTATATTGTTTCAAGTGATGTGTTCATACATTAGTGATATTGTTACTAAAAAAATCCCATGTTCATAGAAAAAAATAACAAGAGTAATCTATTTCTAGTTGTAAATTTATATTCCTATTGTGTTCGATATATTAACTATTTAATAAAATTCAAAACTCCGCGGAGTTAAAACTTCCTTATTACCGATAACTACAAAAAACATTTGTTGATGTAAATGTATACCGGTTTGTCGTTTGATTGAAAATGTTAGAAATTTAAGCTATACTGCATAGTGAATATTATACATATAATCTGCCGTGCATTTAAGGTAATCCAAAGTTTATTCGGGTAAAAAGAGCATTGGCTTTACAAAAATAATGTTAAGTGATACAACTGAAAGCTCTTTGAAAACGCTGTTAGTATCACAACTCAGAGTTATCTTTGCCACGGTGATGTCGGTATTTCGGTGCAACGTTTGAATTCTGTTTGGCTTGTTTTCTGTATAGGATGCACACGAACAGGGCAAAGCAGCAACACAATGCCGCCAGCGCCAACGGCAAGCTCGCGAGCAAAATGATGGCGTCATTCTTCAAGCACTCGTCCAAGCTCAAGACTGTGTCTGTGTTTCCTGGAACGGATTACACGTGCATCAATAAGACGTGAAAACATTAAAAACAAAAAGTTTGGTCCCTTTGTTGTACTTGTTCGCACGTCGGTTAACATGTATATTGCGTTCTGTATTGTGTAATTAAAGATTTAAAAGATAAAGACGTTATTTTGAAAATAGTGATTGATATCAGGACTGAGGGGAATCTGTGTGTAGTGGTAAAACCCTGTATCTTGACCTCAGGGTTCGCATAATCGATCCCCTTCTCAACCCAGACTCACGAACCCGTCTGTGTAACTAGATGTTAAACCGGTAAGGAGTGTTCTAGGTGTTTGTTTACATCGGGAAATAAAAGACCCAAGATTGTATCTTAAACAGGATTTCTTTTTTATCTCGCACTTTTCCCCCGCAACTTAACTACCAAGTCTTCTGAGTACGAAAGCTTTGTGAGAAAATGTCTAGTGCACTCGATACAAATCAAATACATACACACATCATTTGTAGCATGATGACAGTCAAATAAAGGCGTACAAATACGAGTACTAACTTCATCTTCAATAACAAAAATACGTTGATTATATCAGACACTTGGGTATTAAAACGCATAAAACGTATTTCACAGGCATTGACGAGTATTACAAAATACTGTATGGTGTTTTTGTTTTAATTAACATTTATTGGAAAGCTAAGACATATTCAAAAGAATTTTTGAATGTGACCAAGGTTTTTTCCTTGTGATGTCTTTGCAGTTTCGATATTCCTGTATTTATATATTAGTTATTTTAGAATTACTGTGTAGGACTGTAATATTGTATGGAAAAGATGTGTTGGTTTCGGTAGATAATCGCATTCAATTTACGAGTGATACACTTGTTCTTTGAGCACTAGTGGATTTAATTTGATAATCTACCCAAACCAAAACAATCTTTATACTTTTTTTTTTTAAACTGTGTTTTTTTTTGTGTTTTGTTTTTTACATTTAAAAAATATTTAACTGGACACCTTTTCGCGAATAATAATGTCATGACGTCAAATAACGACGTCATTTCACCTTAAAACAGTGAAAAATATCGAATATTGTGGCTGTTATTTTTCTGTTTGAAAAAAGTGAATGATCAGTTTGAAATCACCAATATTTACCTATGAACTTCAGGAACGCATATATCAAAAGTATGATATTGTTTATACAAAAGATTATGTTGAATATACGTGTTTTTATTGTTTGAATAATCACGTGTATATCAATTTTGGATTGACGCAATAATTATTTTGTGTTTTTGAAAGCAACGCGTGGAAATATGTTTTTACAAGATTTTGATTTGAGAAGAACAGATTTTTCGTAAGTAGTGTATAATATATTCAATCCTTGTCATTAAAGTCTAATATTGCTCTGTGCAAGGCGTAACTACCAGATGAGGAGGTCCACTGCGATGACCCAGCATTCCACTGCGATGACCCAGCATTGTAAGGAAAGACGACAACACCGACTGTTATGTTGTCCACGCGCTGGTCCTCGACTGACCTTTTCTTGCTAGGCTTACATATGGATGTCTGTATAAAGAAATGTTTGACGAGTATAAATGCATGAGAAACAAATCCCAATTTTGTCTTACATAAGATATGAGCCTCGCTCTGTGAAAAGGGGGTTCAATGCATGTGCGTAAAGTGTTGTCCCAAAAAATCATGAGCAGTCCGCACAGGCTAATCAGGGACGCCACTTCACGCTTTTATGATATTTTTCGTTTAAAGGTAGTCTTTTCTTAGCAAAAATCCAGTTTAGGCGGAAAGTTTCGTCCGTGATTAGCCTGTGTGGACTGCACAGGCTAATTCTGGACGACAGTTTACGCATATACATTGTGTTATTGATAACGGTGCCATGCGCAATAATTGCTACAATCGAGTCGAAAATTTCAAATGAACAGTTACTAAATATAATATTTCTTAACGTATAACGTTTCACGTACCGTACACGACGTATCAAATGCACTCAAACAATAGTGATCAATATCACACATGAAGAACAGTTGGGATTTATCAATGAACATGGAGATTTCGAAAACACCGCTATGGAGAATCTTGGTTTGAATGCCATTTCCGAAGGTGCTGCCCGTCACAGGTGTGAAGTTATTGGCTGGCAAAAAAGGCTGATTCGGAATGATGCAACTAAAAAAACGTACACAATAAATTTGTTGATAAGAACTCGTTTTTTTTTACAAGATCAATAATTAATTGCTTTTCATTCTTTCTCAGAAGGAGAGAAATTGTTTAATAAGTTCGAGGTCCTTAATAATACCAATTACCAAACAATACGATAGACAAAACATGTAAGGGGAGATCTTAGTTCATGTCATAACATTTTATTTTTTTATCAACAGAATAACAGTGAAACGGTGGGTGTGATATAATTCTGGTTATTTTAAGTTTATATTGGGTAGTCAGATACACAAATTAACGTTTACCCATTCGATCCTGTAATTTGTTGAAACACGTTAAAGCTGCTGTCTCCCGACACTTTGCAGTTAATGGGACGGATGGCAACAGCTGTCAGGTTCTCTTTAGCATGACCAATGGCGTCTTCATCAATAAGTCCATCTTTGTCGTTATCTACGGAAGCAATTGTTGTTGTGTTAATACCAAGTTATAATACTTTCGATCCAAGGAATAAAACGATAACGTGTACCTTGAAATCGCAGTATAGGATCTATGAATACAAAGATACATGTTCACACATTGATGAAATTGAACTTATGCAACTATTTACAACATCCCACTATGGAAGATATTGAATATACCGTTTTGCTAGTTTCATATGTTGAAATAAAAAAACAAATACATACGTTTTTTAATAACAAAACTTGCTTATTATTAAAAGTTTCTAATAATTGTGCTAACATTTAGTGACATCATTTGAATTGCGGATATGTCTTACTGCAGAGAAAAGTACCACACTCAGAGAGGCTATTGTTGTTGCGTTTTTATCACGTGGTCAAACTTCGAACCACTTTTGATGCAACTTTTTGTATGATATTTGTATTATTATTTGTAGACTAATTATCGGTTACTACATAAAACCCAATGATAAACATAAATACTCGTACCCACGCCATCCACGATTTCTTCGTCGATGTAACCATCACAGTCGTTGTCCAGTAAATCTCCGCGAACACCAACTGGCTCGCACTGAATAATCAAAATTAGTAAACACCCAAAACTACCACTATAATATATTCTTACCCCCATACAAAGAGTTCGCTCAGACGTAGGTCGAGAACAGTAGGTATTTCGACCTTCGACCTCAACGTTTGACAAAGACTTTAAAGGTAGTTTCGTATTGATTTTGCGTAATACATAGCCTAAAAAAGTTGTATTATTTATTTCCAAACCCTATTAGTTATTTTGCAATGTACGGTGTTTAAAATGGTGTTTAAGCTTTTTTTATGATAACATATCGCTGTATGCAATACACATTAAGTAGCCTCATGAAATTCAAAAACGCAAAGTCAACATGTTAAATGAAGTGCATGTTAGTGTCATAGACATATTAAGGAAAGTTTGATTGTGAAAACAATTATCTTTTAACCCGTTACGAGACGCTAGGAGTAAGAGTTTCTATTCCTTGTTATTATATGACCATGAAAAAGGTGCACAATTTTCATTACATAGAACTGTTAACTGCATTTCTGAAATAAATATGCACTTACAAAGTCGAAGTCTGAATATAGTGTCCCCGGTAAAACAAACGCTGCTCCGGTAAATGTGTTCATATATGTATACGCAATGAACAGACATGGACTATCACAGGAAAATGTAAAAAGCCCTGGATTAGTTGGCATTCTGAAAGACCCGAACCTGTATCCACCTTGTCCTGAATACAGATATTAGTCACACAATGTTATGAAATATTCTATAAAGTCTTCTGAAATTTGCATCTGTAGTTTGTAAAACGTTTGTATATCGACACATAATAAAAACACAATTCGTTTCATAACTTCAACGTGACATCGTGTCACACTTTCTTTATAAGGTCGGTAATTCCAACTAACCTTACTTGTGTAATAATTGTGTGCAATCTTGATTGTGTGCAGTAAGCTTTTTTTCTAATAACTTTCATCTGATATATTTTGTGCGATACGTACCATTCACATTCACGAAATTAGCACCGGTAGTTGACATTGGCCCTACTTGTGAGTATATTTTTGAACTGTTATGGTAAACTACTCCAATGCTTTGAAATGTCATTGGAGAACGGAATTCGTATCTCGATGACCATTGCTGTAGCGACGGTAAAACGACCATAGCGTGCTGGAACCCTATTAAGACGAAAAACATGATAATCTGGCATGATCATGATACTACTTATCATAAATTTGATTTGTTATGCTTACAGCATAATAATAATGTATTGTCAAACTGTATGGGTATGACAAATATAATGTTCCTAAACTACTCAATACTAGTAGACAATGCAAAGAGACGCCTCGATCCTGAGAGCAACACAGTCAAATATCAAATTGTTAGTGCTAAATTGTGCATAAACTTTGTTCAAATCGTGTACACGTCATTGTTGCTTATCGACCAGTGACACCTTATTGCCATTCTATGGTTTGGTACTAACGCCTTCGTCGTTTAATTCCTACTCATCAGAACTCTTAAAAAACAGTAATCGTTCGATCAGTAGCGATCAATTAAAAATTATTTCTTAACTGAACCGTCATTTCTGGTAAAAATCCATATCAGCAGTATTCTTGTGGTTCTGCATTTATAATGTTTGTGAATGAGTGAATCTTTTTTTTTAAACCAAAGGTTTTCCCTTAAGTATTCTTATACATGTATGGACGACACTTTTTTGTCTTTTCAGCTTCTTGTGCGGAGCATTACTCGGTAAGTTTTAAGGGATTCAAATAAAACTTCTTAAAACAATAGAGGTATTTTCTTCGCTGAGTACAGGAACCATCAATATGTCTTTAGGAAAGAGAGATATTGCCCTCTAGTCGTGTGAAGATACCTTTAGTATTTAATTCAAAGGTATTAAAGATTAGGAGTTATTGTCCTTAGTTTTGTACAGTCTTTTTCTTGGGCAAAGAAAGACTCTTTAGGTATTGGGGATATACAAATTAAGCTTAATATAATCATAGACGGCTTAAAGGGAACATGACGAGTACAAGGACCATTAATCTGTTTTCATTATTTGCAGAATAATTTCCGTGTATTAGTTATTCGTGTGCAATGCATTCGTTCATTAGTATTTAATTGATTAAAATAAAACTTGATGCCGTAACTTTCTTGCAAAAGGAACACTCGAAAGGTTTGGAATGGATTTAAATAAAACTACACATGTTCATACAGTGTATATTGATAAAGGGCTTTGAAAAGAAGTGCAGAGTTAAAGAACATTTATTTTTCCGTCAATATTGACAGAAGCATTGGCGTTTTTGATACTTTTCATGCGCACTCTATAATTCCATTGCAATTGAAGATTTTAATAGGAAACTTAATATATATCTAATGGAAACATGGTGTGTAAGTGAAGAGTGCGAGAACTCTCTCTATCTTCAATGTGTTAAATATAATGCCAATATTGTATTGAACAAATCATAACTTAAAAGGGATCAAATTGTATATTCATTAAACGATAAAAGACGTTTAGATCCCATGCGGAGAACAAGATACATAAATTTTGCTTTGATATGTATGGAGTAATTGCCCTGTGCGTAAAGGATCATCCCAGATTAGCCTTTGCAGTCCGCACAGGCTAATCCGGGACGACACTTTCCGCCTAAACTGGATTTTCGCTAAGAAGAGACATCATTTAAACAAAACATTCCATAAAAGCGTAAATTGTCGTCCCTGATTAGCCTGTGCGGACTGCACAGGCTAATCTGGGATGACAATTTACGCACAAGCATTTTGCCCAGTTTTCTCAGAACACGCCACAAATCTCAACAATAGTTTGGGGCATCGGCACATACAGTGACAACGTGTGTTCTTAATTAGATTAAACTAAGTGTATTTAATAACATACCTTTAGTTAAATTATTTGCCACGACCTGTGTTACAAATATGGGTTTGTCGGAAGTTAATTCGCCAGGTGATAAACTTAGTACTTCAAGGATCAGCGGTGGATTTTGGCCTTTACTAATGTTGTACGTAGTTGAAGTAAGAGGTGACGAGGACGTGTAGAACGTAACTTGTGTTGTTCCTACAATCAGAGGCTTACAAAGTTTAAACACATACAAACGTTTAATTGAAGCAGCTATTATCAGAACAAAAATACAGCAGAATACGCCTGGTATAGAATATACCATTTGACTAATTTGAAATATGTCCTATTATTTACACACAAAAATGATTTATTTAGTATTATTTATAATGCGTCAAATTGACAGTAACCACCACTAAAACAATCCGGGCTTCTATACATGATGGACATTGCGAGCAATTTCTGATAAATGTATATGGTTTCATCGCTTAAATGTGAGGTATCATATCCGTGAATGATTGTTCGTGTTAATGTATAAAATCACTCACCTGTTCCAATAGCTTGTATGATATATGTTGTTGATCTTGTGTCATCCATTGGAATTGCGGGTGCGAGCACGTAATGGTCCCCGAATTTTGTCACCGGCGGTATTTGCTCCACAATGTGGTCCGAGTCATATTTCACGTTTCCTGATATCACTGACACTGGCTTAGACGAAACAATATGGTAACCACATACATGGGAATTGCTTTCGGTAGCTACCTTTTGTGACACATACACTGTCCTTCGTTTGTCCAGCGAAACACTGAACGTGCTACCAGCGTTAAATGAATCTACTACATGCCCACTGGCGCTAGGAATCGTTATATTAACTTGAGTGGCGTCTTTCTGTGCGATTATCATGAACGCCGAAGGGTCGTTTGCCCATGGCATGGACACGGTATAGTAGTTGGTACCAGTTACATCGACGGGCAAGGCAGAGTAGCAGCCAGTAGATTGTGTTTCTTCATTGCACACCACCACAGAGACCTCTCTGTCGAAGGTATATATCTCTATCCCCAGTGTGTCTATTGTATGCTTACCATCTGTTTGAATATTTGTAAAAATACTTTAAATTTTATAATAGTCTTTGTGTTTTTATATGTATTGTGCACGGACATTACTTGCATTTATCGTTCATTAATACAAATTAAAAGGGGAGTATCGACGGCTAATATAGTAAAATGGCATGATATTTTCGAAAATAAAAGTGTTGTATGAGAGCTGTTAATAAGATAATCCTTTAACATATAAATCGCGTTTCTAGGAACAAAGCGTGTGCGTCTATTATACTTTGTAACTGACTTATTTTGCAAGCGATGTGAAATTCGAATGAACATCAAAAAAGAATGAATGAACTACCGCTAAGATCATACGAACATGTTGACATTCTTTTATGTACTATATTGAATATTGTCTCGCTCTTTGAAAAGGAGGTTTAATGCATATGCGTACAGTGTCGTCCCAGATTAGCATGTGCAGTCCGCATATGCTAAACAGGGACAACACATTCCACTTGTATGATATGTTTCGTTGAAAGAAAGTCTCTTCTTCGCAAAAATCCAGCTAAGGCGGAAACTGTCGTCCCTGATTAGCCTGTGCGGAAAGCACAGGCTAATCTGGGACGACACTTTACTCAAATGCATTAAATCCTCTTTTCATAGAGCGAGGCTCATATTCATGTACAACAAGTATAATGCCTGCTTTTATATAGATGAAATAACAAGTAACGAATGTAATAAACTTTTTTATGTTTTAACATATATGCAGACAATTTTGGTATTTACATAATATAACGAAAATACAGAAAAACATGCCCATAACATAATTTAAATTCGGGCTCGATACTGTAAATGATACTAATTTAAATCACACTATATTTCTCAATACATGGTACGTTAGTTATTATTCTTAGTTTGTTCTTAACAGTTGAAATAGGTATGGTATTTAAGTACTTTACGAATGCGTTGTTTTTTCAGAGTTATAAGCAACGCTTAAATGTCTTTATCGTTCGAAGAATGGAATGTAGTGCATTTAAAAAGAGGACATACTTTCTTTCTTTGAAAGCAAAAATATAAAAATATATTTGAAGATTTTTTGTAAGCATATGAAACAACATTTAGTATATGATATTATATATATGCTATAAAATATACCATGAAAACCCTTTTACTATAAACCCTCTGACACTGGCAAATTTAAAGCGCCGTACATAAATGCATTGATTTGGAAGAATTAACGTTAAAATTGTTGTATCCGCTTTACTTTTTCATATGAGATACACTTGTTTCACGATTTACACTCGATTCACCTCCTTTGACTACGATATGCTGCTTCCATATTATTTTCAAAATAACCTATGTAGAATCAGAATTTGGTCATTCTGGCCTACTGGTAGGAAAATATCCCATACATTTTATAAGATATTAATATAGGTCTTAACCAGGGTTAGACAACAAAGCATGACTAATGCAAGTATTACCTGCCGAATTCCCCATAAAGCTGCTGTCGAAAACGACTTTCAATGGGGTTCTGTCACTAATGTTATAACTCTGAGAGCCTTTCGCAGTCGTTATAGTTATGTCGGTTCTAACGGCATATCGTGGAATGATTTGCACATATAATTTCAAGTTCGACGTCCCCGATGCCGGCTCATTGCGCAAGAAGCCGACGAAGAAATGGGTGCCATAGAGGTCAGGACCTGCCAATAACACGAATGCAAATACAGTGAAAACGAGTAAAATGACAGTGTTATGTTGAACAAAGTTGTGTTCAGTTATAACATACAGGGAGTTTAACTAATTTAAAATTTAACACGAACAGATAGTTGATTTAGATTATCGACTACCCTTACCATTCAAGGAAATCGATGATTGATATCATTGTAAATAACAATAGCGAAGTTCCATACCCACTTAATATTATAGCGCACGCATAAACCAGTTCAGTTCTATTAAATTATATATAGAGATAATTGATTTCTGGGTATTATAAGTTCATAACCTTTATCTACATTTAAGTACTGTTTCAATGCGTTTAATGTCTGTGCTATTTTCTCTACAATTAATTCTCCTTTTGGTAAAGAAATAAACATCCATGTGCCATGTTGTTTTAAACAAAAAGGTATCGTTGATATGTTACTTGAGGCTAGCTAGGAGGTCTAACTCTAGACATATCGACTAAGGTCATCATGTATTCGGGTCGTCTTGATTTGAAACAATTGAAAGGTATCTAATTTACCATGTAAATGTTTATGGAGGCTATGACATTCCACATGATTGACACGCATACGTGTTTTCGCTAGCATGTAAAGATGAATAACCTGGTACAGTTCGCCAATATGAGCCTGCACTGATCTTTATGCCTGAATTACATGAAAGTAGTTTTACGAGGAATAAATTAGTTCCCGTAGTTTAGCGATTATAATCGAGTAAAGCGTACCTTACACAGAATACGGTTATGGACCCATTAAACTCTTAAACGAACAAAACCGAATGCAAATATTAGAAACAATCCACAATCCAAGCATATAGTTTCACGAGAGCCAGTACAATGTTGTAGATTTAAGTGTGATTCTTTAACCCTTTTTATGTAAAACTGTCCAAGATGTTAGTTTGAAGAGTGTAATATCAACGTATCCAAACTAGAAGTCGGTCTTGCAAAAATGATAATGGTGCATTGAATGCTGCTGTAGGATGAGGGCACATGTTTTAAAATAAACCAACAATGTTAATGAATACTTAAGACAATTTCGACCATGTTGTCAGGCTAGTTGCTCTTGTAACTTGGATTAATTGGCTGATAATCTCATTGCTCAATATGACTGTAGGGGACCAATGCCAAAAGAATATGATTACCATTTATGAGTTATAAAATGCTTACTTTCTTCACGTCTTCACTTGTTAACTTAATGACTTAATTGGCTACACGCTGACAACACATACATTTTAATATATGTATGCATTTATTAAAAATAAAAAGTCCGTCACTGAGTAAAAACGATAGTCATTTCACTGACAGTTTTAAAGATTTCATTAGTTAGCATTAAATATATCAACTTTCATTAAATAATGACATACGATTTCGAAATTAGTATATAGAAATCCAATGTTCATTGTCTAAACGGGTTAAAGGTGACATAAGTAAAAGAAGGACCTGTTAATCCACCATTTCAACTAGTCAAGTAATTGATGATTGTCGATACAACCTCTGAAATATTAAAGGTGTTTACCCTTATCCAGCGAAGGAGTAAATTCCACTGAAAGAATGACCTTTTCCCCAAGGGAAACAGCACTCAATGGTCGCAACGTATCCGGATTGCGCAATCGTAGGTACGACCCTATTTGCGGAGATTGAACGGTAATGCTCTTCTGTCCGCTGTCAAAAACGTGGTTATATAAAGAGCATCTATTTGAGACGAGTAAGGATACGATTTGTGTTGGACCAAACAAATACACAAATGCAACTACAATCACAAACTATTACTGCAGAAAGTGGTGGCTTGACATATTAAAATTTGGAGTGGGTACTTTTTTGCAACGATAAATATAAAAGACGCACAAAACATGTCTTGCTAAATATATACTGAAATAGAATCAAAATACAAAAGGTGACAGTCGAAATTAAACATGATAACTTAGTGTGTAGCATCATCACAGCTAATAAGCCTATACTTGTTTTATATAGCTTATACAATTATTTCTTTCAAGATTATGCAATACTAACAAAATTAAACGTTTACAATCTCTATGACAAAACTTGACTGCAAAATACATAGAAAGATCCGTTTTAATGATAGATGTTTTAAATGGTGAAGCTTATACCCAATGTAAGCAATTAAATTAACAGATTAAATGTAGTACATACATGTATAATCCATTAACCGTTGATTACGGTCTAGTTCAATAAATTCATGTCGCCGTGGCGTAGTGGATACGGTGTCCGCCTAGCGATCGGGAGGTCATAGGTTCGAACCCCACTGGGAGCGTTCCTTTGATCTACCCCAAAGACACCAAGTACTGGTTATAGTCCCAGGAAACGGACTCGAGAGCGTTTATATAAGCCTACGGCTTTCGATGCAATCGAGCTTAAATAAATAGGTTTAAACTAACTTAAACTAAATTCATGTTTATTTACATTTAGTATAATATTATGCAATACTCGAGTAAAAAAGGTATTACATATATATTTTACAGCATGTCTGATCAATCAACAAATACTGACATTTAACCAGCATTTCACTGTACCTGGTGGCATTTATCTCGCCTAACGGTATTTGAGAGTTGTATAGTTGATCCGATCGGCAAGCGACACTATAAGAAGCATCATCACTGGTCAAGATATTGTCCGAAATCGCATATGCCCGAAATAGCAGTGATACCTTTTTGTAGGTACCAGCGTCCGTCTGAAAACAACCATTCCAATCGAAAAGGTGAATAACAATCTTTAATGTTATCATTGTTTTGTAAATGCTGTTTACTAACGAAATGCAGGGTTGTACATTTTGTTTAATCTATTAAGCTTGACGAACCATCATGATAATCTTGTACGTGCATATTGCTTGATCCTCAATATAAATTATCAGTGTATGGACCGCACCTATCTTAACGTGAGACAGTCAGTCGCTGAAGGCTTAATTTGCTGAACGTAGTAATGCCAGTCACGTGATTTGAGTAGGAATCGGTCACGAAAATTGTTCTATGGCCATTTTCCCACTGCCTCTGATTCAAGAATTGCAGCTGCCAGTTACAGACATAAACATGTTCATCAAGTACATGTAAGCTAGCTAATATAAAAGCGTGTGAGTTGGTAAACTGACCGCCTTGAAATGACTTAAATACTTTCTTTTTTTCTTTTTCTTTTAGAAAACGGCGAAAATTCCAACACAATAACCGAAACAAACACGTTTACTTTTGTGTTTTGTGGTTAATACTTGGGTCTTTATTGCTTAACGGTGTTTAAAAATGAAATTCCCATATTTGGTTTTGCTTTGAACCCACAAATCTGCTCGGTATCTCCGTGTATGTCCTTCTTTTGTATAAAGACAGGATTGTTTAAATACATTTAACTCGCTTTAAGCAAACTATAATATTTTAAGTATTTGTTATGACATTTACATTTTCTTTTAACTACTGTTGTCAATAATTTATAAAGAACTTCGAAATATGTGTTCATCAAAAAATAAACATCATTTTAACGACATAAATAGCCTACGTTTAAGTGCTTCCCGAAAATCACGGGTTTTAAATTATATTGTGTAAATTAACAAGATTTTTTAAATTATTCCCGATTCTATTTATTGTATAAAAACGACGTGCTATCTTTGATTTATACCGAACATGGAGGAAAACATATTCACCACAGCGGCTCCACATGAGTGTGAACCGGAATTGATGTCGACATCCACGCTGAACTCGATAGGGTCCACCGTCCCGTTCCTCACGCAATCGTTGATACGATTTGCAGAGAGTGTAGTGTCACCATTTGCAGCGTTGAACGCGTACACTGTAACGCGAGCATTTCTACATTTTCATGAATCGTCATATCTATAAAAATCACAGTCACATGAATTTAAATTAACATGAATTCGCATTAACAATCATTCGTGTTTATATGAATTCACATTCATAGGAATTCACGTTTAAGACTCACGCACACCGCAGGGTGTAGACTGTTTACAGCCCTGCATTATCATTTTATAGAGATAACTCTCTCCTTCTTCTTGTACTGTACTTACACTATACAGAGTTACGTTTTCTTATCTGCTTGATAATTCAGCAAGAAGAGAAAAGGAGCTTTGATATTGTATTGCAATACATCTTAAGAAGTAATTGTGAAATTAGAAAAGAAAAAAAATATATTATCAGTCTACGCAGGGTGCTCAATGTTAAGCATCTTTACCAGGATAAGTATAACATTTCATACTAGCATGCGCGACATTAAATTCAAGTAATGTTGTATACCAGTCATGATATTTTAATCAATATAAACTAATAATTGTAAAAAATACGGTATTTTAGAACTTTTCCTTTTTCGTCATTCGTGGTTTACAGTCCCTTTGAAATACAGACATATACAGACGTATTTGGCGTGTTCTGAGAAAACTGGGCAAAATGTTTGTGCGTAAAGTGTCATCCCAGATTAGCCTGTGCAGTCCGCACAGGCTAATCCGGGACGACACTTTCCGCCAAAACTAGATTTTCGCTAAGAAGAGACATCATGTAAACGAAAAATTCCATAAAAGCGGAAATTGTCGTCCGTGATTAGCCTGTGCGGATTGCACTGGCTAATCTGGGATGACAATTTACGCACAAGCATTTTGCCCAGTTTTCTCAGAACACGACACGTATTTGTATGCGTATATTGTGAAAGCAACCCTAAAACGCACTGGATAATCACGCAATGATGGCGATAAATCTATTTAAAAAAATGTTAATTAACCTGATCAAAACATCAAAATTGTTAATAATAATACTATGACAATACGTCGTACCGTGATTCCGAGGTTCTTAAATATATTAAATCAATGCAGTCCAACACAGTTGAATAATTTCGAAAGCTCTTTAGCATTCTTTTTTTCTGGAATGTCTGTTTAACCATTCCTATAAATTAATACGCACATTATGTTCATACAGTTAAACCGACGATTTACATTATGCTCTTCATAGATTGTTTTTGCAAAGGATTTACTTTTGTCAAAATACATAAAGAAAAATCATAACATTTAATCTCTTCTCTAAATGTCGGTAAATGTTAAAGTGTCGCTTCTGAGCAACAGAATGCACAGAAAGCGAATGTTCAAACAACGTTCACACAAGAAATTGTCAAAGTAATATCAAACAAATACCTTTGTTGACTGGAAATCCGTTCTGTTCAATTCTGAATACGACTCGAACCAAATTTGGGCTTCCTACGACATCTTGGCACGACATGGTGGCTAAACATAGGCGAGATATACTAGTATAAAATAGTAAATACATCATAAGATAGTCAATTGATGTTTATGTAGCAATTTGAATCTCTCATAAAAAAAACATTTACAATATGTTTTGTAGAATTACTAATTTTAGCGCATGATTAATGTCTGCGCTTTTCGCGCTTCTAAATTTGCGCGAATTTATGACAACCGTAAATATTTACTAATTTATCATCTCAGCTGAGTATACGTTTATCCATATACACATTGCATGGAATTAGTTTCGACAGATTTAAAAACTTGAAGTGCATTTATTATGAAGATCTTTTGAACAAAAACTGTTTATTTAAATTCAATAGCTGATTGGCAATCCGGCATTCTGCCTTTGGCCAAGAACATACATACAAAAGAAATGTGGCCAAGACAGGGGATCATAAAATATAACATACAACATATTTAAGACTATGCAATACATTAATGTGCGAAAACATGCAATTATACATCAGCTAAACGGTTTGCTCTTTACATTCTCAGATCTAAGTTTAAAAGCTTCTGTCAAAAAAAAATGCAATAGTTTTGAGTTTTAGATCATTGTGCAAGACAGCATTGATATGCATTTACTTATGGTAGGCCAGGATGTCCTGATATTATATTGTATACGCAATTCTTTATAAAATGGACATCAAAGTAAAAAGTGATGTTCTGATTCACATACATTTTGATTACAAAGTTTACACTTTCGTTCTTCTCGGGATGTCCTATTATATATGCCAACTTCTATTTCAAGACAATGTGAACTTAATTAAAATTTGCTCATTAGGATTCTGGAATGTTCGTTGGATATGCAATCAAGATATTGTTCATATTCGAAACTTTTTTTAATTTTAAGTAGAATTCCATGTTGGGCTGTAAAGATAATGTATCACTCCATTCTTGTACAAATTGATCTTTCAGTCTTTGAGTTACCATGTATTCAATGTCGCCTGTTTATTCATGAGTATTTAGCATATAACCAAAGCCAAGGTTGTCTTAACTTAATTGTAAAGCCATGCACCATAGATCATTTTTCGTACAATTTAAATTGTTTAAAATGTGCATCTTTTCCATAAACACTTGATATAATACTGAATTCTGATTAATTACAGTTCTATCCAATAACGCAATGCCCTAAGTTTAGCTTTAACAGCTAAAGGGAATCTACCCAATTCACTAAGTACAGCATAGTTAGAAGTGGATTGTTTTACACAGAGAATATTTTTTCAAAATTTGAAATGCAATTTATCAATATCAGAGGTGTCATATATGCCCCAAACTTCAGAACTTTAAAGGATGATTGGCACTACTAGTGAATCAAACAGCGATAGTTTGGTTTTGACATCTAATTTGACACGGCTAAAACAGATAAAAGATGATGAAAAGCTCTAAGTGCTTGTTCATTTAATATTTTTACAGTAGACTATAAGACATATTTCCAGTGTAGTGGAATTGTATACCCAGGTACACAGGTATGATCGACATTCTTAATGAAATCGTTATTAATTGACCATGAATAGCTGCACCTCCTTTTTCGTTTTTCAAATATGCAAATTTTCGTTATATTTACATTTATTTTAAGATCTGTTTTTATACATGATTTAACATTTGCGTATAAAAATTGTATCATTGTAATCATTTTGCAGCTAAGACCTGATTCAATCAATTTAATTCATAATGCTTCGTGGATAACTGTATCGAATGCCTTTTCGTAATCAATAAAAGCACAATATTATTTATTTTATTTATTTTTATTTTTATTTTTTGTATTTATAGCAGTAATTCACCTCCATACATTACAAAATGTATTGTTAGTTGACATGCTATTTTGTTAGAATACAATTAAACTTTTTAAAAATTCAACTTGGTTTAAAATTAAAGAGGTAAATAAAATCCATGCATTCCATTAAATAGACACAATCATACAGTTCACACACACACAGACACATACACAAATGCCGTGTTATGATACAAAAAAGGAAAATATTCGGAATTCAGAAAATTATAAACTTAAATCAAACATTTGGACTTCAGACAATTATAAGCGTTAATCAAACGACCATGGTATTCAATATTTTAAGCAAACAACACAATTTGCAATAACATTATTCTATTGATTACAATTATAAACATTAATCAAACGACCATCGTATTCACTATGTTTAGCAAACAACACAATTTACAATAACACTATTCTATTGATCGACAAAAAAAATTACAATTAACCAGTTTGGTAGTTCTTTTTCTTGATATTTTGTATAAGATTGAATTTCATATGATACAAACAAATAATTATTCAGCCCCCTTATTGAAGGTAATTGACCCTTTCTATGGCATACAAATATATACTTTTTTAATTTCAAGAATAAGAATATTAATATCAGTCATGTTTGTACGTGTACACCCAAATAAAATTGTTTGACATGAAATCTCAGTACATTTTTGCACATTATGTGATCTTAAAAATTCTACAACATAATTTACAATTCTCTTTGTGAAAATGCAGTCCCAGAATATATGTAATATGGTTTCTTTATTTTCATTTCAGAAAGAACATAAATTGTCATGAACAATGTTCATTTTAAATAACAAAGATTTGGTTCCTAAGATTTTATGACCAATTCTTGTCTGGAACCACTGAGTGTATGTGTCTCTAGATATAATAAAAACAAGTGCATGCACTTTTGTCCAGTCAACGTTAAAAAAGTGTATTCCATTTTGAATGGCAAGTGGGTATATCTGTATTATAGCTAAAACATTGATACACAAGTTTGTTTTGATTATACCCAAATACTATGTTATATAAGTTACATGATATAAAAAGACATTGTATATTTGGCTTTTTTATAAACGGAAGTCCTGATAATCTGATAAATGCCTTAACAGTTCTGAATAAGCCTTCATAAAAAAGGAAGTTAATTTTAACACCAATGAGATTTTCTAATACAGATTGTTTTAAAAATCCTCCAGAAGTGCACAAAATATCTCTTACATATCTAATTCCCCTATCATACATACTTTTTTATTATATATAATATTTATACCTATCTTAAAATTGTGGTTATAAAATAAAGGCATATCAAGGATATCATCACACTTACTGACATTTTGTTTATAAATATACTCAATGTAGCATGTAAGGACATCTCTCCAAAGACAATTTTTTAAACTTATCATTATTTTTTCTATGTAATTTTGTTTCCTAAATTAATCATTGTCTTCACATTAAACAGAGAATATACAAGTTGGAAACATTTTCCATTACATGAAACAATTTTCCTTAACCATGTCATTTTCATAGTTTTTTAAAAAGCATATATATCAGTCATAGCAACTCCTCCATCATCATAAGATTTAATAGAAACAGTTTGTTTAATTTTTGCTGGTCCATCCTATACACAATTTAAAAACAGGCTATTTATTTGTTTTAAAACTTTTTCTCCTGGACTAGGAAGAGCTATAAACAAGTGTGTAAAAAGGGGGAGTAGTAGTGATTTAACAACAGTTATCTTTCCTAAGGGTGTTAAAGTTCTTCTTTTCCAAAAAATTATGATAATGTGCAGCTTTTCAAGTTTACTTCTAGTTAATTTCTATCATTTTCTTTAAATCAACATCAAATAATATTCCTAAAACTTTAAATTTTGTTGCACAATATAATTTATGTTTCTGCAAAAGAACATTTTGTATAATGCTGTGTAATAAAATTATACACGCAGTTGTACCTCGTTTGTCTCTGAAACCGAATTGAATTGGATTAAATATGTTTTTTTCTTCACACCAACAATTGATTCTGTTTCTAAGACACAATGAAAATATTTTTGAAACAACATTTACAAGGGTGATTCCTCTTTAATTTGAAGGATCCTTCTTGTCACCTTTTTTAAATATAGGTAATACTGCACATTTGCACCAAGATTCTGGATACAAACCACGATCGAAAATGAAATTTAAATTTTAAGTTAGATTAGGTGAGATAAAATCATTCGAATCAATAAAAAAAATCGGATACATTTTTTAACAAGTCACAGCTTTTATTACAATTCATGTTTGATATCGTTTTTCTTATTTCGTCTCCAGTGAAAGCGCAATCGAGCTTTTAAATGGAATGGGACGGATTAATGACATTAAGGACATTAAGGTCATTAGCATTAAATGTACTGCTATGTGCAGTATTTGATGTTTGTCTAAAATGGTTTAAAGATTCATTCATGTTAATATCATTATTGTTGGGAGCACTTTTCTTATTATATTTATTTATATATCGCCAAAAATCTTTTCGATTAGTTTTGCTTAACATCGATAGTGTATATACATGTTTTTCTTTATTGTAATATACGCGTTTTGTCTCCCTTTTATTACATATACACTGTGTTTTTGTAATCGACCAATTGAATGCAAGCTATTGCTTAGCAATGTAATCCAAGCATAATTTGATGTGTTGTCATATGTAAACGAACATTTAGTAGAGTTACGAATAATTTGATTGGTTTTAACATTTAAATGAGCTCTAGCTGAAAGTTTTTTTTAACAAGTTGACATAATTATACATTATTTACAAAATGCTCTTTTTGTAGTACTATATATGCAACACATGTTCATGAACCAAGTAAGTGTTCGTGGGTCGTATGAATAGATATCGTTGCGGGAAATTAAAATGGAATATATTGTGCCATAAAAAAATAAAAACGAGCATTTTCAAATTCGTTACATCTTTGTTACCAAACCACATCTGGCGTTGAAATTTAGGTTATTGCTATAGGGAACACTGATTCGTTATGGGTTAACTTAATTTTACGAAATAATTTACGAAATATTCGTTAATTTTGAGTGTTAATGGGTCTTTTAATTAAACCATTTATTTTATTGTATTGCACATTTTATCCATAAAACATTATGATGCCGCTAGAGGCATCCTAGTTTGCACATCGACAGCCACGTTCTCGATTCATTTTATCTAAACAACTCGATATCGGGTATCGAGTTGACTATGACTACGCCTTTAAACAAATACAAAATTGCTCGAGCTTATCGAAAATTGGGTTGTTAAATACAGTTTACTGCACTAAAATATATAAGATACAATCTGTATCATTAAAACGGCATTAAATCTCTATGTCATGATGACATGTCATATGTCATGATGATATGTGTTCCACGAGACACATAATAAGTTTTACAATGACAGTTTTATTAGTGAAAATAAACATGTCTTATTGCAATTTGCGCTCATAAAACATGAATTGACGTAAAGCAAAAGGTAAGTAAATGTACATGCATCAACAGAACTGGTTGCCAATGACGAATGCATTTGGTATATTATGTATTTATATGTTTATTTTTATTTTTACCTATGATTCTTTTACAAAACAAAATGTGTTGAAGCATTTTTATTTTTAACCAAACTTACCGGCCCTTTGTCCTTCTGAGAGCCCCCACTGAAACATACAAAAACATTACGTACATTCAAACGAAACTAGTTGAAACTTACTATTAGACATGAACGTTTTAATGCACTAACATATAAAGTGTATGAATATTCACCAGTAATATTTACTACCGCCCGCATTCACCAAACAATTCATAGACTTGAGTCTAAGAATAAAGAATATTCTTTAAATTGAAATATTCAAGAATTGCTTTAATTTTTACTTTAATTTTTGAGTAAAACTTGCCATGAACACCATTTATCTACAGCATTATTCATGTAGAGCATTTGGCTAATGACATAATCATCATTGAAAGACTGTATATATTCAAACGCTTGGCGCATTTTTCTTTATTCTAAATGGATTC
Source organism: Dreissena rostriformis (assembly GCA_007657795.1). Classification (NCBI taxonomy): domain Eukaryota; kingdom Metazoa; phylum Mollusca; class Bivalvia; order Myida; family Dreissenidae; genus Dreissena; species Dreissena rostriformis. The sequence goes on from VMBQ01000206.1 coordinate 280,819, forward strand.
TTTATTCTTAAGTCTAAGAACGGCTTGGTAAATACGAGCCCTGAATTTGCCTTACATTCTCAGTCGGTGGAACCTATGGTAAATGTGTGAACATATGAGCCTCGCTATGTGAAAAGGGGGTTAAATGCATGTGCGTTAGTGTCGTCCCAGATTAGCCTGTGCAGGTTCACTGGATAATAAGGGACGACACTTTCCGCTCTTATTGTATTTTTCGTTTAAAGGAAGACTCTTCTTGACGAAAATCCAGTTTAGATGTAAATTGTCGTTTCAGAGAAGCATTTGCGGACTACACATGCTAATCTTGGACGACACTTTTCGCACATGCATTAAACCCCCTTTTCACAGAGCGCGGCCCATATATTTCCACACTCAGATTGAACAAAATAATCTTCTTGGCTGATGAAACAGCTTTATAAACACTTTTCCAAATTTCCCTTTTCGTGATTCAAACATATGAAGTGCATATCACTATTTCATAACCATACACACGCATAGTGTGTAAAGTAAGACGTTATTCACAGGCACAAAGTGAACGCCAATAAACTGTTTAAGCCCCATTAACACTAACAATCAACAAATATTTCGTAAAATATTTCGTAAATTAAAGTTAACCCGTAAAAAATAAGTGTTTTACGATAAAGTTTTAGAAATAATCGTTGATTTTGAGTGTTAATGGGGCTTTAATGTAACAGGTACGTACATTTCCGTATACTAGTAATGTGTTACATAAACTTGTTACAGTCGCAATTTAAAATAGTACAACTCAACTCAAACTATATTATTTTATCATATCGGCGCTAAATACAAAGTTCAGCAAAAAAAATAGCTGAAAGGAAAGACAAATCTGGTTTGCCTCATGCGTAACTCAAATGCCATCAATGTAATAAACATTTAATTAGAGTTGCATAGAAATCATTTAAAGGATACGGGGAATATAGAATTGACATGAAAATACAGACTCAGACTTCAACCTCCAAGTCTAATATTGCCCTTGAGTTAGCGTGACTGACTCATGTCTTCTTTACGTCGCCTGATTGAGGAAAACAGTTTGCCCAAGTTTCTTAAAAATCGTTAAAAGACGACATTAAAACGAAAACGGATGCTCAACAATTTAACCTTTGAAGAGTGACATTCAGCTTGAGCTTTCGAAAAATTCCCGTGCCTTCAATACATTGTGTCAATAACCTAAACATGTGGGCCAAGTTTCATAAAATGAAAGCTCATCATTGGAGCTACACGTGTGAGATTGACGTTGAACCGACGAGACTGATTCATACCTTCTGCAAATCGCCTCAATGAACAGGCAAAAGTCTTGCAAATAATGCATTTTTTCATAGCCTAAATGAGCTCATTTATAAGCTAATACATAAATTAATAATTTAATCAATTTCCATATAGTTTCATATTGACCCTCACTAATCAAGCTTGTCATTTTAAAGATTTAGTTGACTTACTTATTGATGCTTTTACATATGAAGGTGAATATGGGGATTCAATAAAAGTTAGAGCCTAGCAAACTACTCTTACGCTTCTGGTAACCTTTGATAGATAATGCACAAGATAGTCGTATATACGAACAGATCGGTAGAAAGCCGCTTGATATAGCTATTAGCGATAGGTATTAAATAGTTCATAAACATTATTACAGTGTGACGATGTTAAATATGTCACAGTTGCATATAAGATGATTTTCGTTGACTCTGAAATACATCCAGAACAGGAGTCTAAGGTTTTTTTTAAATATATTGCACAGCCTATGTGCTAGCGACGTATGGTATTCTAAGAGTGTTTGCGATGATAATATTTTCTTTGTCACATGAAGCCAAAGAATCTCATACGTGCATATACTACATTAGTCTGCAGAACATGTAAATACAACAATATGTTAATATTATAGTTTGAACGGAAACTTTTATTTTCATTAATGTTTTATATGTATCCATAAGAAAATTCAGAATTGCTTAAACATGTTTAAGAGTTTCTGCCCATCGCTTAAATGTAGAATCAGGTAAATTACAATATTCAAATAAAATAAACCCATATTTATAGGAAATATAAATTATGTCTTAGTCTTACTTTTTTGTTGAATGCCAGGGTTAAATAAATAAACATAAACTAAATAAATAACAAAAACAGTTAATAAATGCAAATATAATTACATATAACTAAATTATATTTAAGAATAAAACAACTTTAAATAGGTCGCACCTTTTACTGTTAAGGCCTTCCAATGAATAACACAATTATTCTACCATTGAAGAATCTCTTCAGAATAATTAAAAATATGGTATCATAATGACTTCATAATATGTTGCCTTCAAGATGATATTTGTTTTGTGTAGGAATCTCGGATATGTAAACAAATTACAGTTTAAGAAATGTTTGTTATGTAACTTTTTGTCAGGGTACATTAATATAATTAAAATGGAAATTATTATACCGTGTATAAAACACATTTAACACATTATATTAATGTTTGTATGTGAGTTAAACTTGTATGCAATTGACCATTGAATTGTATTTATGTATTTGTTGTTTTGTAAAGGTATACAATACCAATGGGCACAATGCCTACTAAAGTATGAAATAAACTCTTAATATTATGCGGGCACGAAATAATAGCTCAGATCTTATACCTAAAAGTGATCTGTATTTAAATGCCATATACACATCGACACAATGATTTTAACATTTGAGCAAACCTTCATGAAAATCCTTTAATGGGTGCATAAGAAATGGAGCGGATTTGAAAATATTTGGGATTGAAATGGAGGTTCGAATATTCGACATTCACGTTTCGTAGTGCATGGGTCTTGCCTTCAATACATGTACATCGCCTTCATGCATTTAGCCACGTTTCAGCATACTCAGTTGAATGTAAAGAATATATTAAGAGAGCAGACATGGGAGCTCGAATATTTAACCTTTATGACTGACCTTCACCTTAGTTGGTGTGACTTAATGATGCCCTCATCACATATCCTATATAAAATTGTCATTTCAGCCAAATTTCATGAAAACCAATTAAAGGATACAGATTGTATCGGCTGGACACGAAAATGTTACCAGTATGCAGAGAAAAAGACGAACGGACTAAAGGAGTTCCTAAAAACCCCATCCTCTTTCGCGGCGGGGATAATCAAGGATCAGTGCATGCATAACAACTGACACAGTCACTATGTTCCGTTCAATAATTTAAAGTATGAAAATCGGGTTATGGTTAGGGATAGAGTTAGGGTTAGGGTTAGGGTCAGTGTTAGGGTTAGGGTGAGGGTTAAATCGAAAATCTATTTTTTAAACCATAGTATTAGAATCTCCGTTCGTTTATTCACAATAACGCGAACGCTAAAATGTTTTGATAGTACATTAGAAACATATTCTCTGCTCGCGATGAACATTTAGGTCACGCCCGAATCCAATTATTTAATTAATTATTTGATAATCTGAAAAGAATAAGTGATCGCCGTCATTTAAAAAAATATTTATCAATTGACAAATATATTTAGTACCCATGCTGGATTGTACAGTATAAATCTGTCTACGAATATAATTATTTATCCGCTATCTTTGGCTACCCAGCTTTGATCCCCGCAGTAACACATCATTAACTTGAATCGTCCAATCTAATTACATTCTGATCTCGTCGACTGATCGCCTTTATGTTTTCGTTTGATAGCTCTTGACCTTCCATTAAATGTGTCATTTGTAATAATAATTTTAATAATCATTCCCGGCGTTTGTCATTTGAAAAATAGTTCACGCATAAAACATACGTGTTGCATAACATTAATAAAGATATGACAAGTCTACATTGTGAGTATTCTTGATGACTTATATATTGAAATTTTCCCTGTTAATTATTCATGTATTGTCAGTGTTTTATTGTCACTTGTGTTCTCTAATTATAAGAGAATATGCAGGACTTCACATTTTCAAACTAATAGACAAACCTTTAAACACATACATTAATGTTTAACGATGTAATATAGTGATAATACACGTTTTCGAGGGCATGATCATCTGCGGGCGCTCGAAAAATCCGTTCCTGCCCGATTGCGCAGCACGAGGGCATGAACGGATTTGAAGAGCGCCCGCAGATGATCATGCCCGAGAAAATGTGAATTTTCGCTATTATTGCATAAACAAATCACACATACCAAAATAAATTAAAATAACATTGAAAACAATATGCCTTGTTCATTCGACAGCGACAAGATAATTCGATTATTTCATATGGCGTCATACAGTTGAAGGTTGTGTTTCACATTTGCCTCACTCGGTCATCATCAGAAATGACGAGGCTTTACCTTCGGATAGGCAGTTTTCGATTTAAAATGTTTAACTATATCAATAACTGTATATGCGTCACCATCTTTTTCGAACATTAGATTGCAAAAATAGCCAGGTTGTGGCCAATAACCTGGACGCGCTTCCCGGTAAACCATTACTAAGGGCAGTAACTGCGCGTGGACCAGTTTATGGATATAAAAAATACATAACAGGGCTTGAACGGCACGTGAATCGCCTTGTTAATACACGATTTCGCCCGTTCAAGCCCTCCTTTTGCCAAGTTTCTGCACCCCGCCAGAGGGCATTATAGATAGAGTTTATGCAATAATAAGTAAACCAGAATGTTGAAATTATTGTCTAATGGAAACTAACAAATTTGACTATTCTTCTTTTCTTTTTTTTTAATAATTCTTATCATTAATATTAAGAAATATAAACTGTGTCAAAGATGGATTCAACAATTCCAATAACTCATTGGCATGTTTAATCCTCATATGGCATCTTCTTAATTATGGAATTATCGAACAGTTCAATAACTTTTTGTTACCCATAATTCGTCTTTCAATTACAAAGAATAATGCATTTAAAACATACATTTATTTAAATATAAACTGAATCAATGTGAACTGTACACTATCATGGATAATAATATTGTCAGGACGAAATGCGTACTCAATATAGATGTTTACATCAACATGCATTGGGCCATGCCGTTTAACAATTCTATATCACTGACACGAAGTATTATTTCAATTGTGATCATTATATTTATTTTCATATATGTGTCGTGTTCTGACAAAACTGGACAAAATGCTTGTGCGTAAATTGTCATCCCAGATTAGCCTGTGCAGTCCGCACAGGCTATTCAGGGACGACAATTTCCGCTTTTATGGAATTTTTGGTTTAAATGATGTCTCTTCTTAGCGAAAATCAAGTTAAGGCGGAAAGTGTCGTCCCGGATTAGCCTGTGCGGACTGCACAGGCTTATCTGGGATGACACTTTACGCACAAGCATTTTGCCCAGTTTTGTCAGAACACGACACATATTAGTATTTAACAACATTTTGACTCACCAGTGATACAACTATTGTTGCAAGCAAACACTTGAACATCTTTTGGTAACTCTGAAATATAGTAAAATAATCAAAATAATAATAATACCAAACCAGCTTTAAACACCGATATACATACATGTAAATGTTAAATATGAACAAAATGGTGCTTAACATATGCTCAGATTGTAAAAACAATCGATGAAAAGCCTGTGTGAGACAATATAACAAGAAAATCAGTTAAGATAAAAAACGAAACAAAATCGTTTATATTAGCCACACTGTTAATCAAACCGATGACACTAGATTTTTAATCCAAGACTTCGGTCATCCGAAATCCATACATGAATTACGGTATGTCTTGTATATGTCATGAAACCTACCCGTGTATTGTCACATAGTTTAACAAAAACAACATTAACGCTAACATTTGTTCAATAGTTAGTGAAACGCTTTATAAATATGTATCAATTGAAAATGATGATAGCACATATAAAAAGGGCATTGTCTTGCACATCTATGCTAAACGTTTTGACTTGCTCCCTAATGTACAATATTATTTTATGCTTTGCATCTAAGACAAAATTTGATTTGGAATATAATCAATTTGATAACAAGTAAACAAGTCCCTTTTAAACCGTCGGGCGAATGTCAGCGCTTAACAACTTTAACACGTGAGTGATTGTAATGAAAGAAATGTATAGATCGCCCAAGCGAATGATGAGCTTTTGTTATAGTCTTTTGCCCGTTGTCAATATTTTCTTGTATACAATATAAAGGGCACATTTTGCCCAATCTTCATGAAATTTGACCAGAATATAAGGCCCAATTATACCTCGGCCGAGTTAAACAAAATGTCAAATGGGGACATCCAGTAGGTAATAAGCTCAAATTAATAATAATTATAAGGCTGTCAAAACTATATTGCACACTACACTTCATGAAAAATACTCAGACAAGTTGTTCCAATATCTTGACTGAGTTCGAAAATGGCTCCGGTCCGTCGAAAACCAAGGCCACCAGTGGGCGGGGCAATCTTCCCTATATGGTTAAAGTGACATTTTGTGAATATTAAATATGTGCACGCGCTAGAAGTCACACCTTTTACTCAATCTTCGTAAAACTTGCTCAGAACATTCAATTCGTTTTATTAATATCTTGTTTGGGTTCGAAAATGGTTTCTGTCTGTTAAAGAACATGCCCGCCAGGGGCGGAGACGTTTTCCTTATATGGCCATGAATAACCTCGTAAACACTGTATAATTCATATGGGTGTGCAATCTTCATGAAACTCTGCCGATTCGAAACTAGTTCAGGTCAGTGGAATGACATTGCGTCCAGTTGGGAACGGGTCGTTTTTCTTATAATTATGACTAATGTGGAACCTTGTGAGAGACACGTTTTGCCCATTCAGAACGTCTGTTCCTATGATATCTAGAGAAGATCTAAACTTGTTAAGGTAATATTTGTCGTGTTCTGAGAAAACTTGGCATACTGCTTGTGCGTAAATTGTCATCCCAGATTAGCCTGTGCAGTCCGCACAAGCTAATCAGGGACGACAATTTCCGCTTTTATGGATTTTTTTCGTTAAAATGATGTCTCTTCTTGTTGAAAATCCAGTTTAGGCGGAAAGTGTCGTCCCTGATTAGCATATGCGGACTGGACAGTCTAATCTGGGATGACACTTTACGCACATGTCCAGTTTTCTCAGAACGCGACACATATCTGTTAAGCTGCTCAGAAACGTTCAGTTCCTTTGGATCTCAGATGAGTGAACTTGGGCCTTATTTTTTACCCTTTTGTTCCTTTTTATCACGATTGAATGTAACATTATATATTTCTATCTACGTTTTAATGCTTGGTAGATTTCGCTCCAATTTCCACAGCCGATGAACTCGATTTATTAAAATGTGTACGTTATAAGTAAAGAACACAATTTTGGTCCAATGTTGGCTGAAAAATTATGCTTTTGACACATTAGCAAATACACTTATTCATAACTTAATGTTGCAAGCACGACACTTTGGTATTTATTAAATTGACAATTTTAGTGTATTTTGCACATCCCTTTTGTTGAAATAAGGTTTAATATGCATTTTGATGGATTTGATCGCATAATAATCTAAGATTAAAATCATGATAACCATATAATATGTAGACCATATGTTAATTTATTCTTGCTAGTTACTGCAAATCTCGTTTACTTTAATAAGATTTATATTGACAAGGAATAAAACAGATCCACTTCTGATCTAAATATTTTATTTAAATGTATAAAAGGGATATATGAACGTCATGCGAAAATGGGTTTCTGCCAAATGTGAGGCAATCTGGTCGAGAGCTATGCGGTCCGCTATTAAGTCACGAAAAGTTCCGTGGTCTCATTAGCGGAAATGATAGCTCCTGACGCGGATTTATATGACATAAGACCCATTTTCGCATGACGCGGCTAATATGTTACTTGTATGTACTCGTATTAATAAACGAACTCCGCCCAAACCTCAGTTTAAATGTAAGGGTTTACTATTAAATTACTAGCATATATAATTGAGTCCCGCTCTGAGAAAAGCGGGTTTTATGCATGTGCGTAAAGTGTCGTCCTAGATAAGCCTGTGCAGTCCTCAAAGGCTTACCAGGGACGACAGTTTCCGATTTTATGATGTGTTTCGTTTAAAGAAAGTATCTTAACGAAAATACAGTTAAGGCGGAAGGTGTCGCCCCTGATTAGCCTGTGCGGACTGCACAGGCTAATCTGAAACGACACTTTACACATATGCATTTAACTCCCGTTTCACAGAGCGAGGCTCATTATTAATTTTAATTAAAAAAATGTATATATTGAAATAATGAGAGACATTCGCCAAATGCATTAACATTTTCCGGTACCGCAATCTTAAGATGGCGAGTTTTCAAATTGATACGTATGCTGTCATCCATCAAAACATTAACCTCCATTTCAACTTCAGCAAAACGATTAGTTTTCTTTCAATTCGAATAAACAACAAGCAGTTATAACCGTGATAATGGTCGTTCTATTTGTATACGACTGCTATTCACAATGTTTGCGAAACACATAAAAAAGGGTTATAAGGAAGTTTCAATATCATACTTTAATTATGTATGCATGAAATGTGTCATATTGGAATATTAGATCAGTGCTTTTTGCACTTGATAATTAAACAGCTCGTTATTTGCCGTAAGTACAATATTTCAAGCACGTAGTATGCAAATACAAAAATTCTTATCAGAATTGAAGCAAAGAAAACAAACCTGTCTTTTAATATGGTTCCATTTCAATTAATGAATTATCTATAGTTGTAATTATGTCTTACAAAATACACATGTTCCAAAGATATTATTTTTCTTAAATGTGTCATACCAAATCACATACAAACATAAATACAGACAAACATAATTTGTATATTTTAAAAATATATTAGCCTCGCTTTGTGAAAAGGGGGTTAAATGCATGTGCTTAGAGTGTCGTCCCAGATTAGCCTGTGCAGTCCTCATGCTAAGAAGAGACTTTCTTTAACATATATTATATACTTTATCAGGGCATCATGCAATATATTACAACGTCAATTGTGGTTTAAATACATGTATAAAATGTTGTTCTTTTGCTAACCTAGCTGAAATATTGTTCGAAAATAGCTTATAAAATGGTAATATTTTAAATTTTGGTTCATAATGTGAACATTCATCTAAACGTTTACTTAAAGGCATTTGGTATATATATGTTTATATTGAATAAAGAATACCAAAGTAAAATACGCATTTAGTTTTTGTTTGTAAACACCGTATGTTACATAAAACACGTTTTCATCAAACTCTCAAACATCAGAATTCGTATGTATCGATATATTATATGTTCAGTTGGAGATAGAACATCGGTGTCACACTTATACAAACTAACAAAATAACATATTATGCATGAAGATTTTGTTCTCGGTTATGAATTTTAATTAAATCTGAATTGTTTCTATCCATGCAACTAAAGATATAATTCTAAACAGTATTCGAATATCAATAAGTTACTTACATATATTTACGTATTTCCAATAAGTATTCGAATATCAATTAGTTACTTACATACATTAACGTCTTTCCAATAATAGTTGCACAACAACGGCTGTTGGTCTTCCTATCCGTTTCCTTTAACTGGTGATTCTGTTTCAGTACTTGTTTAATTTAATATAAAGTATCAATTCCTAACCTTTTTCATGTAAGTGTTTTTTAGAAATGCAATCTCCGAGCGCGTATTTTAATCTCCATCAGTAAATTAAATTCATCATTAAATTATTTGAATCGTCTCCGAAAAAAATTACGTCAATTGTAAACAATTTTTTTTTTCATTTACCCTCTGAATAATTTTGCAAGTTTTAATCAAAATTTCAAAGTAAAGTCCTCTTCGCACCTCTGCTGATACAAGTGTAATTCAATTTCTTACATCAAATGATGACAGTTAAATAACCTCTGTGCGAACCACTAGACCAATCACTTAACCACCAGACCATTCACTGAATAACTCGCTCGCGTGGGTGCAATCCTGTTAACGTGGGATGGCACGCACATTTACGGGGATTGTTTGTTCAATATTTATTAAATAGGATATTTGTTGGATTTCATGGAAAATCGATTTAAATTCACGAGTGATCATTGAAAATATTTTTGTGATTTATAATCGATATTCCACCAAATCCAACGAATTTTTATTTTGTTGATGTTTACATTTTTTTTTTTTTTTTTTACTGAAATATTGACGTTGTAACGTCATGAAACCGACGTCATTTCGATATAATTTTCACTGTAAATTTTCACTGTTTGAAACAGTGATTTATCAGTTTTAATTCACTGATTTTTCTCTTTAAACCGTCGGAAAGCATAACATAAACATTTATTAATGGTACATCTAAAATTGCAACAATGTAACTGACAGCTTAGGCGGTTCGTTGCAGAGTTGATCAAAAATCGGAAACTAAGAGATCGGCCAAATAAACATCTCGCCGGTCAGTCAAACTGTTATCTAAATATCGATCGTCAAATCAGCGATCGATAAATCTGGTAGCCGGTTTTTCCACTCTTTTCCTCGACAAGTGCAATGTCGAGTTTCACATTATTTTGTTAACGAACTTCGTTTATTTTCTTCGAAAAACAAACATAAATGAAGAATGGTGTAATGGTGTTAATGATGTGTTTGTGACTCAGACACTCGGTATCCAGAAGGATAAGTAAGAGGCGTTGAATCCATTTATAAAGCCGAAACGCGATCTCGACATATGCGAGTTGCAGCTTCAACGTGTACAATTACCGAAATCCGGGTTATAGATCATTAATTTATTTCATAACACGACCCAACTTATTTTGTGTGGGTAGCACTTTCCATTGTACAAAATAATAAGTGTCATATTAGCAATGTTAAGTATGAATTATATCACGTTTATATGTAGAAACATTTGGAGATTATGATACAGTTGAGTCGCCAATAGCAGATATTCTCCTATAGCGAAACAAAAAAATGGTTTATCATTGATATTTTTCACCGCTATCTAATTTTAAATAAGATTATTTCATTGCGTCAACCAGTAATATATTAATCTGAGATTTTAAAAGAATAGAATAATTCTTCAACAATGCTCTGCACCCCTAAACGCTTGAAAGACATATTCAAGCAATTAAAGGGACTTGTTCACAGTTTGGTAAAATGACGATTTTCAAAATAATTGCCTTATATTCAAAAAAACAATGTATGCATTATCTTTAAACAAGCGAAATAACCTTTTGACCCAGAAACATGTTCAAATATTGGTTCATCAACGGATAGTCATCATTCGAAATCGTTAAAAAAATAAAGCGTCTGTAACGCTATTCCTCGATTATTTGGAAAATACGTCGAGTATCATTTTAGTGGTTATGTTTCCTTATGTAATACGAAAGGCTGCTAGGCGCAATGGTTGCGCGATGGCTTTTGCTTTCAGAAGACCCGGGTTTTAATCCCGTGGACGGCACTATTTTCCATTCAATTATTTTCTTGCAATTATAATTACTTAAGACTATAAGACAATTATAGATTTTTAAGAAAATATATTAACGGATATTTGTTCAAAAACTCGAAAAGCTGTGAACCAGTCCCTTTAATAGTAAACCACGATTTGCATCTAAGTAGGGTCAATATACACTTTGACCGCCCAAAAATTCCTTAAAAAGGTATTTTAACTGATCCTTGTAGGTTAGAATGTACTTTATAACACATCAAAAGTTTACCGAAATTGGACTTTCGGAAAGTTTTTTCGTTTTCAAGATGGCCGCCAAGATGGCCGCAAAAACCTATTTATGATGATGACTATGTAAGTATCCACTCAAATTTGATCTTTTTGGTGTCTAGGCTTTAGGGGGCAAAGAACACATAAATATCATCAGACATAGTGTAAGTTTATTAAATTACACCAAAATCCAAAATTGCGTCCAAAATGGCCACCGACACAATATGAAGGACAACAACTACACACTTTTGACTGAAACGTAATACTTTTTATGTCAAACAACATTGTTTCGGAGACAAGGAACATTTTTATTGAATTGATGATATCAGTAAGAAGTTGAATAATCATGAATTCCAATTTATAACATTCCGCTGTCCACTATCACCTGATATACAATCACCTTTGCCCATAGCATTTGTCTCAGAGCGTTAGATTGTCGATGTCGTCGTCCTTCTCCGCAGTACTGACCTCTAAAGAATTGTTTGAGTTTTCAGCTTTGCAAGGGTCACATTCAACAGTGCAGTGGAGTTCGACGCGTCTGCAGCTGCGTCGAGAGGATTTACATCCTACAGAACCGTTACAGTGGATGATTTCCAATAGTTCTTCAGGTGCAGCATTGTTTTGGGTCATTATTGCAATCAACTGGTCGTTGTTCTGTTTCCATCCCCATTCTCTCGGTTTCATATTATGTGCAATTCCCATCCATACTTTAATTTGATAATATACGCGTTGGCTATGGACTACCGTTGCATGCGGTATAAGTCGCTCAGGAGTGACGAATGTTTTGGCAGTAGCCACTATCTTTGTGAAAATGTAATGTCGCAGTGATTCTAAAGAATTATTGGGCTTGCCACCAAACAGATCAACCATCAAGCAGTTGCCAAGATTATATATTTCCTCTTGAGACTTGTTAGGAGGAAGGAAGGGAATAGCACATGATTTTATGATAGGGACAGGTTTTATTAATTTCCGAAATACTGACGTTTTGTTCCGATGCTGAAAGTCCTTGAAGTTAAATCACAGCCGGAGTAAGCACGAACAAAGAGCAACTCATTTCCTACTTTGTCTCATCAAAGTTCTTTCAAAAGGTTAATATTATACACTCTGTGTTCCATTTACTGTTTGTTTACGTCAGAGCGGAAGTAGATGGTCCTATTGTCTCTTTCGGAATAATGCAGGAGCAAGATGAGCAAAGCTGTATCCTCACCCACCAACGTTGTGGTGTTATGACGGGATCGTTCCAGTGTTGCTTTGACAATATTAACGTCTGCATTCTGTTGACAGAACGACATTACACCATTTTTATTCAGAGCAGTGCTGATCAGAGCAATCATGCCTGCCTTGTTTTGTCACGAGACAAAACGTCTTTTTGCATTCTGTTTCTTTGGTGAAACTCACAATAGGCTTCAAGTGTTTCCTCGTCTCTGGTGTGTGTTGTCTTTGATAGAAGGGCCGTCTTCGTAAACCACGACCACCACTGTCGCTAGTCGGTTATGCCTAGCAGTGTAATCTGCATAAGACTCGGCTATTGCGTTTTATGTGTCGCCCTTTTCCCATGGTAAACGATGGAGTAAAGAGCCACCATCAAACAAGTAACGATATGTATCAAGAATACAGTTCATCAAAGCCTCACTTGATACGTCTTAAGTATGATCTCTTATTGCCTGAGCGATCTGAGGTTTGTCTGCTTTACGAAGAATGTTCTTGGCTTCAAAGAAGGAAGGCAGGAGGATGGGGGCTCAGTTCATATGACGGTATGTCTTCATGGAAAAGATCTAAATATTTGGACACTACCAGGAAACGTTGGAACAGAAGGGCACGATCAATAGCACAGTCAAAGGCAATCTTAACAGCGGAGTGATTTCCAAGAGTTTGGGCGATGTCTTTTCTCTTGAATTTTTCAGCAAAGGCCGAATTTCCTTTGATATCTCTTGGGATCTTGTTACCAACCGTCTCAAATGCATTAACATTCACATATGACCCGGCCACTATCCCATTTACCTTGTTTCTAAGAGTAGGATCAGCTGTGTAGGGTGAGCAAGCTGAAATATTTGTCAGCATTTTCTCGAGATAAGAAGCATCTGTTTTGATGCGCGCCTCAGGTGAGTCGTTGTGCTGTGGACTCGTAGTAAAGGTCAGGTCTGTGAACTCCTACATCGCACTGTTGTACTCGAATGTTACAGGTGCAGGATCTTAAGGTTTTGTATTTCCTCGGTCATCCTTCTGCTTCGAGTCAGACTGCCTGTGCTTTTAAGAGACCTCATCAATGTTCACTCAATTACAAGATCGCTGGTTATCCCAGCCCAGCACGCATTGCTCCTACGAACAACGTGAAAACCATTAACGAATTTTAGATAAATACACGTCTTGGTGAGTTTCGTCTTGGTTGCTCATTTCCTTCAGATAGTAATAAACAGATCGCAGGTAATTGAAGTACACAGCTGCAGCAAAGACGAACAGACAACCGCACACTGTCTGCAAATGCATCAGCCAACACCCAGTACGATCCGCCTCGATCAACATCCTTGCCATGCTAACCATACGCTGATCATTCAGCCATAATTGACTTGTTTTTGACGTCGTCTGGGCAAGTGCATGTGTCTTCTTCTCTGTAGCCGTATCGAGTTTGATCAAAATCTCAGAACATGAAGCATCTGCTAGCGTTGTCTCGCCCTTAAGAAGAGAAGTGTACGAATCCTCGTTTTGATCCAGCAATATCGTAATCTCGGGATCTTCTTAGGTCTTTTCGTCTATAAGCTGGGCTTGTAGGCACTTGTTAACAAGACAATGACCCCGCAAAGCCCTCTGGATAGCTTTCCCTGTCATAATGTTCACACTTGCATTTGCCCCATAAACAGTATAAAGTATTTCTTTGAGACCGGTGCCTTCCGTGAGGGATCCTAAGCCCCCAGCAAGTTCATAAGTGTATGAAAACACCCCAGCATCCGAAAAATGGTTTTCAGACAACTACTACTGATTTAAGAGGGTAACTTTGAAATGCTTTCTCAATTAGGCTTTTGAGCCTCTTCAGCCGACTAAAACCAGGTTTTAGGTCTAGACCCATGTTTAGTCAAATTACACTGAAATATTTGTCGCGTGGTAGTGCGATGTTGAAAAGCATATTGGACCTTTCACTGTCTCACTTTCTCAATCATCACGTTTGAGTCAGTAGTTACGCACGTGTGGTCTCGGTGTTTGCGGTCATTTGGACGCCTTGTAGAATTTCTATGTTGACTAATAGCCTAACATAATTTCTAATTATCTTATTGTGTTTATTTGTCCTCTGAAACTAAGGTATAGACATCAAAATCATCAAATGTGAGTGGATACTTACATAGTTAGTATCATTAGTAGGTTTTGGCGGACAACTTGGCGGCCATCTTGAAAAAAACACTTTCCGGAGATCCGATTTGGGTAAACTTTTGATATGTTATAGAGGACCTCCAGCCCTACCAGGATCAATTAAAATACCTTTTGTAGCAATTTTTTGGGGTATGATAAAAAAAAAATATATATTGACCGCACTATCTATCTTGATAACGATCTAGACGACAATGTGATAGTGATACAAAAGTATGAACGTTCAATCGAATATTAACTGTATGATCTATACAGATTGATTAAGCTAAATGTTGTTGTTTTTCCAGCATTGTTTATGTATTGAAATAAATCGCTTTAAAATCAGATGTATGGTTAGTCTTCAATAGCTGTGCAACCATGTGTGAATTTCTAGCGGTTGTCTTAACCTTATTTTAAACTGCAAAAGCAGATGATGCGTTTTATTTGGATGTCACGCATGTGTGAACGAAGCTTCTTTATATCGGTTCATTAAGGGAATTACATGTACATACATAAGTTAACTGGTTAAACTGCAAGATCAAAGGCGTTGTATGAACATGATCACTATAACAAAATGAACCATAATGAATATCATCTCCTGATTTTCTCATCAATATATGAAAAAGGGGTTTAATGCATGTGCGAAAAGTGGCCTCAAAGGCTAATCACGGACGAAACTTTCCGGTCGCACAGGCTAATCGCGGACGATACTTTCCGCCTAAACTAGATTTTTTGCTAAGAAAAGACTTTCTTGAAACGAAAAATATCATAAAAGCGGAAATTTTCGTCCCTGATTAGCCTGTCCGGACTGCACATGCTAATCCGGGACAACACTTTACGCACATGCATTAAAGTTTATCTCTCTTTTCACAGAGCGAGGCTCATATCTTACCTTATATTGTGAATCAGTTGTCGTACATATGGTTGATTGAACAATTCTGTTTTCAAATATGTCAACTACATCGGATTATTCAACCATTTGCTAGTATATACCATTGAATGAGCCTCGCTCTGTGAAAAGGGGGTTTAATGCATGTGCGTAAAGTGTCGTCTTAGATAAGCCTGTGCAGTCCGGAATAAGAAGTTGCAACTGGACGAGTGCTTACCAACTCCGTGATTGATTAAGGAATCAGATGCCGACACTTGACGAGTAATGACCAACTCAAGTCAGAATTTATTTACAAGTCATCTCAACGTCTTGCTGACCTTTCAGAGCCAAAGAAGGTTAAATTTACCCCGGCTGCTCGGGTATTCGCCAAAAAAGTAATTTTTATCCAAATAGACCAGCGCACGGTGGAAAATGAGACTTGAATGTGCAACGGTAGTTAATTTCAAGACAATTCGTGTCTGGTTTCCCCGCCCTCGAGATGGTAAGGCTGCTCTGCCAAGGGAGTGCTGACAATCTTCAAAGACATCTGCTTCCCGCTCCTAGCGCTGTGCCGCCTTTATGGCCGCTCTTGACGTCACCAGCCGTCGACCCTAACCAAAAACGGTTTCCCCATCACGTTGAGCGTACTGAGTACCGCCGTCCTGGGACACTTCCATAAACTTCATAAGGCAACCCCTCAAAGTCCTGGTCCGCATCGCTCCATGTCCGCCCGTCCGTCCTCTACGCTGCCACCTCCGCCGCCACGCTGCTCCCATCCTTCTTCTCACGATGTACTGAAAACCACTTTCCACCCACGGACCATTAGCATTCCGCTCGGTGATTCTACCAAATGGTATGTTCGTTACTTCTTATCTGATTTAAATACCATTTTCTGCCTCGATTCTCATAGACGCATTTCTTCCTTTTTAAGGGTTGACTGATCATCTTTATCAAAAGAGTTCACTTAAAAAACGTACTAACTCATTCGGCATTTAAAAAATGTCATACGCGCCTACCTCGCATTATTTAATCGACAAATACGCCAACATTAGCGTTAATAACATTTTTTTAAATAATAATTGTCAGCAATATTGCACCTACACTAAATTATTTCATCTCAATATTTAATAATATTTACACATGACAAAACCGGATATATGGCGACGGAATTCTTCAATCTAAAACGTGGGCTTGTTCACAGATTTACGAATTGATTATCGATACACTTAATTAAATATACATCGTCGATTAGACATATCGGAACGGCTGAGTGGATCTAAGGCGAAATGCTGTTACTCGACCGTACGTAAGGAATGACTTGCACATTTTTTTCGGGGGGGGGACATATACAGGAACATATTTGTACATGTGCATGCATATGAAGGCATAAAAAGTGATACATTTTTCTAACAAGGAATACATAATTAGTTTGTTAAATTACTTTCTTTAACAATATATTTCAATTGGTTTACATTATGCAAGTGAACAACTGTATGAGCATTATACATTTGGTTTTGTTTCACAAAACAAAACAATAAGATCAGAAAATATTTTAAACATAACATTTTAAGGAAGAGTGAACAATGACTTGTCCTTAGTAAATGTGTTACAGTCACTAATGCGGGCGTACGATAGATAAAAAAGAATAGTATCTCCCATACGAAGAAGTTGCAATGGGGGTTTACTAGAATCAAGCTAACGTGTCTCTAAGTATGACAGTCCGTGTTTGTGTTTGTCCGGAGCTTAACTATCAAACCTATTTAGGCCTTAATTTTAAATTTCATAAATGGATAAATGGGAAGTCCCACTTACCAAATACTTTATAAAATAAAGCTTGGCGGAAAGTATACCCGATGTACTGTTCATTAACCCTAATACTAGAAACAACGAATTTAAATCGATCAAATAATATCGATTTGGTATTTAATAATCGTAACGTTTCTATATCTATCCGTAAAGATTCACTTAACTATACTCGCGACTACTGGTGAATGGTGATGTCTCGAACTAAACTGCCTTTTCGTAAAGAAGAGCCTTTATTTAAACGAAAAATACAATAATAGCGGAGAAAGTCGTCCCTGATAAGCCTGTGCGGACTGCACAGACTTATCGGGGACGACACTGTACGCACAAGCAAAACCCCGTTTTCCCAGAGCGAGGTTCAAATGTATATATTTCAAACGAAATAGTTTGTGTTGTCTAGTTGTGACTTCTGATTTCTTATAAAAAAAATACTCTCTTTAAACGGACTTCAACATTGAGCGGAGCGCAGTGCTCAAGCATTATAGCTTTACCTGAATCACTTACAGCGATATTGCTTTTGTCAATTTTCCTTGTCCAGTCAATTTCCCCAAAACTAATGAATGGATTGAAGTTTCGTATATGGATAGATGCATGTAAGGCCGAGATAAGTGCTGAAGAATCATAACTCGAAATCAATGTTTAGTGTTCTTCCCCTTTGTAATATTTACCGATTTGTCATGTGTCTTATTCTTCAGGGGCATAACTTTTTATCCACTTGTGTTCTTTATTTAGATATTCGCCGAGAGTTGGAACGATGCAAAGGCTTCACTGGAACATAAGGAAACTATGTGTCGCGTTCTGAGAAAACTGGGCATAATGCATGTGCGTAAAGTGTCGTCCCAGATTAGCCTGTGCAGTCCGCACAGGCTAATCAGGGACGACACTTTCCGCTTTTATGACATTTTTTTGTTTAAATGAAGTCTCTTCTTAGCAAAAATACAATTTAGGCGGAAAGTGTCGTCCCTGATTAGCCTGTGCGGACTGCACAGGCTAATCTGTGACGACACTTTACGCACATGCATTATGCCCCGTTTTCTCAGAACACGACACATATGTGCTCCCCAACAATTGTATCGATAATCAGAATAACACTGCGACTTTCGTTAAATTTTATTGTATGAAAATGAAACATTTTTCAAGCAAAATTAAACGCATTTACTTTAAAGAGGAATGTGCAATATTCGTATTGAATTAGTTCGTAAAAATGTAAAATGTAAATAAAGCATAATTGTTCTTTTTTTCCTTAAACGTTTATCGATTACTTCCAAGCATTTGTTTAAACGGGTAAACTGTGTTTTACCAATGTGCATTTTTCTCTGCTTTGAAATTGACAATCGGATTTGAAATGCGTACATTTGCGATGAACATGGTATTTTGAGTGGGACGCATACATTGAAATGTCATTGCATTTATCGCCGGAATCTGAGAGCCAGCCTACCATGAAGAATGAAGGACGACTTAAATCGCCCCCTGATTCGTTTATCGGGTAAAACCATCTTAATTACAAACGCTAGGGCGGAAGAGGGTAGGTAGTAAAAGATTAAGTAAGTGACGCCAGTTTTTCATTAATATCTGTAAGTCGTAGAGTTAAAGATTTCATAATGTTATTATATAATGTGCTTTTTTTGCTGTTTAATGATATGTAAGACATTACTTTACGCACATGCATTAAAGCCGCTTTTCACAGAGTAAGGATCATTGGTTTTCGATTGATTAAAGGGACTGTCCACTAGATTTTGGCATGTATTGAAGCTTGTCATTAAATGCTTTAAATGCTTTATATTGATAAATTTAAACATTTGAACTAAAAATCTCCAGTAAAAAACAAGAAAACAATTTTAAAAAAAGGTAAAAAAGTAACCCTCAACAGGGCTCGAACCACTGACCCCCGGATTCCTGGAGTCCTAGAGTAAAAAGCTACATGTTTAGACCACTCGACCACGGACCCTTTTGTTTAATGCGGATGTATTTTCAAGCTATATAAGCAATCCTCGTAGGTTCCCAAAATATCGTTTCGCGTCGCGCGACGCTTTATCTAGTGGACAGTCCCTTTAATGGCGATATATCGGAAATTATTGCTGCGACGACATAGTAGTATTCCTTTACAAAGGTAAAGACATCACAAACGCGTTAGCAATGTTGTAGTCGATATATTGCTTTCGACAACGGAACTGGAGGTCCAAGGTTTGAGTCTCGCAAGGGGATGAATTCTGCATTGGCTGATTGCCTCTCTAGCAGCTTGTTTAATCGTGGGGTAACCGTTCCCTTCCTGCCACGCACCAGTAGTACAGGATATAAATCGCAAAAACAGGTAGTCATCTATGAACTAAGAAACCTGGAGGTCCCTTATTAGCGAGGGTGACACTAAAATAGACGGATAAGTTACGTTACTCATTTATTAACAGATGCGAGTCATTCTACATTTTACCCACATTTTTTAACACTCCTACGAACTTTCCCACGGGAGAAAAGTATACCGGTAGCAACTTTTTAATCATTTAACTTATTTCTTTGCACTGATTAGTAGCTCATATGTGTGTGATTTAATGAAATCATTTAAACACGATTATTTTATGTTTTGAATACTGTTTTAGTCTAGCCGTCGAAGCACCCCATCTAAATTAATATTCGATAAAGCTCACACACGGATAGATTATTATTGGAGTAAATTGAGCGGTCACCGCTTAATGAGAGATTGTCTCACATTGTCATCTTTAGTACTCGGGTTAACAAATCCACACTTAAAAACATGGAACGTTGGATAGGTCGTGTCGCCTTAGTGACTGGAGCTTCTTCAGGTTTGGGGGAAGAGATTGCAAGGCGTCTGGCCGAGTGTGGAATGAAAGTGATAGGATGCGCACGAAATGTGGAGAAAATTCGGGTTTGTTTGCGTCCTAGATTTTGACCTTAATGTAAATCTGGGTAATTTATACTGTAGAAGTTGTTTAATTGGTATTTAAGTAGTAGTAGTAGTAGTAGTAGTAGTAGTAGTAGTAGTAGTAGTAGTAGTAGTAGTAGTAATAGTAATAGTAGTAGTAGTAGTAGTAGTAGTAGTAGTAGTAGTAGCAGTAGCAGTAGCAGTAGCAGTAGCAGTAGCAGTAGCAGCAGCAGCAGTAGCAGCAGCAGCAACAGTAGAAGTAGCAGCAGCAGCAGTAGTCGTAAATAATGTTTTTGTTGTTGTTATATAAGTAGTAGTAGTTATTATTAGTAGTGGTAGTTATTATGAGTAGTTGTAGTTCCAGTGATATCAAAAGTAGTAATATCAGAAGTAAAAGAAGGAGCAGAAATTGTAGCAGCAAAATAAACTATTACTTAATTTAGTGCAACATTTTGGCTACCCGGTAATGCTTCTTCACAACAAAAAGACAGAACGGCGAATTCCATAATTGTCGTAACGGCCCAAATTTGTAGCTGAAGCGTGTTGTCCCCGCGGATAGAAAGGACGGCAATTCAAAGGCATCAACACGCCACAACCGGAGCGCAATAACTAATAGATGTATGTGTCGTGTTGTCGTAAATGCACTGCCTTTTTCTGTTGTCAAGGTGTCGCCCTTCTAAACCACTAAAATACCAGAGCTATATGGTAGAAATCAGCCACCATAACTCTCCCTTGTTTTGTGCATTCAGGTCTTAGCCGAAAGTTTGAAGGATGCGAAGGGCTCATTGGAAGCCATAAAGTGCGACGTTTCGAAAGAAGACGAGATTCTCGCGATGTTTAGCGAGATCAAAACCAAATATGGTGGCGTGGACGTCTGCGTCAATAATGCAGGACTGTCCCACAATGCACCTCTGTTGTCAGGGGCAGCGGAACAATGGCGCAACATGTTTGAGGTACCGTTAGTTTTCTCAAAATTAACACGCTTGCCACGATAAGCAACTGACAAAAGCATTAAAAGGAATGCATAAACGAAATTTAAAAAAAAAAACAATGCCCTTGGTGTTATTTAAAAAAAGCCACTTCAAAGATATCCGGCGCATAAACATGTTAAAGAAATCATATGTTCGATTTTAGCTTTTGTCTTATTTAAATATACACCAGTATGCACGCTTGTACAACAAAGTATGCATTCTTATCAGCAGCAAAGTGTTTCTTGACCGAACGTAAATCTTCGTTAATCGTGCTTTTGACTCGCGACTTTAGACTCCTATTGCTTAATGCATAATCGTTTAACAGCTTTAAGAAATGTAACTCGGTAAGCTGAATCAAGGCAGCGAAAATGTATATGTCGACCTTCGCACATCATCCACAGACATATCAGTTTATCTAAATGGGCTTACATACATTCAGGTGAACGTGATAGGACTGCTGATGTGCTCGAGGGAAGCGTTCAAGTCCATGCAGGAGAGAGGCGTGGACGATGGACACATCTTCCTCATGAACAGGTTATTGGAAGTATAGGACATTAGGCTATAATAAATGAGTCGCGTTCTGAGACAAGGGGGTTTAATGCATGTGCGTAAAGTGTCTTCCCAGATTGGCCTTTGCGGTCCGCACAGGCTAATCAGGGACGACACTTTCCGCTTGTATTGATTTTTTTGTTTATAAGACAGCACAGGCTAATCTGGGACGACACTTTACGCACATGCATTAAACCCCCTTTTCTCAGAGCAAGGATCAAATGCAACTCCAGAATCATTATCGCGAGATAAATCGTGTTACCTTGTGCTAGTTTTTTTACTTGAAGAGACTTGTTCACAATTTGGCAAATTGAGAATTTTCAAAACAATTGTCATAGATTCAACAAAGAATATATGCATTGTATTCAATAAAAAAAAAACATTTGTAACTACGAAACATGTTTAAAATATATTTTCGTTTATTGATAGCCATCAATCGAAATCGTACAAAGAATAAATCGTTTGCAAAATTGTATCAATTAAAGGTTTACTATCATAACAAATTGCATGAATAAACTAGACCTTAAACATTTCTAAGAACTAAGTTCGGCCTTAAACATCGCGAAGGACTTTGGTAGGTCCTGAACATTCCGTATGATTAAAATATACCTACATAGCGAATGATTTAACATACTTAATAAAACATATCGAAGAACTACGGTATGCCTTAAACATAGCGAATGATTCAACATACTTAATAAAACATATCAAAGAACTACGGTTTGCCTTAAACATAGCGAAGGATTAAACATACTTAATAAAACATATCGAAGAACATCGGTTTGCCTTAAACATAGCGAATGATTAAACTTGACCTTAATTAAACATATCGAAGGACTACGCTATTCATTAAAAATTGCGAATAATTCAACTTGACCTTAAACATTTCGAATGATTAAACTTGACTTTAATAAAACATGTCGAAGGACATAGCTAGGCCTTAAACAAAGCGAATAATTCAGCCAAGCCTTACAAATTGCTACGGATTAAACTTCTCCTTAAACGCTACGAAACATTTAACTAGACCTTGCATATTGCAGTATGTCAGGACACCGGCTGGTCCCCGACTCCCCCGGGATCCACTGCTATGCCGCCACAAAGTTTGCAGTCAAGGCCATTACTGAGGGGCTGAGAAACGAGCTGTTTGCGGCCAAAACTCATATACGAGTGACAGTAAGTGATGTCACGTCAACCATAGATAAGAGTAGCGAAACGAGTATATCTGTTTCGGACAGGGAGTATGTCAATTTTAAACGTCATAGAGCTGGCTTGCAAAAGAAGTACATGTATACGCTTAATACTGATGTTCAAATGACATTTTTTTCCTCATATTTGACAAAAAAAATGAGATGGCAAATCGTAACGACATAATTTAAAATGAAATAAATAAAAGTTGTGTACCGGTAAGGCGTATTATTGATTTAAGTATGTTGTTACTTTGTTTCTTGGTCGTTCTCACGAGATAAATATGTTGCCCCCAAAGACATATGAGCCTCGCTCTGTGAAAAGTGGGTTTAATGCATGTGCATACAGTTTCGTCTTAGATGAGCCTGTGCAGTCCGCACAGGCCCATCAGGGACGACACTTTCCGCCTAAACTAGATTTTTGCTAAGAAGACGCATTCTTTAAACGAAAAATATCATAAAGCGGGAAGTGTCGTCCCTGGTTAGCCTGTGCGGACTGCACAGGCTACTCTTGGACGACACTTTACGCACATGCATTAAACCCCCTTTTCACGGAGCGAGGCCCCTATATAAACCATGCACAGCCTCCAGGCAGTATATGACTGTTTCGGAACATAGCTGTACCATATCCCTACCGTCAATTATACACCACGTGGTGATGGTCTATTCAAACGTCAGTTTTAGTTGTTCGCAAGAACAACTCATGTTGAGGGAGTTTTGAAAGTCGCATGGTCTTAGCTACAGCAAAAACGATAATAACTGCATCGGCCTGTTCACACTGATTATCCTTCACCACTGGTGGTACACTGCTGACTGCAGGCAGTGAGTATGTGTATGTAATCAATAGTGTTTAACAGCTTGTGCGATGACATTGAAGTCTGTACATATTTGCTTCGTTCAGGGAAAACGGGGCTTAATGCATGTCAACTAAGTGGTGCCCTGTGCACACTGATTAGCCTGTGCAGTGCGCACAAACAAAACACGGACGACACTTTCTGAGTTAATGGTGTTTTTCGTTTGAAGAGAGTTTCTGGTACTGGGATGACAATTAATGCATATACATTAAGCCCTAAGACATAATGCATTAAAAGTCTGTCTTGTCGGCAAAATTGTTGCTCAATAATTTAAAGAAGATAAATAAAGTATTACTTTAGCAAGGTAACCAAAATTCTAAAGATGGTTGCCAGTGCAGCAACCAATTGCGAAAAAAGAGACATACTGTTGTTATTTTGTCTAAGTTATCTATATAACATAAATATGAGGATAAACGGTGCACCCACAATACGACCTGTGCTTTAAGACACACTCTTTATAAATTTGAATGGGTTGTGTTCATTTCATACTTGCGATATAAAAAGCTATAACATAATTTTGAAAATTGAGTTGCGTCTAAGATTATGCAATAGCGAACAACTTCAGTGCCTTCAGCGCTTTGATTATGTCATACGATTCAAAGTCTTTATTTCTTATTTAAGTTTTTATATATGTCCGTTAACCAAATACAACGTTATTTGGTTTACAAAAGTCATATCTTAAAGGATTTACTTGTGAAGTTTATGTCCTTTCACCTGCATGCATATGTAAACTCTGATATCAGTTTGCTGTACCAACGTACATGGGCGTATATCAGAGGGGGTAATTACGTGAAAGTCAAAATGCTGACGTTCATTCCGAGACAGGTATTTTTTTTTCGTACTTAAATTCGCTTTATATCTTGACTTAACTTGTTGCGACTTTCCTTAGTGGAGCTGTTATTATCCCGCTAAAAAAATCGCAGCAAGTAAAGTCGAGATATAGAGCGAATATTAAAACGAAATAAACGCTAGTAACGTTCTTGTTGAAATGGCTGGAAAGTGAGCGGCATGTGTACATTTTAATACAAGTAATAAAGGGTATAAAACGGCGTAAAATACCTGTCTCAGAATGGACGTCGCAATATTGACTATCACGTGATTACCCCCTCTGTATATTGCATATTTGCTTGTTTTGTGCGACAAGCCACGAGTTTGCGATGTCATAGTTAAATTTAAAACATTA
The DNA here is from genome assembly GCA_007657795.1 of Dreissena rostriformis. NCBI lineage: Eukaryota > Metazoa > Mollusca > Bivalvia > Myida > Dreissenidae > Dreissena > Dreissena rostriformis. The sequence continues at coordinate 306,052 of VMBQ01000206.1, forward strand.
AAATACACCATTCTTTATTTCAGTCGATATTCCCGGGCTAGCGAATTCAGATTTCTTGTATATGCCATCATTCTTTGTTTCAGTCGATATTAAAGTCGCGAGCGTACGTAGGCAGAGTTCATGTATATGACATCAATCTTTGGTTCATTACAGTAGCCATGGGTTTCCCAAGACAGAGTTCCTGTTAATAACATCCTTGTTTCAGTCGATATGTCCCGGGTTTGCGAAGACATATTTTATGTACATGACACCATTGCTTGTTTAAGACCCGGGTTTGAGAAGGCATAGTTCATTGAAAACAAACGCCATCGTTTGTTTCAGTCGATAAGTCCCGGACTTACGAGGACAGATTTCATGTACCGCCATCTGCAAGACTCTTCGCTCGCAGACCAAATGTACTCACGCTACGAGGTAAGGTATTGATCATCAAGCAAGATGTCTCTCGGATGGAATCGGGATATCCCGTGACTCATCGTCGATCTCCGTTGATTTCCGGTAGCGTTCGCGTTGTATATCCATGCGTATGTCGTGACCAATTTAATAAAACATAATATATTTATAATGAGTCTAGTTGAACAGTTATATAATTGCAAATGTGTCGAATGTTTGATTCTGTGTTCGTTAAATGTAACATGCGATTGGTAAATGGATATTTATTTAACTAAGTTGTTCGATCATTATACATGACCGGTAATACTGATCGTATTTGTATTCAAAACAATATGCTGCAACCGTATTACTGAAGTATGTCACACATTAGTCATACTATTCGTTTATTTTTAGTGTATTTAATGTCCCATTTCTTTGGGTTAACTATATAGTAAATTTTGACCAATATTTCTTGCAATTATTTTGCATGGTGAAAATTTTCTGCATATAGAATTGTGCCAATTTTGTAATTTTATGGAATGTAATCGTACAACACTGATTTCAGGTATACATGTGTGTCGTGTTCTGAGAAAACTGGGCATAACGCTTGTGCGAAAATTGTCGTCCCAGATTAGCCTGTGCAGTCCGCACAGGCTAATCAGGGACGACAATTTCCGCTTTTATGGAATTTTTCGTTTAAATGATGTCTCTTCTAAGCGAAATCCAGTTTAGGCGAAAAGTGTCGTCCCGGATTAGCCGATGCGGACTGCACAGGCTAATCTGGGATGACACTTTACGCACATGCATTTTGTTNCTAATCTGGGATGACACTTTACGCACAGGCATTTTTTCCAGTTTTCTCAGAACGCGACACATTTTACCGTTGCATATTACATCTCCAAGCTAATGACCAAACAAATCGAGATCCGCCATGTCAACTCAGTAGCGACCGAAAAATCTGGGGGTTGGAGAATTAACTAACCGATCGTTTCTCTCCTCTTGTATTATCTTCCGTATAAAATGACATATCAATAATAATTTCTACCCCAATTTGACATTTCTTGTTTTCATTGATTTGCAGACGATGACAGCAGAAGACATCACGGACAGTCTGATCTATGCCCTGTCTGCCCCGTCTAGAGTTCAGGTAAGTTGTTGTTGCGAACGTTTCCGGTTTTCCCCATCTTGATTTTGCAAGGACGCGCAGCAACCTTCAACCTGTAATTGTTATACATTTGTAAGCAAGTGTTCTCTTCAAAGTTAAAATAATATGTGCAAACATGTCATTAAAACCTTCTGTCTTCCAGGGGACGACGCTAACATTATGTTTGCAGAATCTTGTATGTATGTATTTCTTTTGACCTTGCAGTCAAGGATATCTCGTGAAAGTGCAAGCACTTATTTCTAATGGGGCGCTTTGGTTTCTTGCTGAAGAGACAGCAAGCAGGAGAGACAGTATTGAGATACGAGGAATCCGGGTGCGATAACCAAGCTCTTTACGAATATATCCCTTGGTTCTTTTACGTGCTCAGTGTATAGCAACGATACACGCGAGAATTACCTGGGTTTCATACCAGTACATTTCTAGTTGGGTGGGAAACACTTGAAGCATTTCTGAAATTTCCAGTCCCCCGGCCAGGGATTGAACCCACGACCTCTGGAATGGTAGACCAGAGTGTAACCACTCAACTACCGCACCACCCATCGTAAAGCGTATTACATGTATAAGCTTCTATTGCCATGTGTTTCAGGTCCACGATATACTAATACGGCCAACCGAGGGGAAGGTCTGACCTACGGACTTATGTTAACAACGACTCACCATAGATGCAGTGAATGACATTTTTTAATTATGATATACATGTAGTATAATAATATATAATTATGTTGCTACATCATTTCTGTTCTTGCCATAACAGTATTGAAGTGTGTATGGTGGTTTGTCCTAAATATGTGAATATTGCTGTATCTGTTATTAACTTTTGGAAGTCGGCATATGTCTGCAATATGTATGTGACTGTGCATAAATGTGAGAATAATAAATTAAGTGTTCTTACCGTCAAGTTAAATAATGCGCGTATTTATATGAGTAAACTCTGTTAGTTTTGTTTCGGCGTAGCTGACTAAAATCACGTTTGTGCAAATTTTGGTAGTTTATGGAATACAAACTTCAAACCATTTTTTTATGTCCACCTCTGTTTGCAGAACAATTAAAATAAGTTGTTAAAGAAAGTTATGAATGCATTTTCAACAAAAACACTAAAACGTTAGATATTAAGTATCCATAAACAGGTCATAAACAGAATGTTCTTATCATTCACTAAATGCTATAGCTTTTTGGTCTCATAGGCGCTCTATACCTACATGTAGCAATGTCAAGTGTAATGCGTGATTAAGGATGATTTGTATCAATCCCATATCAATCGAAACATATCTCTTCACTTTAATCATATATGTGTCCTCGTAATATAGTACATGAACAACTGAGTATGTTTTCATAATAAATTGTAAGTTACCAACCTTTTTATGCCCCCTTCTTCGAAGAAGAGGGGGTATATTGTTTTTGGCCTGTCTGTCTGTCTGTCTGTCTGTCTGTCTGTCTGTCTGTCTGTCTGTCTGTCTGTCTGTCTGTCTGTGCTACACCACTGTTGACTGCCCGTCAACTGTGCCTGTAGTTGAAAGGGATATAATGTATGAACAAGTATTTAAGGGTCACACACTTATAAACCGTTTAATAGCAAAGTAAAATTAATAATCTTTACGGCAAATTGGTTCATGAAAGACAACGCCTTGGGATGTAAAATTAATATTACGTAAATTATTGAAATTAGATTTTCCATAATAAAAGAAACTTTTAAATTGTATATTGTTAATTCACTTTATAATATTAGACGAGAATGTGTTCAATTTGTTCGTCCCATACAAGTTGAGCCTCACCAATAAAGCTCGAAACTCGCCTTATACGAGAAAAAGGCGTCCAATATGGAAAAACACGGCAAATACGGGAAAAGGTCGGCCAATACGAGATTCAGTCAATCAGAAACAAGGAAAAAAACTCGGCCTTATATGAGAATCTTTCAAAAGTGGCAGTTTGATTCGTCCGCAGATATGTGTCGCGTTCTGAGAAAACTGGGCATAATGCATGATCGTAAAGTGTCGTCCTAGATTAGCCTGTGCAGTCCGCACAGGCTAATCAGGGACAACACTTTTCGCCTTAATTGGATTTTTGCTTAGAAGAGATTTCATTTAAACGAAAATTAAGATAATAGTATAAAGTTAATTAATAATGAAGTTGCAACTTATTAGGCTAAGTGTCAACAGTGATTTAACACTATTAGTTTGCGTCAATCAGTGACTTTACAGCAATATTTTAAAGTTGTCGGACAAATAAGAATCATCCACCTTGCACGCCTAAAAATCTTTTCATTTTCTACTCATCCGTTTAAAGCTGAACACTTAATGGCACGCCATAACATTAGACATTTTTTGATACACTAAGCAATTATTTGGTATCCATAATTTGTCCCTCAATATGAAAATATAGTTCTGACATCATTTTAAATCGAGTTCAATTTAATACATGCCGCTCATACTATATCAGCACCTGGACATAACCGCGATGTACATAGGTCGATATTGTATTTTTTTAAATGCAACTGTTACGAATACCATTAAAAATTGCATTCTGATTGCACATCCATTTTTTTAGCTCTTCTCTTGAACGAATCACACTTATCGTTCTTAAATCTAAACTCGCGTAAATGCATGTAATTTCAAATACCATCCCTTTACACGTAATGTTCAACAGTTACCTTTGTCTCGTCGTACAAGCCGACACGCGCAAATATCATATTGTAGCACTTATTTTGATTCGATAAGTTTCTTGACATTGTTAATAGAGCTGAGTTTGAACCACGGTAAATATTATTAAATTAAACATATTTCGAAAACCTATTTATGCGATCACATTGTTGATATATTTTTTAATTTTACGATCGTATACACATTTCGTAAACGTGTATACTGGTTTAGTACGACTGGGCGAAACAGCGCTTTATCTCAACCTCAAAACATGTACGTGTTGATGCCCTTATTTTGGGCAGTGTATTCCAAACAAGTAAGGCACGTAAGATATCAACTTAATCTTAAACAGTTAAGCAGCGATTAAACACAAATTTGTTGTGCTGTTTTCGAAAAAACAATCTTAAACTAAAATGGAGCCTTGGTTACTGGAGCGTCCTCGGGATTCGGAGAGGCGATCGCCAAGCGTCGAGTAGACTGTGGAATGACGGTGGTAGGATGTGCAAGGAACGTAGGCAAAGTGCAGGTAGGCAATATTCGTGTGCGAGTAACCTTGATATTAATTTGTATACAGAGGTGTACCATATACACGAAATGAAATGAAGGGAAATAAATGGAGATAGACCACGGGCACCAATCGATCCTTTCAAGCAACGGTTGATGGTATTCTGTGAGTGCGTGACTGCGTTCTTGCAGTTTTTCTTTTCCTATATTACTTTATCGAAAATTTAATCAAACATTTTTAAGGAGCCCTCTCCACAACCATGCATCCTTGGCGTGGGATTCACTGTCTGTGAAACTTTCTTGTTCAATTTTAGTTCGCACGACTTTTTTTCAAATATTGCATACAATTCCTTAATACATGAACAGAAAAGAAAACTTAAAGGGTCATTACCGTCACGAAAACGGAAACAGAAACGTTTAATAATGCGATTCTGTTGTTGCCACATCGGAGCGATTGGTGGCCGTGCATAAGATGGTGATTTATTATTAACAATTGATGTAGTAAATACGTCAAATACATGTGTAAGGAGCATGAAGAAGAAATCGCGCTTTTAAAAGTGAATTTTGAATTAATTATGCTGGGATGCTAGATTATCCAGGGATATTTAATACACATTGACGGAAATATACAAAAAGTACCACCATACAGAAGAATGCGGCAGGCAGGCATGGTACATGTTATTCGAGCAACAAAGCCACAATTAAAGAGGTAAACATGTCGATGTTGCTTTTAAATAGTGTACATGAGGCGTTTACAAATAAACAACTTGTCACAGCGCATGAAATCCTTAGCAATGATTTATATGATTTGTGTTGTTATTTTAAATGCATTATTATTTCATTAAAAATATACACATGATTGCGTACATAAAAACTCGCGAATAAGAAAAGATGTAATTCGCGTTATATTATACCTTCCCTTTTTATCCACAAACATATATACGCTTAAATATTCGTGCGGTACAAAATAACAACGGGTACAATGCTACACCACTGTTAACTGCCCGTCAACTGTGCCTGTAGTTGAAAGGGATATAATGTATGAACAAGTATTAAAGGGTCACACACTTATAAACCGTTAAATATAAAAGTAAAATTAATAATCTTTACGGCAAATTGGTTCATGAAAGACAACGCTTTGGGATGTAAAATTAATTATATGTGAACGTGTATAGTTGAACTCACGACTACCCGTTATCTTGGTTTAAATATACGCACAGAACGAAAACGAAAAAAGTCAGTGATTGGCCAAACAACAACAATCAATAGAAAATATTAAAAAAAACATGATCGACGTCCTTTTTCAGGAGCCAGCAGATTCACTGGAGGTTTAAAAAGGTTCACTAGACGCATCAAGTGTGACGTCTCAAAAGGAGACGACATTCTCGCGATGTTAAGCGAGATCAAGAGCAAATTTGGCGGCGTGGACGTCTTCGTAAACAATGCCGGACGTTCCCACAATGCACCGCTGTTGTCAGGGACAACGGAACAATGGCGAAACATGTTCGAAGTAAATATGACATTACCTAAATGCGTTGTTTTAAAGAAAAGTGTGTATGATAAGCACTGCGGCTTTTTCATGCCATGAGCTATTTTTGCCCAACACTTTGCAAAACATAACACACTGTGTAACTCTTTACAGTACTGGTTGGTTAAAACACTTTCCGCCTAAACTGGATTTTGGTTAAGGAGATACTTACTTTGAACTAAAAATCTGATAAGAGCGGAAAGTGCCATGCATGATAAACTTGTGCTGACTGCACAGGCTAATCTGGGACATACTTTAAGCATTTGCATCAAGCACGCTTTTTCCAGATCGTTGCTAAAATATTTTCAATAAATAGTTAGCAATAAAACAGAAAGTAATAAACAGACATCCATGCCACATAAGCTTTCATTTTCCGTAATTATTCCGTAAAATGTATGGTTCTGTAGTGCATTTGTCGTGATTATTCAGGTGAACGTGATAGGGCTGCTGGTGTGCTCGAGGGAAGCGTTCAAGTCCATGCAGGAGAGAGGGGTGAACGATGGACACATCTTTCTCATGAGCAGGTTTCAGATTGAACTAAATCTATAAAATTAGATTTTATTATAAGTCTGAGATATAAAAAAAGAATCGCGATTCAGGTATAATATTTGTTCACTGCCATGATATTGAGCAGATATATTGGCAACCTTCTGTGGCAAAAGTTGCACAAACAACAACATCCCATAAATACTGTTTTCAATGTCACTGTCTTAGATTACAAAAGTTGAATCACACAAGAATTATTTATTTATATTTGTATTAGCTTATCATACAGCCTGGCATTGATACCCGTGTTTGATCTATAACCACATTCGCTGCGAGTTGTTATTTCTATTTAATTAAGCCGAGCTCTGGAAAACCTGGCCGTAATGCATGTGCAATACGCACAGGCTTATCACGGACGACACTTTCCGCCTAAACTGGAGTTTTCCCTAAGAACAGACTTCCTTTAAACGAAAAATACCATATCAGCGGCAAGTGTCGTCCCTAATTAGCCTGTGCAGACTGCACATGCTAATCTGGGACGACACTTCACGCAGATGAATCAAGCCCCGTTTTCATAGAGCGAGGCCCATTTTATTGTCGATTATGAGCAGCATGTCAGGTCACAAGGTCATTCCCGACTTACTGGATACAACTGTTACTCGGCCACCAAGCACGCGCTGACGGCAATCACCGAGGGACTTCGAAACGAGTTGTTTGCCGCGAAAACGCACATAGTGACCGTGGGTAATACAATCGGAATTAAGTGTACGCCCTTCTCTAACTTCTTATTTTTAAGTTTTGAATTATGTTTTAGTATTTTTACATGTAGCCTCGCTCTATGAAAAGGGGGTTTAATGCATGTGGGTAAAGTGTCGTCCCATATAAGCCTGTGCAGTCTATACAGGCTAATCAGGGACAACACTTTCCGCCTTAACTCTATTTTTGCTTAGCAGAGGCTTTCTTTAAACAAAAAAATATCATAAAGCGTAATGTTTCGTCCCTGACTAGCCTGTGCTGACTGCACATGCATTCAACCCCCTTGTCACATAGCTAAGCTCATATTAATATCTTAATAATTGTAAGACGGATACTACCGGTGTGCTGTTCGCAGAAGGCATTGTTTAAATGTATCGTGCACCGAGTGGACGATCGCAGTCGTTTAGGGACTAGAATATGGAGTTAAATATCGTTATCGCTGGAAAATAAATATTTCACTTTGGAATAAATTGCCCGGCTACTACGAAAAACAACAACAACAAATTATTCGGTGAAAAACTATAATGCCAAGCATTACGATTAAATTCGCGTTGTCTACTAGCATTTATTTTGGTTTCATATAGAATTCGCTTGCATCTTCTTGTCGTCACTTTTGGATAATTGCTTAGATACTCTTATTCTTAAACTGGATAATAATGCACGTAACTCTGTAAACCAAAAACTTAAATTCGTCAATACACTTAACACAATGGATTAAATATTATTCAATGTTTGTCTTTTATTCAATGACATTAGTTGCAATAACCCAACTCCCAGCTAAGAGCTGTACGTATGTACTCATAAAAGTTCAGAGCATTCAAGAAGAACGAACTATCAATGACATCAACTTATCAACTGCAACATGTTTCAAATCTGTTCACAGGCAATCAGTCCCGGTTAAGCGCACACAGACTTTCTATACAGACATTTGCAAGATAGTGAAATGGGCGAGCAGATATTTTCTCAAATAGAGGTAAATGTTTCGCATTTAGCTTATCCATGCAGGAGTAAATCAGATACTTAGTATGTTTCGAAAAAAATATTATTAGATATGTATGATTGCTTTGTTTGCATTTTTCCTTTTTTTGGATTAAAAAAAAAATACAAGTGGTCAGGTCACCTACTCACTCTTATTGGGCAAGCACAACGGATGAAAGCCGTTTAAAAGCCGCGTCACATATAAGTGATGCATGTCATTGACTTGCCCGTGGTTAGTTCAGAGGTTCAAGGATATGGCTGCGAAAAAATATCTTCTTGACAACACTTTATTATCTACAAATGTCTATGCGCATGCGTCAGAAAACTTCACAACAAAATTCCTTAGCTCTCACAAAATTAATTATACTTCACTTATTTCTGGTTCAGTCACAACTTTTCTGGTGTTGGTGGTAAGATCTATCCCAAATCTAGCATAACTAACCATCTTATTGGAAAACTTTGCCGTTTTCCCCAGTTATTTCGCTGATGAATATTAGCGTAGTAACTTCCGTCTACTTCCGGTTGTCCGACTACTAGTACACTATAATTGACTATGTATTCTAGCTCCTGTACGTTTTGTTCCTTGATAATTATTATCAGTTTCGTAGCCTCCACATGTAAGATACATCCTCATGAGGTCCATGACAGTTCAATACTGACTAGAAATAAGGAAATGTCTGCCTCAGTCCTTCGCAAAGCACGGAGCCTTGGTATTCTTGCCATTTCTGTCAAAAAAGGTGATAAAAAATACCCTGTCAAATGTAAGTTGGCATTTCTATATTTGTTTTGCTTACTGGTCAACCAGTCATCAGACATTGAGTTAAACCCAGGACCAGTAAGTAATCCTCCCCAGTACCCCTGCGGCAAGTGTGATCTGGAAGTGTCCTGGAGCGAGAAAGCCATCTGTTGCGACAGTTGTGATCGATGGTTTCATACAGACTGCCAAGGGATAGGTAACTCAACATATGCTAGGCTATCTGATTCCAAATTTAGCTGGCATTGCCAGTGCTGTGGAAGTTGTAACCACTCCCTGTCCCTAGGTGCGTCCTTAGATTCACTTAGTGACACAAACATATACTGTAACCTAGAGTCGCCAGCCCGATCACACGCAAATGATGTTTCTCTGGAGCACGTAGGGTCCTTCCTTAACACCTCAGGCCCCAACTTAGATCATCATCCCCCTCCGCAAGCCACATCTACCCCAAAATCAAAAGTTATTCCCCCCAACCCCAAACCAAGAGCCAGTACCAAACCTAAAAAAGCCCCGATCAGTAAAAATCAACGTATTACTGTCCTGAACATAAATTGTAGGTCAATCAAAAATAAAGTCCCGGAACTACATCAGATGATCGATCAGGTGAAACCAGATGTCATATGTTGTAGTGAAACCTGGCTCAAACCTGACATCCATACTGCTGAGATTTTCCCAGACAGTTTAGGTTATGCAGTCTATCGGGATGATAGGACACATAGTCAAGGGGGTGGAGTCCTGATAGCTGTCACAAGGTCCCTATTGAGTCAGGAGCAGCCAGATCTCAAAACAGACTGTAATGTCTGTTGGGCCAAGTTAAGTATACCCGGTTCCCGCAATATCTATGTCGGCTCATTCTACAAGCCTCATGAAAATGACCCAAATGCCCTCTCACAATTATGGTTATCTCTGCAAAAAATCCCTAAAAACAGCATCATATGGCTTGCAGGTGATTTCAACATGCCCGACATAGACTGGTCTTCAGAAGCTATTAAGAACTCCTGCAAATTCAAAACCCTATATGAAGATTTCCTTGAAAATATTGTCAGCCTCAACCTTGAGCAAATGGTAAAAATTCCCACAAGAAATAATAATATCTTAGACCTACTCCTCACAAATGTACCATCACTGGTTCATAATGTCAAATCCCTCCCAAGCTTAGGAAACTCCGATCATGATATCATCTTCCATGAATTTAACATTAAAAGAGGTCGCCCCGTCCAACCCCAAAGAAAAATCCCATGCTACAAAAAAGCCAACTGGTCAAAAATCAAATCGGAGTTAAACGATTTCCATTCTAAGTTCAGAGAATGTAATCACACAGACCCAAACTCAGCCTGGACTGACTTTAAGACTGAATTTCATAGACTCTGTGACTTGTACATACCAACGAAAATGACCAAACATAGACAAAATCTCCCCTGGGTGACCATGGACATACTTAGACAAATACGTAAACGGGACAAAATGTATGCTAGACTTAAAAAGAAAAATGAGCCCCCCCAGTCAAATCCCCACTTTAAGACCCTAAAGGCGATCATCCAACGAAAAATACGCAACTCATACTGGTCGTACTTAGAGTCTGTTATCTTCTCAGGAGATTCCCAACCAGGTCAAAACAAAAAATTCTACAGCTTTGTAAAGCATAACAAATCTGATAACTGTGGAGTAGCACCCCTTAAATCTGAAGGTCAAACTTTTACAAATGCAAAAGACAAGGCAAACATTCTCAACAAACAGTTTGAGTCTGTCTTCTCCCGGCCACAACCATTAAGTCTAAAGCAAATGTGCAAAAGTGTACTAAACCCACCCTCTCACAGTATGCCCCCTATTACAATAACGGTTGATGGCGTTGACAAACTCCTGGCAGGCCTAAACCCCAATAAAGCTCAAGGTCCAGATCAAATTTCACCAAGGGCCCTCAAAGAACTCCACAGTGAAATAGCCCCCATCCTCACCCACATATTCAGGTTATCGTTAGAAACAGGTATTGTGCCCGATGATTGGAAGAACGCAACCATAGCTCCAGTATACAAAAAGGGTCATAAATCTGACGCCAGCAACTACAGACCAATATCCCTCACTTGCATCTCTTCCAAACTTATGGAGCATATCATTGTCTCAAATATGATGACTTTCTTTGATAATCATGATATCCTCAGTCCCTTCCAACATGGTTTCCGGTCTAAACGTAGTTGCGAAACTCAGCTGCTGAGTTTTTCCCAAGAAGTCCTTGACAGCCTAGACAGTGGACAACAGACTGACGTCATTGTGATGGATTTTTCTAAGGCCTTCGACAAAGTCGACCATCACAAGTTAATACACAAGCTAAATAACATGGGGGTTGACTGCAATGTCTCTTCATGGATTAGGTCATTCCTGAGCAACCGTAGCCAAAGGGTTGCGGTTGAAGGTCAAATCTCTGACAATTTGCCCGTGTTATCCGGTGTCCCTCAGGGTTCTGTTCTTGGACCCTGCCTGTTTCTGGTATATATCAATGACCTGCCAGAAACCGTCAAAAGTAAAACAAGGTTATTTGCGGATGACACAATAGTTTACCTAACAATTAAGGGACAGACAGACGCAAACCGACTACAAGAGGACTTACTGAGACTTGAAGGCTGGGAGCGGGACTGGGCTATGGAGTTCAACCCAGATAAGTGTGAGGTACTAAGGATCACACGCAAAAAGAACCCCACCATCTTCAATTACACCCTACATGGTAAAATCCTAAAATCCGCCGATACTGCGAAGTACCTTGGTGTAACCATCTCAAAAGACCTTAACTGGACACATCACATAAACAACACAACCTCCAAGGCAAAAAATTCCCTAAGATTTATTCAGAGAAACATCAAAACTCAAAATAAGAAAATCAAAACCACAGCCTACTTCACATATGTTAGACCCCAACTAGAATACTGCTCTGTAATTTGGCACCCTTGGCAGAAAAGTCTAACTTACAATATCGAAAGTGTCCAAAGAGCTGCGGCTAGATATGTGTGTAGCAACTATAGCTTCCAGAGTAGCGTTACTCATATGCTAAATGAGCTTGGTTGGCCCACCCTAGAAAGCCGCAGACTCCAAACCTCCCTCATCCTCCTCTATAAAATTCAGTACAACCTTGTTTACGTTGACCATGACCACCTCACCCCTACCCGTAACCTGAACTTCCTGATCCCCCATTCCCGTACACAGTATCACCTAAACTCCTTTTTCCCGAGAACCCTAAGACTTTGGAATAGTCTCCCATACCAGGTCAAGTTCAGTCCCAGCCTAGATATCTTCAAAGATAGGCTGGTGACAGTTACAGTTTAGCCACCCTACTATGTTTTTAATCTTGCACACTTTTATCTTTGAACTTTTATCTGTTAATCTGCACTAATATTTTAATTTTAGCACAGTTTTCTTGACAGCGCCTCCCAATCATAGTCAGGATTGATTGCTCGGGAGTAACAAGTAGAAGTAGAGTGACCTGCCGGGTTGGGGCTCGAACGAACTGATTCCGGTTTGACAACCCAGTGCGCGTATCAACTGATTTTACGGATCTAACTTATTTAATTTAATTTAATTAAAGCACAATAGGTCTTCGTGGTGTAATTGATACAAACATATGGTGTCCGCCTAGCGACCGGGAGGTTACGGGTTCAATCCCCACTGTGGGAGCGTTCTTTAGACACCAAGTACTGGTTCTAGGTCCAGGAAACGGACTCGATGGCGTTTCAAATAAGAAGTAAGTACTCTAAAAGCAATCGATCTAAAATAAAAAGGTTTAACCTAGCCCATATAATCGTTGCATTCATTTTCAGATGTTGACCTCTGAGGATGTCGCTGACAGTTTGATATACGCCTCGTCTGTCTCTCCCAGAACTCAGTTTGGTACAAACAAGCGTCATCCCGTGAAAAACGTTAATTGTTTGCTTTACTTTACCAAATAGTGTCTAGTAATACGCCGTTACGGTGGTGAAACGAATGCTTAAACACGATATACCAGTTCTTCATTATTATTACTTGTGTCATCATCACAACTACGTAAGATTCATTGTATTCGTATTTTACAATCCGTTATTAATTGCGTAGAGTTGTTACCCGGAATATTAAAACCACCATTATTGTGGTGTTATTTACTGTTAAAAAAATTATACATTTGTACACAAGAGAGCCATGATGGTCAAAAAGCGCTCACCTGAGTTCAAGATACTCCAATTTTTAAGATTTTGTCTGCACTTGAGACGGATTCGAACTTGATGAAGATATTTTCGAGATAAACCTTCCGACCAAGTTTCACCAATATTAAGTCATAAATATAGCTCTAAGAAAGGCAACAATCTTTTTCTTAGATTTCATCCTGTTACTTGGTCTTTGGACACACGTGTCAGTTAGATATTGTCAAGATAAACATTTTGACCAAGTTTCATCAAGATTGAGCAAAAACTGTGGCCTCTATGATGGTTACCAGCTTAAAGTTGATGACGCCGCGCCGCATGACGCCAGACATGATCCTAATAGCTCGCTATGACCAATCTCTTCATAGGTGCATTAAAAAACAGCAACACTATGAAATAGTTTCCAAATAGACAGATGTTTTCCCTTGTAGCTCACCAGGGCCCAACGTGCTCATAATGAGCTTTTGTGATCGCGTTTTGTCCGTTGTTCGCTGTCAACATTTGACCTGTGAATGCTCTAGATGCCTCATTTATTGTCTTTATGAAGCTTTTTCAGAATATTTTCCCAATTAAATCTCAGATGAATTGAAAACTGGGTGAGCAGGGGTGAAACAAGAACACATGTATTGCCAATTGTTTATGAAACGTGCTCGCATTTGTCTCAATGATATACTGTCCAGTTTTAATCTTGGTCTCTTAGGGTTAAAAACTAGGTCACTAGGTTAAAATAAAGAAAACGTCTGTGAACTCTCTATATGCCACATGTGTTTCCTATCTCCATGAAACTTGGTCAGAACATTAGCCCTAATGATATCATGGCAGTTTGAAACTGGATAATCGGGTCAAAAACTAGGTCAAACAAAAAAGAATAAGATTGTGAACATTCTAGATGCCAAATTTATTTCAAATCTTCATAAAACTTGGTTAAAACATTTACCCCCAATGATATCTCGGCCTTGGACTCAAAAACTATACCACTATATCAAATTAACAGCTTGTGAACACTCTACAGACCCATTTACTTCCCAATCGTAATGAAACTTGGTCAGAATATTTGTCCTAATTATCAGACGAGAGCCAAAAACCAGGTCACCAGGTCAAATGAATGAAAAGCTTCCGAACAATATAGAAGTCACGTTTCTTTGCGCAATCTTCGTGAAACTTGCTGTGAACATTTCTTGATATTATTTCTCAGACAAGGGAGATATGGTCCCTGTCCATTTTAAAACATGGCCGCCATGAGACAGTGCAGATTGCCTAATGTGGCAAAAGTAAATCTATTTGAACACTCCATAATTCACATTTACTCCTCTCTCGTCGTATAGCTAGCTTTGAACTTGTTCAAACATGATTGTTGGTTGTTTAAAAACATGGCAACCAGGTGTGGAGTCAGTTTTCCTTATAAGTCTAGTGCGAAACCTTGTGAACACTACCTGCTCAAAACACTTAAGTCCCTTTTGTTTGAGGTGAGCGCCGTAGGGCCTTTCGCCCTCTTGTTTAACATGATTGACCATGTGTGCGTACAAAGGGTCCGTGAATATTTTGTGTTGCTCTCTTCGTTCGCATCAAACTCAAATATATGTACTCTTATTATTGGTAGGTGTTATCTCATCATGAACAACGCAACACTTGCGGTATTTACAGTTAAGATCTAAATAACTTATAAAATAATCCCATGACAAATGTATTCACATTTTGTGGTTTTTCAGAGACGTAGATAACCTACGTCTCTGGTTTTTATTATGCAAAAGACCTTTTTGAAAATGTTCGTTTTTCAAGGGAACGCAGGTGACTGACTATCTCTAAATGCAACGACACAAGTTCAGTATCTTGTTCTAAAGCTAACATTTACAAACGCTTGATGGCAACTCTTGTGGTTATATTATTTTGTTTTCGTATTACAGATCCACGATATCCTCATTCGCCCCACAAACTGCAAAGTCTGACGAGAAAGGAAACGACTGTGTTCTTGAAACTGATTTGTGGTCAGATAAAAAACGCTGTTCATCGGAATATAACGCCATTGAATACAAAGATCGTTTTTTTTCTAATTATTTTATACAATTATTTATTAGCACAATAACAACATTGTTATCAAAACATTGTTACCAAACAAATTTTCTGCTAATAATGACTTATTATTAAGTATATATAACACTAATTATCAGTCAATTTGTGATAAGAGTTCGCCATTGAATATTAACAAAAAGGAACAAGCGCTGTGTATGTGAAACACAATGCCCCCTACTGCGCTTTGAAGCCGCATGGCAGCTATTTAAAAAAAAAAAGAAGTTATATTTTGAATGTAAAGGTCATAGTGACCTTGACCTAGTGACCTCAAACCATGTATGATTGTAGATGTCAATGAGATGCATGCACATATGAAGTGAAAAGAACATAGACCCAAGAGTTTTCATTTTATGAGCAAGGTTAAAGTTTTGAGACAGAATGACAGGAATCATTTGTGGCATGTTCTGAGAAAACTGGGCAAAATGCTTGTGCGTAAAGTGTCATCCCAGATTAGCCTGTGCAGTCCGCACAGGCTAATCCGGGACGACACTTTCCGCCTAAACTAGATTTTCGCTAAGAAGAGACATCATTTAAACCAAAAATTCCATAAAAGCGGAAATTATCGTCCCTGATTAACCTGTGTGGACTGCACAGGCTAATCTGGGATGACAATTTACGCACAAGCATTTTGCCCAGTTTTGTCAGAACACGAAACATTTACTGGACAGGATGACAGACAGACAGACCAAAAACAATATACCCCCCTTTTTTTCTTTTTTTTAAGAGGGCATAAAAATAATTTTATATCGAATTTATACATAAATAATAATTTTAATAACTATATAAAACTATATAACTAGTAACTAATACTAATAAATAGTATTGAATAATAAGTATTATTAATAACAATGAAATTCATAATTCAAATATCTATGTGCTCTGTCAAAATCCTGTTAAAATACTGTAGAGATATTGGATATTTAAAAAATATAAATACTATATGTGAATGTAACGTGAAGCTGTCAACATATGCGTTTACATGTAGAAATCAAACCATTGGTCAATAAATATATATACACACAACAGCATATGTATGTGTTTATGAATTTTATGATTAAAAATTTAAATATTTTATTACCCAGTCTTCTACTATACCCTTAACAAGGTGGCACAAGCTATGAAGAAGACATCAGTCAAATAACACAATACTAGAATAGAAGTAACACGTCACACTGAAGTCAGCATACAGCCATATGTGCATGCTGAGGAATGATTGGTTATTATACATTATACAAGTATGTTGTTGCAATAAAAAATGTCTGAAAACTATAACAAGCATGTAATATTTGTTGGATTTGCAATTTACTTTCCTATGAATTCAATATTATTCTTGTTTATTACAAAAAATTAACAAATTGGCAGTGTTCTGAAATCAAAGAAATCTAAACATTATAAAACATACAAATCGAAAAAAAAATCGAACACATTACAAACAACAAGTAACATTTATGGTCATGTACATGTAATTGAAATCACATTATGTAAAAAATAAATAAATAAGTTAAATACATTGAAAGAATAACAGTTTCACCATTTAACTGCTTTGGCCATAACACAGACATATCTCACACACAGTCTAGTATAAAAAATAAAGAGGATATTTGTTGGATTCGGTGGTATCTAGATTTTAATTAAAGAGTGATCATACAAATCAATATTTTCATGAGTTGTGTATTGTTTGCTTACAAATGATTTTTTTGTATTTTTGTATTAAACAGTTCCGGCAAAACAATGAAAATTATCGATAATTTTCACTGTTTATTTTCAATGTTTGAAACATTGAATTATAAGTTTTAATTCACTGATATATCTCTATAAACCAAAAAAAAACTTAATTTTATTTAATGTTTTTTATTAAAGTGTTCATTTCTTAAAAAAAAACAGGCTTAACTCAGTATTGAGTTGTAAATAATTGTTTATTAACTAAAATTTTCAAAATATTTGTGCCATTAAAGCATAGGTGTCGAGTATCTGAACAAATCGAGGCTAATTTATGCTTAAAATATTCAAATATACACATTTTGGTATTTGCAGAAATTACCCGCTTTAATGATCTTAGTACTCTATTATAAGAATGAAGGAGTATTGTGCATTCTACAAAACGTTTATTAATGCAAACTCTGATTCGCCATTTTCTGTAACAACATTGAATAAAGAATTTAAAAATAAATGCTCTGATTGCACATTCCCAAACTTATTTCGGATTTCATGGCAATAGAAAGACTTAGTTTATATTGAAAAGGCTGCCAGTAAATAAGTGAAATTAACTGATTTAAAAACTATGCCAAGAGGGCTATGATGTCACGTAAGCACTCACCTGAGTTCAAGGTATACCAAATGCGGAAGATTTCACCTGGTGACCTAGTATTTTACCACACTTGACCCAGATTCAAACATGACCTACATTTAGATATATTCAAGATAAAAATTCAGCCCAAGTTTTATCAGGATTGAGTCATACATGTGGTCTTCAAAGTGGTAACAAGGTTATTCTAAGATTTGACCAGGCGACCAAGTGTATGTGACCCAGATTTAAACTTGGCCCTGATATTGTAAAAAAAAACATTCTGACCAAATTTGATCAAGATTGAGTCATCAAAGTGGCCATTAGAGGAAAAACAAGGTTTTTCTAAGATCTAAACGGGTGATCCTAGTTTTTAGACGCGCATGACCCAGATTTTAACTCGGCCGGGACATTGTCAGATTAACATTTTGATTAAGTTTCATAAAGATTGAGTCTCATTGTGGCTTCTAGAGTGGCAACAAGGCTTTCTAAGATTTGACCAATTTCGGAATGCATGCGACCCTGATTCAAACTAGGACTAAATTTTGTTAAGATTTACATGCTAACCATTTGAATCAAGATTTGATGAATAAATGGGCCTCTAGAGTGTTAACAAGCTAAAATTTAACAATGCATGGCACACAACACAAACCACAGGACACCAGACATAGAGTGACCACAGTAGCTCACCATGAGAATTTCGTGCTGAGGTGAGCTAAAAACACATGCAGGTCTACAGCGTTTACACTTGACATGTATTTGGAATTCTCAGTTACATTTCATGTTTAATACAGTGTTAATGTAATATCAGACAGGATCTTAAAAAGCTATAGCATGATGACATGCAACCTCTTTATGTAAGAGAGAAGAAGACCAATGTCCTATTACTTTACTAACTGTTTGTATAAGGACATTGGAACTCTGGTTACATAAAAAAAGAAAAAAACACGCTGTAGCAAGTTATGGTTCTTCTTCTGCCTTTCAGCACATTGATTTCTGTCATAACAGGCTCATATGAAGTATTGGATAAAACTTTCCATGGGAAATGAGAGATCAATTTTTCCACAATACACCTTAACAAAGCAGAAAGGGAATATTGAAATACACTGGTACAACATTTTTAGTGGCTTGAAGTAAAAATATGCTTTATTGTACATTACATTAGTATATTCACAATATTCTAAGCATATCTTTTCACTGCCACATCAATTTATATAGGTGGGACAGAGATTTTACCAAACATACTGTTAGACAATAAATAAATAGTCCTAAACTATCTAAACCAAACATCCATATAAACTGGCACATCATTTTCAGCAGTAACTTATGGCGCTAAATAGAGGCGTTCCTTTGGTGAATTAAAACCTATACCAACAACACTAGGCTAAAGTATGTGTTGTTTGTGCCAGGATATAAACCGGATATTAATAAATTTCAATTTCCATTAGGTGCCTAGTATGTTTAATGTATGTTTTACAAATCGTCAATACAGTTTGAATATTTTAATATTTTGGTACTTCAGTGAAATTCTTCTAAATTAAAATATAACTTTTTTCTTACACATCAGTATGATATTATTTCCATTTAGAGCATTCATGTATTGCATTTATGTTTTACAAACTGTCAATTCAATTGGAACATTGAGTTAAATGACTACAAATAAAATTTAACAAAAGTTAATTACTGTTGTTTAACAACCATAGAATGGCAATATTTATTGTTTCTTAATGGGAATGGAGAATGCATTGATTTTGAAGTGCTGGCACATTTCTTTAACCTGAAAAAAGAAAATAAATCAGAATATCAGCCTTAATACTTCAAGACAGTTATTTAAAATAAGATTCTACTCTGTTACTAACAATTTAATGTTTCTTTTAAATTCTGATATTTAAAACATAACATTTACTTATAGCAGATTTTGAGGCAATTTTGTTCAATCCAAGCCTGTGTGACAAAGATGAAGATTTCCTCTACAAATGGACATAAGTTAAGACATCTAAAGTTAATGAGAACTGGAAAGCATCAAACATTCAAACAAATATAATGATTTTGAATCATCTCTCATATGCCAAATCAATGAATTCAAGCTTTACATATTATGCTTATGCCAGTAGACATGTAGAGTATGACTTTGAAATACATGTATCTAGATATGTTTAGCCATCACCTAATCTAAAGTGGATTGCTATGACATAGAAAAAATAACATTAATCCCATTGGCTGCAGACCATTACATACTCTCTAAGAGAACAAACATTCTCAACTGAAGGTTATTTAAAAGGGAGGTCACCTAGGTTTTGCAAAAACCAACAACTGTTCCAGCTATCATATTCAGCTGGATAATTAAAACCATACACGTTTGTTTGTTTATCGGTAGTTGGATTTTGGGCCGTTTTCGACAGTATTTCAGTCATATCCCGGTGTAGCAGTCCATTTCCCCCCCCCGGCCAATTTTTCCCCGTGGAAAAATAGGCCTATGCCTTANAAAACTGCCTCCACCCCATTATCTTTTATTTTACTTCTGCTTTACATTTATTCTTCACTTTTCGGCCAGTTTTTCCCCCCTGGCCAGTTTTTCCCCCCTACCATGTAAAAGTTGTTTTGACAACAGAATTTGATTGAGTGTTGCTAAAACTGCCTCCACCCCATTATCTTTTATTTTACTTCTGTTTTACATTTATTTTTCACTTTTCGGCCAGTTTTCCCCCCTGGCCAGTTTTCCCCCCTACCATGCAAAAGTAGTTTTAACAACAGTATTTGATTTATAGTTGCTAAAACTGCCTCCACATTCTTATATCTTAATCTTGGTAATGATACACTGTAACCCAACTGATATCTGCGTGTGATTTTATTTTCACTTTTTATTGTCTTTAATTAAATGCATAACAGTGCCAATCTTGCAGAAAACTGATGACGCAAAGGCATTAAACCTGATCAATCTAAATTGGGGGGAAGAATTGGACAAGGGNGGAAGAATTTGCCTAGGACACTTTTCCCCAGGGAAAAAGTGGCCAGGGGGGGGTTAATGGCCTGTTACACCGGTGGTCAGTTTACCAACACACACTTTTCCTGGGAAAGCTGGGTTACCAGTACTAAGTGCACATACGTATTCCAGTAACCGACAACTGCCCTACTTGAAACAGGTAAAATGGCCATAGAAAGGATTTCATGACCAATCCTCACACAAGTTTTGTTGCCAGGCCAGGGATTGAAAAAATGATCCTCAGATTTGCAGTCCAGCGCTCTACAAACTGAGCAAGGGGTACTGGTAAAACATGACTGAAAAAACAGCATTTTGCAAAAACTGAAATCTAGTTTTTCAAATTACTAAACTCATACACATAGTTTTCATCAACTTCCAGCCCTGAATGCCCCCATACTTACCACACTGACTCCGAAATGAATATGCGAGCCGAGGGCGAAGATGCAGTAGCCCGTGAGGATGTAGAACTCTAACGCTCCCAGGTTCAAGAAACACAGGACTATCACGATGGAGAACAGGGGCACCAGCAGCCGGTTGACCAGCTCACACCGGGTACTGCTCATCTGGGCTATGATCAGCCGACACTGAAATTTGTGGGTTACAAGTCAATTCACTGAATTGATATACCCGCCAATTTTAAAATGTTGTGACAGACAGCCGGACGGAATGAAGGACAGACGGACAATGCCAATTTTATATGCCTACGCCTTGCGGGAATACATCTAAGATAACAAAAACAATGTTGAACATGTGAGCACAAGCAATATTCATTATTGTAAGAACGTTAACAATATAAATTAAGTATGTTTGCAAGATCAAGCCAATAAATACTATGTTCATAATAATACTATAACTTAACATTTAAAACTCAACAAGCAAATTCGTTTAATTGATATTCCACGTTAATTTCAAAATTTTGTGACGGATGGACAGAATGACAAAATGGACAATGCCAATTCTATATCCGCCCGCCTTTGGTGCGGGGATAAAAATTAAATCATTGAAATCAGCAACATTAGCCAGTTATTTTAACAAAAATAAAATAAAATTAGACCCAGGAACTTACAGCAATATTTGAAAATACAGTTCCAGTGACTGTGAAAAATATTCTTGGATGTCGCTCCAGTATGTTGTAGGAGGAGTATTTTGCCCATGTTATCATCAGTGCAAATAACAGCAGGGTAGAGACCAGCGGACGAACGGATTCATTCAAACTCAGCATTTTCCCAGTTTTATTTTTGTAGCCCCTGTAAATAAGCATATTGATTAACGTATCAATCTTGTTCCATTGATTTTATTTTTATGTAATAGGGACTTGTTTTGGGAATAACAAATTTGATGCAAAATAATTAACTAGAGCTTTGTCACAAATGTGACTTAATAATACCCCAGCACAACTTTGTCATCTATGTTCTAGGGCAAATAACACAGAAATATGTGGATCGTTGGGCATGAAAAATGTGTCCTGCGTACACTTTATGGTGATGACATATTTACAGTTTTATTTGAAAAGCGTGAAAGTTGATAGCTCCACAAACGTATGTGCACAAACCAATAGACTGAAAACCCAACATATTATTGATTCCTATATACCTCCTCCTTACGGGGTATAAAAAGTTTTGACTTGTTCTGCATACACCAACTATAAGTTAGTATTTAACAGGCAAATAAAAGCACATGATTTCATAATACTATTATGATTTATATATATATTTACTTTGAGTCCTTTAATAAAGAAGCTTCCACAAACAGAAAGAAATTGCATTTTTTTGCAACTGGTAAAATATATAATGAAACATTCAGATGAAATATTAAATGAATTATACATAACAAATAAACCAAGTTATTCATGTTTGTACCCATTTATCGAATAATCCTCTTAGATATCTGGTTTGACTATTTACTGTACTATGAGTGCAGGGATATGTCATGTTTCTTGCTATTGATAAACTTTCCCATGTTTTGAATCAGTTTCTACATGCAAGACATCAACCCAAATTTTTTAAACACTTATGATGACCAAATCCATTTACAAATTCCTATCATATTATTAATGTCTATCTGTAATTAAATATAACAATGTTTATGTTATATATGGATACATAATTAATTAATTTATTTATCTCTACGGGGCTGTTAAGTTACATAATGAAATAATATTTTGTATATCAAACAAGAACTGTTAGCAAAGATTATTTCAAATGCTCATGTATATTAACAGATTTTTGTTCTTCACCAAATTCACACAGAAAATTGGAGTAAAGAAGTATATGTATAGCAAACAGACCTATACTTACAAATATATGTTCCACAAGGAAATTGGAATGGACACAGCAAAACCAACTGAAAAGATCCAACAAAAGATATTTTGTAAACTGCAAAAGCACACAAAGCTTATACAATACGATTGAAAAGTGCAGCTAATTAATTTAAAGACAGGACCTCGCATGGATTTAAAACACAGTGAACTGGACCACTATGCCTTGTTATATACCAAATAGTACAGTGTTATTTCAGAGAAAAAGATTTGTACATTCTAACCGCAGAACAGCAGCCAGTCAAGGGAAATTGTCAAGGTAACCACTGTAGACAGGTGACCGTTATTCTCAGGTGACCACTTTGTACATGGTTGGTAAGTTGGTATTATTGCTAGGTTGGATTGTACATTTATTTTGAGATATAAGTGTATATAAATCAGAATGGTGTGGCCAGTTTTGACATGATTTGCTCTTATACTCTGTATGTCCAAAAAAAACGAAATCATTTGGTGGCATCCTTATTCAATTATGTAATTACAAGAGGGCCATGATGGGCCCTGAATCGCTCACCTGACTAACCTTGCTACATCAACTTAAATTCTATCAGACTACGGCTAGGAACATATAGTATAAATAATTCCTTTATCAACTTGATAACTCATATAGTTCATATCAATAAATTAAGTTGCACAAGTGGTCAAAAGTTGAAGGTCATCAAAGTGCATACATTCATTTTTAGGAATTGAGTTGAATTATATATTATCCCAACCCAAATTCAATCAAGATAAACATTCTGACTAAATTTTATAAAGATCTGATAAAATGTGACCTCTACCGTCTACAGGAAGTTCTCGTATGATTTGACCAGATGACCTACTTTATGACCTCAGATGACCCATATACAATCCCAAGCCAGATTTCATCAATTAATACATTCCGACAAAATTTCATTAAGACGTGATGAAAACCGTGACCTCTTTCATCTACACAAGGATTTACTAGAATTGGCCCGGTGACCTAATTTTTGACCCCAGATGACCCATATACGATCCAAAATCAGATATTATCAAGACATTCTGACAATATTTTNAAAACTGACCAGGGCGACTATATCACGTCACTATTATATTATATCTTATCGTAATACAAACAAATTAGTGTTTAAACAAAGGCTACACATTGTGCTTTATTTTAAAGACCAAATTATATATTAATCTCATTTGCATATTCATGAATATTAATGAGAAACTAACAAAATCGGGAAACAATTCCTATTTATGATAATAACTATGTAACAATACAATCAAATTTGATGAATTTGGTGTCTAAACCTAGGTTTCAAGGGGCAAAGAACACATTAAGATCATCAGAACTTGTTGAAGTTTACAATAGGACACACAAATCCAACATGACATCCAAAATGGCCGCCAAAACCTATAAATGATCATAACTATGTAAATATCCACTTAAATTTTATTATTTTGGTGGCTATACATAGGTTTCAAGGGCCAAAGAACACATTAAGATCATCAGACATTGTTAAAGTTTATTTTATTACACACAAATCCAACATGGCGTCCAAAATGGCAGCCAAGATGGCCACCAAAACCTGTAAATGATCATAACAATGTAACTATCCACTCAAATTTGATGAATTTGGTGTCTATACCTAGGTTTAAGGGGCAAGAACACATAAAGATCATCAGACATTGTTTACGTTTACAATAGTACACACAAATCAAACATGGCGTCCAAAATGGCCGCAAAAAACCTATTAATGATCCTAACTATGTTACTATCCACACACATTTGATGATTTATACCCAGGTTTCGAGGACATAGTTCAAGTGTATTATGTTACACAGAAATCTCACATGGCGTCCAACGACACAATACGAAGGACCAGAAGTCCATTACTTATGACGTGATGCATGTTATGTAAAATGCCATTGTTTGGACCTGCCGCGATTTCTGGATTTTGACAAGAGGATTGATATTTTTCAGCTTCAGGCAACACTGAGTTGGCAGGGAATGATGCCTATCTTGCATCAGAAAAAATTATTGCTTATGATTAATAATTATGAACAATGGGGACAAAGTGTGCATTCTGTCAACATAAGCCATAGTTTGCAACCTTGCCACAACCTTCACAACATTGTAACGTTTGACCAACCCTTGCATTGGAAGGCTGCCGAAATCATCATTTCATCATCATTGATGCGCCACAAAGTAGTTGAAAATGTTGTTCAGAATCCGGGATGTTTCATAAATGTATGAAATTGTGGGGGNGGGGGGGGGGGGGCAAAGGATCCCTCATGGAAGAAACTGCTCTCAAAAACATACGTGAGATTGTCTATGGAGAAAATGCAATTGTGCACATTTTGACACGAAAAGCTGTCCAGGGCTTCACGGGACCATCTCTTTGTTGAAAAGTGCATACACAGCCAGCTTACAGCCGAAATGACCCAGGAAGATCCAGACAATCAGATACTTCTGGATCATGCCAAGGATTTATATTCTTCCCTTCTTAGGGCCAAAACGACGCTAGCAGATGATAAATGTTATGCAATTTTGATCAAACTCGAGAGGGCTACAGCGAAGAAGAAAAATGAGCTTGCCATGACCTCAAAGACATGCATAGTATTGCTGAATTATCAGCTCATGATTACAAAATATCATAGGAAAGTCAGTCTTTGCTTATCAATTTATGAGAAAATACAGAGCCAAAGCTCTTGGGAGTAGCTTGGCTGTTAAGATCGCTTCTGACCGTGCTTTTTATCCTGCTCTTCTGTTCCAGCGTTTCCTGGTGGTGTCTAAATCTAAAGATGCTTCCCTTTCAGTTATATTGTCTTATGAACTGAGCTTCCATCCTGCTGCCTTCTTTGAAAGCCAAGAACATAATTTGTACAGCAGATAATCCTCAGATCGTGACACATCATGTGAGGCTGTGATAAACTGTATTCATGAAATAGATGCATGATGGTGGCACTTTGCTGGATTGTTGACCATGAAGAAGGGCGACTCAAATAACGCACTAGCCGAGTCTTCCAAATTTTGTTTATTGGATTTTATGATTATTCAACTGCTTAGTGATAACCTCAATTCGAGTAAAGTGCCAACCATAACGTTTGAGTAACACGTTATGGACTTGTGGTCCATCGTATTGTGTTGATGGCCATTTTGGACGCCGTGTTGGATTTCTGTGTAACATAAATAGCTTACATTTTGTCTGATGATATAAATGTGATATTAATGTGTTCTTTGCTCCCTGAAACCTGGGAATCATTATGAGACACCAAATTCATCAAATTTGAGTGGATAGTTACAAAGTTATATTTTATGATCATAAATATGTTTTGGCGGCCATCTTGGTGGCCATTTTGGATGCTGTGTTGGATTTTCGTGTAATGTAATAAACTTAAACAATGTCTGATGATCTTAATGTGTTCTTTGCCCCCTGAAACCTATGTATAGACACCAAAATCGTCAAATTGGAGTTGATAGTAACATAGTTATAATCATTAATAGGTTTTGGCGGCCAATTTTGACACCATGTTGGATTTCTGTGTAACATAATTATCTTACACTTTGTCTGATGATATAAATGTGTTCTTTGCCCCTAAAGCCTGGGTATAGACACAAAATTCATCAAATTTGAGTGGAAAGTTGCATAGTTATGATCATACATGTAAATAGGTTTTGGCGGCCATCTTGGCGGCCATTTTTGACACCATGTTGCATTTGTGTGTACTTTATTAAACTTATACAATGTCTTATGATATAAATGTGTTCTTTGCCCCCTGAAACCTGGGTATAGACACAAAATTTATCAAATTTGAGTGGAAAGTTACATAGTTATGATCATACATAGGTTTTGGCGGCCATCTTGGCGGCCATTTTTGACGCCATGTTGGATTTGTGTGTACTATATTAAACTTAAACAATGTCTGATGATCATAGTGTGTTCATTGCCCATTGAAAACTAGGTATAGACACCAAATTCATCAAATTTGATTGTATAGTTACATAGTTATGATAATAAATAGTATTTTTCCCCGATTTTGTTAGTTTCTCATTAATATTCAAGAATATGCAAATGAGATAAATATATAATTTGGTCTTTAAAATAAAGCACAATGTGTAGCCTTTGTTTAAACACTAATTTGTTTGTATTACTATAAGATATAATATAATAATGATGTGATACAGTCGCCCTGGTCCGTTTTCCAATTTTGAGTGGCTGTTGCCATGGAAACTGGTTGATATGAACACTTTCACTTGAGTTTATCTTTGAGGACAATTGAAAAAATTTACTAACTTATTTTACTGAACAACTTGGTATAGGTGAAAACTGATCCCATCAAGATGAACATTCTGACAAAGTTTCATAAAGATCTGATGGAAACAGTGACCTCTATTGTGTACACAAGGTTTTTCTATGATTTGACCTAGCGACCTAGTTTTTGACCCCAGATGACCCAAATACAATCCCAACCCAGATTTCATCAAGATTACCATTCTGGACAAATTTTATTAAGATTGGATGAAAACTGTGACCTCTTCTGTCTACAAAAGTTTTTTTTAACTTTGACCTAGTGACCTAGTTTTTGGCCCTAGATAACCCAAATTCAATCCCAACCCAGAATTTAACAAGACAAACATTCTGACCATATTTCATTAAGATCTGATGAAAACTGTGACCTCTATTGTCTACACAAGGTTTTTCTATGATTTGACCTTGTGACCTAGTTTCTGGCCCCAGATGACCCAAATACAATCCCAATCCAGATTTCATCAAGATAAACATTCTGACCAAATTTCATAAAGATTGGATGAAAACTGTGACATCTATTGATTCCTAATTTTATGGAGGAACCCAATGCTAGTTTACATACCAAATACTAAAACCATGGGCCTAGCGGCTTCAGAGGAATCGTGCCATACATGGCTATATGAACCTTGTGACTCCAATAGGCATGGCTGGTTTTGACCTCAAGGACAAAACTTGAAATAGCTTTGCAGATTACTACTACATGATATTGCATACTTAATATAACAAGAGGGCCAAGATGGCCATAGTTCGCTCACCTGAGAGGAGTCGTTTTTTTTTACCCCAGATGACCCATATACCATCCAAAATTAGATATAATCAAGATAAACATTCTGACCATATTTCATTAAGATCAGATGAAAACTATGACCTCTATTGTCTACACAAGGTTTTTCTATGATTTGACCTAGAGACCTAGTTTCTGACCTCAGATGACCCAAATACAATCCCAATCCAGATTTCATCAAGATAACCATTCTAACAAAGTTTCATAACAATCTGATGGAAACAGTGACCTCTATTGTCTACACAAGGTTTTTCTATGATTTGACCTAGTGACCTAGTTTTTGACCCCAGATGACCCAAATACAATCCCAACCCAGATTTCTACAAGATTAATATTCTTGCCAAATTTTATTAAGATTGGATGAAAACTGTGACCTCTACTGTCTACACAATTTTTTTTAAACTTTGACCTGGTGACCGAGTGTTTGACCCTAGATGACCCAAATTTGATCCCAACCCAGATTTTAAAAAGACAAACATTCTGACCATATTTCATTAACAACTGATGAAAACTGTGACCTCTATTGTCTACACAAGATTTTCTATGATTTGACCTAGTGACCTAGTTTCTGACCCCAGATGACCCAAATACAATCCCAATCCAGATTTCATCAAGATAAACATTCTGACCAAATTTNTCACTTCGTGACAAGTGAGCTAAAAAGTGTGGACATTGTGTGGACAAGTCAGTATGCTAATGGAGTGTATATTTTTAATCATGGTGTAATAGAATAAGTTGAAAAATGGTCATACTTTTGCAATATTTAACCTTTGATGATAAGAATGGTGCAATTACAACTCTATATGATTTAATACAATGCCTGCAAGTTTGAATGTTATAAGTTGAAAAGTGTAGGAGAACTCCCTTACGCAAGTTTAGGTCTACAGACAGACTGACAAAAGGACAGACAGACGTCTATGGCCTTTCCAGTAAACCCCCTTTTGCTATGTACAGGGGGCATACATTAACAAAAATGAAATAAAGAATGTTCAATAGAGATTAAGAAGATTTCTACATTTTATCACATATCCTCATTTTAGATTTAAGTCGTAGCAACTTGTTTTTGCTGCCATATCCAGGATTTTTTTGTTATTTAATCTTTGTTGTATGACAAATATAGGTAAATGGTGCTCTTATACTCACTCTGTATGTCTAAAAAAACGAAATCAAATGGTTGCATCCTTATTCAATTATATAATTAACAAAAGATGTGTTTGTCAGAAACACAATGCCCCCTACTGTGCCGCTTTGAATTTTTAAGTTTTTGTTTTTTTACCTTTGACCTTGAAGGATGACCTTGACCTTTCACCACTCAAAATGTGCAGCTCCATGAGATACACATGCATGCCAAATATAAAGTTGCTATCTTCAATATTGCAAAAGTTATGGCCAATGTTAAAGTTTTCAGACGCACAGACTGACAGACGGACAGACTAACGGACAGTTCAACTGCTATATGCGACCCTACCGGGGGCATAAAAAGCATCAGATTAGCATGTGACTGGGACATTCCTAAAACTTACCATACATTGTGATGGCAAACATCTGTGCCGTGGTGAATCCAAACAGAGTGAAATTCCAAATTTCACATCCATATATAAACGAAATGAGGTAGACACATGTCATTCCCTGAAAATCGAGAAAGAACTCATGTGTGCTATAGTTTACAGCCAGACTTTTATTAAATTTACCATGGATATATATTATACTTATATTTAATTGACCTTGAGTAAAATTATTGCGAAGGTCAACAATTTAAAATCTTGCCCTCTAATCTGAGGAAAAATAATTTTACTGCTGCCAAATATCAATCCAATATCTGCTTAATACCTAGTTCTAAAAATGAATAAAACATCATTTTGAATAAGAATGTACAATAATAATAATATATCATTATTATCCCCACACTTTTTGAAAAAAAGGTGGGGATATTGTGGTTGTCTCCGCCGTCCGTCTGTCCGGTTGTCCGTCCGTCCTGGCCACTATCTCCTCCTACACTATTAGCACTAGAACCTTGAAACTTACACACATGGTAGCTATGAGCATATGTGCGACCCTGCACTATTTGGAATTTTGATCTGACCCCTGGGTCAAAAGTTATGGGGGTTGGGGTGGGGCCGGGTCAGAAATAATCACTCATTTTTTAAGGTTATTTTACATTTACTTCTTCATTTCTACACCGATTCACTTCAAATTGATACTGGACCTCTCTTATGACAATACGGTCAATCTCAACCATGCATGGCCCCATTCCCAACCCTGGGGCGCCCCGCCCACATAGACCACACACACCTAAAATTGCCTTTTACTATAATTTCTTC
>VMBQ01000207.1:0-20166 GCA_007657795.1 Dreissena rostriformis
TTGACATCTATATACATAGTCGAACTATCTTTTTTTAAAAGAACTTAACTTCTTCCCAAGCACACTAAATCTAGCCCCAGGCCTTCAGCGCCTACGGCGCTTTGATTACTTCCTCGAACATTTCATATAGACAACAAATACAATTTTATCAGCGATAATTAGTTACAATGACGAGCTTTATTTCTAATTTCTAAAAACCTGCTTCTGTGTAACCTTTAACATCTAAGTATGGCCCAAACTGTGATAGCCATATACTTATTGTGCTCGACACACTGCCTCATTTATATTAACATATTCCTTCACTGCATGTTAAAGTTTAAGAACGAATAAGCCCTAATTTGAAAATAACATTCTTCATGTTAAGCTTTGACTTCGATGTATGACCTTGATTTTCAATAAAGACATGTGGGTTTTGCAAGACATTATCTCATATAAGTGAACATTTATTCCAGGGTATTTGATAACCTCCGACGCATGGTCCACTTATAGCGGAAAAAGCCATATTTTGAGCAATAAGGTGCAGTTGCATGGATGTTAACATTTGTGACAAGTTATTTATAATTTGTTAAATGCAGCGTCAACTTATAATGTGGACAATCTCTGTATTCATAACAAAATCATACAGTTTTACCAAATCCCACCGTCTCATATCGATCAATTGGCGCCAAGGTAACCCTCGACGCTTTGTCAAAGTATTGTGTGGACCAATCCTATTTTTACAATCGAATGCTGTATTCAAAGTTTTACTTTAAACCTTTATTTTGCTTCATAAGTCTTATGCGCGCGCACAATCTCATAAAGGTGGACAACGTGTTTTTAAATCATTCATATCACGGTAAAGTTAAAGAGCGGGAATGCCTCTCTTTTGCGTGAAATTAAATTTGACTCTGTTATTTAATTTATATTCCATTCAAACTGAGAAAAAGGTAATATAATTATTATTAAACATATGAAACGTAATTTCTGATTTATTTAATATAAGTTTGCTCAATAGGATCTATAGATTCATGGGAAAGTCTGCCAAATACGTACTTTTTATGTAATGTTTTATCGTTTACTCATCATTTAGTTGTGGTTTATTATTTAAACCAGGCTTCGATAAAATTGCAAGCAAAACTGAAGTCCCATACTTACAAAATCCATATAACATATTTGATATATTTTTTAAATATAACTCATAAAACACATCTTCTGAAAGACTTATAGCAAAATAATGTGAATGTTTCCTAAATTTTGGCATTTTTTGCTAAACTGTGTTTTTCTTACACACAATATTGAATGCATGTGGCGCATTAACATCATCAATGTTGCTACTTTAGCTGATGCTCTTAACAAAACACAATACACAATGTTAGTTTTTAAATTAAGTCGTTAAATAGTTGTAAAGTTACGACACATCCCAAGCACAATGCTACTGTTTTTTAACGTTTTCGTACTGGTGAAGATGTACACATAAATACTTCAAATATACTTAACA
The DNA here is from genome assembly GCA_007657795.1 of Dreissena rostriformis. Taxonomy (NCBI): domain Eukaryota; kingdom Metazoa; phylum Mollusca; class Bivalvia; order Myida; family Dreissenidae; genus Dreissena; species Dreissena rostriformis. Next base: position 1,478 of record VMBQ01000207.1, read on the forward strand.
TATATTCAAAATACCTTATTTAGTTCATAAAAAACATATTCATGTATTGATTTTTAATGGTAGATATGTATCTTCAAAGATCTTATCGTTTCAAATTATGATTGCATCGAGTGTACAGAGAAGCGCGGGCTTGAATAACATCATGACCGTATCGTTTTAATTCAGAACTATGCATGATGTAGGTCATCTTGTGTGCACACTTCTGTTTTTTAATGCTTTCAAAGAAAATAATATCGTTATTATGTAGCATTATTATTCAGTTTTTGTTTACTTGAATATTTCAATTGCTTTAGAGCAATTTAGTATAGTTACAAAACTAAGTTATGCAACTTGGCCTTTAACAACCATTATTGTGGCTTCTTCTTGAAAACACATTTCGATGATCTGTTAAACTCTATGATTCTATGTATCGAAAGCCTTTCCATCATAGACGAAATGTAGTTGATATTTGTTTTAGTTTTCTTTCATCGTTCCTTACAACTTATACTTCATTTGCTTTGGTTTGCATCTAAATATTTAGTAGTGAAATGGTAATTACATTAAAGTGAATTCACAGTTATTCCTATTGGAGTTGAATCGTGATATCATGAGGTCAATTTTTGTTTACATTATTATTTTTTTTAATAATTCTGGAACAAGTGAGAGTTTAAAGCCCCTGATAACCAGTTTAATCACCCAATGCTTTCCTTATACCTGTCTAATGCGGTGATCCCAGGATATTCTTATTTTTTGCAAGTTTGTGTATTTGTGTGTCATGTCTATTAAATGTGTTGCGCGTCATACTGTCTCGCACTAGATATCTTTGTCAAAAATAAAGGATCACATGATATTATAAATTTACTTTTCTGCTGGTGAAGCTGATGTTTTACTTTGTACATATTTTAAGCAAATAACGCCGTATACTAGTATGTTACAGAATTTTCAAAATATAGCAATATTGCATAGCATTCAAAATATGGGTGAAACTGAATCTATATGAGAAGATGAACATATAGCAAAACGGATCTATACATGCATAGCCAGCAAATATAAATAATGATATTATCAAAATACAAATAATTTTCCAAACTTATATAAGAAATATTGCATTTATTCCAAAATAAAAGGGGTTGTTGAATCTAAAGGAATGGCCGTGTGTCATTTTTTAGAAATTTAAATTATAGAAGTGTTGCTCATAAAGTGCGATTGAGTGTTCATATATAAGCTTTAAAAAGAACAGAGGAGCAGAATGTTTATACATTTGCTCGGGGTATAATATATGTTTATTGGAGTATTTATGTTGAATTGTTTACTTTACAACCATTGAACTAATGAACTCGTGTATTTGAATGTTTTCTTTAACTCTTTGTTTACACAATCGGAAATCGTCTGATATAATTCTTCCTTTGGGATAATATATTTTCAGAGGGATAATGTATACTGAAAGCGAATGACAATACTCACGCCATCCATAGGTCACATTAGATTCAAAATGACACTGCAACGGCAAGATGAGACATGATTGATTCGTTATATATTTAAATCCGTTAAATATCAACCCGAATCCCATATCTATACATACTCCAAATATGCAAACGCGCACGCACAGAAAGGATGAAGTTAATACCAAGTTTACCGAAAATAGCTACATTACTATGTATGTGTGTTCTGAGACTTTTTTGTCCTAAATCGGGATGATTCGTTTGGACAAACCGTCGTTTGAAATGTCGCAATGTAATTTGCGCCGAAATTCGGGTTAATGTACTATAGTTTGTACAATTTTAGCGTGAATAGTATTAAAGAAAGAACACTGTTAACCTACCAACGTTTCGTCCATGTAAAATGTAAATGAATTACATGAGTTTGACCTTATATTTTTTTTTCATATTGATCATTACCCTTTTACAATAGTAGGCCATTCGGTAAATGAAAACAAATACACACTTAACACTTTAACATTTCGATATCGATTCTGGCCATAAAAGTATCGCCTCAGCTAGTTTTCGATAAAGGTAAGTGTTTACTTTTAAGAAACGACACTGTTAAATCAGACGCGAATCGAAATATTCTTAAATTGATGCAAAACATGACAATTGAACATAACGAAAATGAAAATGAAAAAAGTGCCGACCATAACATTTCTTTGACATTTTTTTTTATTACTTGTACAGAAGAGTTTCTAGTCGAATCATAATGTTTTGTAATTGGAAACAGTCATTTATCATTTGCTAGTCATAGCACTGTCCACTTTGAACTTACCTGCCATGTAGACCCAGACTTTCACAAAAAAATGGAATAAGTCAGTGACCTTTACTTCAACAATAATGAAACTATGATAATAACGGTTCTGATTATTGTGATTCTTGTCCTAAAATTGATTGCAATGAAAATGTCAACTCTTTGAATCATTTTTTTTCGTAAGAAACAAAAAGATTGAAGCCTCTTGCCTTTTAAATAAATGGATGTGGTTGTACACGTCTGAACTAAATAAAAACATGTAGCTCAGTTGTTTACATAAGTAACGTTATTTCATATGGCTTTTTTGTTTGGAAAAATCAAAACAATAAAAAGATTTAATACCATTTTTTTTAAAAGAAAAGCAGAGGATAGAAAACGGCAAAGGTAGAGTTTTTACTTTGGACAGTCAGTTTGTAGCAATACATTTGTGTTTGATCATGGTTTGTAAAGAAACACGATTATTCAGTTGGTGGTTGCTCCATTGATGCGAATGGTCTGGAAGCAAGGGTACATGGAAATAGTAAGAAACTGTCTAAACCCACACTTAAATTACAAGATGTTGATATGGTTAAAACATTTCATGAAAATAACTGTTAACAAAATGGAATTCATCTGGCTGGACGACGCCAATAAAAAGTGTATGCTTCCTATATATGTCAAAATCAAGAAGGCATATATGAACTGTATTATGGTGATCTTTACCAAAATGGCTAGAAAAGAATAGGGCCTTCCTTGTATAGGAAGATACGGTTAGAACAGTGTACATATGTGTTGGTGATGAAACCGGCCACTGATCTTTGTTTTAAATGTCAAAAGCTTGTTGAAAAAACTACAAAGTCTGGTAACGTCACAGAAGAAGAAAGAAACTTAAAGTTAGAAAACTACCAAAAACATTCAGAGAAAGTTAAATATCAAAGAGACCACAAGAGAGAGAGCAATGTCAGAGACACAGTTTGAGTTTAATCAATTGTCAGATGCAAATACAATAAGAGGTATTTTACCAAAGTGATCAATCAAGTGCTTGCTGAAAATTGGTATTTTATAATGGTTTTGCTAATATTTTAAATTTCATGTTGATAAAAACAAGAGTAAATGATAGATGCCCTATATGTGATATCAACAAATTCAACAAACAGTTTATATACAACAATTCTGTATAACACTTAACAATGCTTGATAAAAATATATCTGTCATTATATTAAATAATTGTTTACATGTTAACAGTAGTTTAACCTTATGATTTTTTATTTAACAAAAGTTATTCTTACGAAAAACAGCCAAAACATACTGAAAATGTATTTATGTTTGTACCGAAACATAGATTTTGATTTCATAGAAGTCAACATGGTTATGACACCATATATTAGCAATGGCGGTTCAAGAAGGATATAATTTTGTTGTTATGTTATTTGACTAGAGAAATTTGTAAAACGTATCCATGCATTCCCCTTGCAAAACTTTCTATTGATGTCAATCCCCCACATATATTATTTACTAAACTGGCTGGAAGAGGTTGGTTTTAAACACTATGTTTGATTGACTTTTAATATTTGATTTCAGTGCCATGATCTATCCAATAATTAAGAAAAATAGTGACCAATGTTTATGTGGTGTTTTGTCATAATTGAAAGTCTGCTGTCTATCTATTGAAGCTCATGTCTCACAAAGTAACCATCATACCAATATGCATGATCGTATGTCTAAAGGTTGGCAAGACATCGTTCGGGAGCAAAATAGTCTACGGACCGACAAGTACAAAGAAATACACTAGAGTACTGCCTTTTGTCCTAAAAATGTGGGAGGGGGAAGGGGCAATAATTATATATAGCCTCGTGAAATTAATTTGAAAAATAAAATCTTTTTATTTAATTTACTGTACTGGGGGACATTATTTTATTTTTAAAATCATGTTCCAGTTGGATACAAATCATCGTCAAAATCAACGTTCGCTTTAAAAATAAACACGTAAAAAACGCTATGCTTATTGTGCGAACGTATGGTATTATGTTAAAACAGTTTCGTAATCAGATTAAAAAGTGTTCCGTGACAAACTCTTTACGAAAATTCAACCAACGAAACGACGCCTTCTTAATACATTGAGACAGGTTTTGGCTTGTCATATTATCTGTTGGCTTTCATCTTAATTACCGTTGTCCGATTAAATGATCGTTGCCTTCAATACTTTAATCCTGGATTTTATATAAGAGGTGTGTAATTGAATTGGTAATTAGCTGTATCATCAATATTAATGAAAACGAAATCGTTTCGGCCAGTTCGCATACGGTACAAATTGTAGAGATAACGGAAATATACACATACACCGTACATAACGAAGAAGGATAAAAATATGATGGTTAAGTATTCACAATAGACAATTAACGGCAGCTTTTCAAGTGATATATCTGAAAAGGATTTTCTAATACAAAGTGCAATATTATTTTGTTTGGTCTATTATCTTTTAATTAAATGTTATCATTGCACAAATTGACTATCACTGCATCTGTAACAGGCGACTTTAATTTTGGACTTAATTAGCAGTACGCAAGCATCACTATTTCGATTAAATAACAAGATATATTTTTAAAACATTAATGCATGACTTTTTAATGATATCTTTCCCCTACAGCGATCTACTCAAACGTTATCGCCAGTCGATTTTCTCTCCTCGTAAGTAACCATCATACCAATGTGCATGGTTGTAGGTCAAAGCGGTCTTTCTATATCACGTGGAAACAAATAACGGGCCGACAGACCTACCGACCGACAGAAAGGTGCTAAGTAACGTACCTCCGCTTTTTCGAGTGGGGGAGATAATTATTTATAATGTTCCATATTCTCTCAATTCAGCAGCCAACAAGCTTTTTTACGTCCGAATTCGATGTTTTACCTCCACCTCCATTGTGACCTTGCCCTTTTATATATGAAGATAAGAGATATATGCAATTTGCCGTCTCCACATGTTGGTCATGTGTGGTAATTTATTTTAAGATTGCATGACTAATTATAAAATGTTCAGTCCGGACTAGATATTTTATGGCAAAACTTGACCATTGACCTCTAAGTGTGACTTGACCTTTAGGTAAAGAGACGGATTTTAAACATGTGTGTCAATTTATTTTAAAATCAATTAATATATATGGCAAAGTTATGAATGGTAAAGGAATTTTAATCTGTTGTATGGCCGACTTTGACATCTGACCTCTTCGTGAGACATGACCTCTGGGGTAGGGAGACGGGTGTTACACACGACACATCGATTTACGCTGGTCTACAGCTGTATCAAGCTATTTTAAAATATATGGTAAAGTTATGGCTGGAACAAGACTTTTTGGACGGACATCAGGTTGCACAGACGAACAGTGCTATATGCCACCTTCTTCGAGGGGAAAAAATATACTTACTGGCAACGCATGTTGTAAAAACGAAATCATCCCCAGGACAATCCGCTCCACCATGGCGTTTGGCTGGGAGACACTGTCGATATCTGGCAACATAATTATTATTTTATTAAGAAGATCAAATACTTAGTATTTATAATCCATTAATAATATAATATCACATTTAAGGTAGTAGCAGACTAATGGAATTGGGTAATGTCGACTTCGTTCGTAACGTATCGGATTCTCTCATCATATTGACTGATATTGGCGAACTGATATTTTGAAAATAAACGACAAACTAACAAACTATTTAATTTTTTGTCCTAACCTGCAAGTTATTTATACAATTAACGTATATTTTATTAAGTAACTGTCAAAATGACAAGATTAATTGATGTCGTGCTGAAAGGGACTGTCCAACAGGTAAAGCGTCGTTCGACACGAAACGATATTTTGGGAAACTACGAGGATTGCTTATATAGCTAAAAAAATACATCCTCCATAAACATGAGCGTGGATAGTCGGGTAGCATTTTACACCAGGACTCCAGAAATCAAGGGGTCCGTGGTTCGAGCCCTGTTGAGGGTTACTTTTTTCCGATTTTTAAAAATTGTATTCTTGTTTGTTTTTCTGGAGATTTTTAGTTCAAATGTTTGAATTTATCAATATAAAGCATTTAACACATTTAATGACAAGCTTCAATACATGCGAGAACAGCGCTCGAATCATGTTTAAATCAATTTGTTTTCTTATCAATCTACAGATCCATGCATGTTTGTGTAAACAATATTGTTATTTTCCAAAATCGTATCGGATGTGTTTTTTATGGGACCAAAACAAAATAACTAATCGCATGCAAAGACACCATTTTTCAATAATAATTCAGGGACATAAATATATCAAATGTTTAACATGGTATTTAAAATATTTTAAAATCAATTAAAAGAATTGAAAAAAACAAGTGATGTGTTTGAGAATTACTATGTCCCCCTTTGAGTGATTTTGACCCATATATTTGACCTTTGACCTTGAAGGATGACCTTGNAGATTAATTGATGTCGTGCTGAAAGGGACTGTCCAACAGGTAAAGCGTCGTTCGACGCGAAACGATATTTTGGGAAACTACGAGGATTGCTTATATAGCTAAAAAATACACCCTCCAAAAACATGAGCGTGGATAGTCGAGTGGTCTAGGCGGGTAGCTTTATAATACAGGACTCCAGGAATCAAGGGGTCCGTGGTTCGAGCCCTGTTGAGGGTTACTTTTTTCCTTTTTTAAAAATTGTATTCTTGTTTGTTTTGCTGGAGATTTTTAGTTCACATGTTTAAATTTATCAATATAAAGCATTAAAAACATTTAATGACAAGCTTCAATACATGCCAAAATCTGTTGGACGGCCCCTTTAATATTTAATTATATATAGCCTTTCATTTAGATATGTTATATGAATTTTTTGTCATAATGGGTATTCGAGAACAGCGCTCGAATCATGTTTTAATCAATTTGTTTTCTTATCAATTTACAGATTCATGCATGTTTGTGTAAACAATATTGTTATTTTCCAAAATCGTATCGGATGTATTTTTATGGTACCAAAACAAAACTATTAATCGAATGCAAAGACACCGTTTTTCAATAATAATTCAGGGACATAAATATATCAAATGTTTAACATGGTATTTTAAATATTTTAAAATCAATTTAAAGAATCGAAAAAACAAGTGATGTGTTTGAGAAACGCTATGTCCCCCTTTGGGCGATTTTGACCCATATATTTGACCTTTGACCTTGAAGGATGACCTTGACCTTGATCTTTTACCACTCAAAATGTACAATTCCATGAGATACACATGCATGCCAAATATCAAGTTGCTATCTTCAATATTGCAAAAGCTATGGCCAATGTTAAAGTTTGTGCAAACAAACCAACAGACAAACAAACCAACAAACAGACAGGGCAAAAACAATATGTCCCCCAGTATAGACTGGGGGACATAAAAACCTAAATTTTATTAAAAATAATATTTATAATTTATATGCATAAAAGAAAGAAATAAACAAATATATCTACTGAAATTAATTGTGTTACTTCTTTTATTGGTATATGATATTAACACCAAAACATAATAATGAAATAATTTGACAGAAAACAAACCTGACAGTTATTCCAAGCTGTCCATCTGTCTTAGAACAGGCACCCCATGGACCCCATGTGGACCATGTCCCATTCTCTGTATACATGCACGCATATTACATACATTTACAACAATGTTTCCCGCGAAAAATTGTCCAATAAATAGCCACATTCATTCACACATGCCTACAGAAAACAAAACAAAAAAGAAATTACAAGAGTTCCGCGGTCGAACACATATGCCCCCCAAACAGGGCCTTGATACAGGATTTTTTGCAACACAACTGACAATACTAGTTAATCTTATCATATAAGTGTGAATAAGCCACTTAAATAAAACTAAGTGTTACAGTGACCTTGATCTTTGAACTAGTGACCCCAATTTCAATAGGGGTCATCTACGGTCCAAGGCCAATTTACATGTGAAGTATCAAGCCAATCGGTCAATTTGTTAACGAGATATTAATCGGAAACAATGTTAACACTTATTGTGACAGTGACTTTGAATTTTGACCTAGTGACCCCGATTTCAATAGGGATAATTTACTGTACAAGTCCAATGCACATATGAAGTATCAAGCCAATCGGTAAATTCGTTGAGGAGTTATGGATCGAAAACAATTTTCATACTTATTATGACAATGACTTTGACCTTTAACCAAGCGAGACCCCAAATGCAATAGGGGTCATCTACAGTCCAAGGCCAATCCACATATGAAGTATCAAGCCAATCGGTCAACCCGTTCACAAGTTATTGATCGGAAACTAACTCGTCTACCGACCGACCGACAGACCGACCGACCGACAGACCGACCGACATCCTGCAAAACAATATACCCCCTCTTCTTCGAAGGGTGGGGGACATAATTATACTTATATGGCCTAAGAGAGCTATCCTGATGAATGTTTACATGTGGTTGGATAATGACGTATAAATAAATCATGTGACTCCTGTTTGTGTCCTTTCAACAACATTTCGAGTCTATTTCCAAAAGCACTTGTATGTTTTAACTATTTGAATCATACACAATTTTTTACCTTTGATCTTTAGTGTCACATTGAACTTTGCCAATGGGAAAATGACTTGCGCGTGACATATCTCCTCCACATGGTGAACATGTAAAGGAAATTATTTTAAAAAAAAAACATGATATATGATGCAATTGCAGTTTCAGAAAACTGTATTGTGGCCGAATTTGACAGTCAATCTTTAAGTGTTTCCTTGACCATTCAGATAGGAGACAGGTCATACAGGCGATAGTATATAGTACTGACAAGCTGTGTTGTGGCGAAATTGAACATTGCACCTTTAAGTGTGACCTTTACCTTTAAGTTATGGGAACGGTTGTTGCACTTGTCACATAACTTCCACAGGGTGATCATTTGGGGGTAGATTATTTTTAAATTGCAGGATTATGATACTGATACAGTCTGGACAAGCTGTTAAATGAACAAATAAGAATTTTGAAATCTAAATCTCATATTCACAATTGAAGTACATATCAATTATAACACGCGAAACGCCGTCTCCTTATGGTGGTCATTTGAAGTAAGTTATTAAAAAATGTCACGATGAATGACAAAATTACAGTCCGGAAAAGATGTGTAATGGCCAATATTTACCTTTAACCTCTAATCGTTACCTTGACCGTTGAATAGAAAGACATGTATTGTAGAATTGCATAATAAATGTACAGTCAGGACATGCTATATATGCGCAAATTTGATCTTTGACCTCTAAGTGTGACCTTGACAGGTAGGGACACGGGTATTACACACGACTAGTCTTATTGTGATGTTTATTTTAAAATTGCATGATGAATGACAGAGTTTATGTCCTGACGAGCTCGGAAGTCGTTACCTTCGCACTTACAATCGACTGTTGGGATATATGGACTGAATCGGGCTCAGATCACTCTGTTATCATAATTTCAAATCAGCCGAGCGATTCAGGCTACATGGCCCTCTCGTTTTTATATTATGGTTTCCTCTATTAGTATATACTCATCATGTTACCCCGGGGTGTGACATGTCTAAACCACAAAGGCATAATCTGAAGAAATTTTATACACGGCCACTATATCATAGAAACCAAATATTTTATATATTGGGTATGCGTTTTCAGAAAAGAAAATTTAAGTAATGTTGCAAAATTAGTCTATATAAACAAGGCACAGCTTTTTCTGACTATATCTACATACTTTAATGAAACTTTGTAGATGACAACTGTACGATGTTGCAGCCCAAATATACCACCTCTGGGCTTGCAGTTTTAGAAGAAATTTTATAAAAGTTTGATGCAATAAAAACTATATGTTTCCCCACAGTGGCATGATTAGAATAAACTATGTAGAAATCTGCCAACATGAGAAGAGCAACCTTTGAGGAATCATGTCATCTATCATTATCAGTAAAGATTCCACAATGCTTGGCCATTTTAAAAAGCACTTCTGTTTCAAAACAAGCTTCAATCGATATGGATACAATGTTCCCACATGACAGACAATATTAAACGTTTGAAAATCATACATACTCGGACATAAATCCTGTGTGCAATTTGTGAACTCGGTTCTGGTAAAATTTCCAGTTCCATTAACACAGTATCCCGATCGCATTGTCGTTCCACTACATGTTTTACAGTCTTGCCATGTCGTCCATCCAAAGCCATCAGAACACGGTACTATCAGAAAAATATAACACAGTAATTCAAAACATAATTTAAATTGATTAAATTAGGGCCTTGACGGTCCTAAACGTCTCACCTTAGATCAAGACACATCCATCGTCTAAAACTTGACCTGGTGACTTAATGTTTGACCCCATTATATCTTGATGTTGTTACTTTCCATGTTTATAAAGAGTACGTCATAAATATGGCTTCTAGAATGGTAACAAGGTTTTACTAAAGTTGATACGGATGACCTAATTTTGACCTACGCGACTCGGATTGGAATATGGCCTTGATATTGCCATAAATAATGCACATTCTTATCATAGTTGATCAATATTGAGTCATTTCTTGAGTGTTAAGAAGCCTTCTGAGCACGGTACTATCAGATCAATAAAACACAATATTTCACAAGATATTTTTAGCAATGATAAAATGCATGTATTGAGTGGATAAGGTTTTGCGTGTGAGATGTTAAATAGCATTTTGGAAAACTGTTTCATTTTATATATTTAATAAATCTTGGTTATATACGGTTTCTTTTCATTGCAGCACCTTGTGAGTGGCTCTGATACAAAATGTCATTTGCACAACACGGTTACGAATGAAGCACTTCTGGCCGATATCTGAGTTATGGGACTTGGTCAGTGACAGGAAATGACCCACAACAAGTGTGAATTTAAAAAAAATAGATGTGGTATAAACAGTGACATGCACACAAACGTCAACCACATGATAACGTTGATACCTACGAATGGGTGATTACTGTAGTACAGCTCGAACCACTCGGATTATCAATGACTTGATTTGTCTGGCAAAAATATACCAACATATTATATATGAGTTAAGAGGGAAGTGATGACATAACATCGTTAAATTTGATCGGGCTAAGGTATTTGTAAATGCTTGCACATAGGAATTGAACAGTGTCTGTTTTACATGTGTTTTATGCAGGTGTTTAATTAAGTCTGTTCAAAATGCTAATCTGCTGCATTTTGTGACAAATCTTGCAGGTTTATCTTCCAGTTAAAGGCAACTTATTCGTGTACAATTCAATTGTATTGTTCACTTGTTTTTACCAATATTTCGAGATTGGATTAACAATTCTTGAGTTTGTAACAGTAATATATCTTTGCATGCTAACACTAGATCCAAAGGTTTTGTACCTAATGTCAACACTTGATCCACACAGTTGATCTACCTAAGTATATTCTATGAATATGGCTACTCAACTGGTTGAATAACCATATGGTGTTTAATTTAATAAAATGTTTGTCCTTGATAAAGGCAAATGAAGCTGAATCAGTGAAATATACACAAAGTGAAAACCTCATCAGCAGGAAGTAAACCTTATTAAAACATATGGGCCTGTATTTATTGCAGGCAACTATTTGCGCAATTTTGTCGAGTTTGATACAATTTCTATAATTGGATTAAGAAGAAATGTCGATGACATTGTCACTTTCAAAACCTATAAGCCCCAGTGACCTACTTATGCCACCGACCGAAAATATTTTGATACTTTAGTAGAGCATCACAGTCTCCTATAGATAATGTGTATATCCAATAATGTGACGTTTAATCAAAATTGGTTTTGTGGTTGAGTGCAAATTCCATTAAAAAATATTATCTACAAAAGACGAACTTCAGACGACGGATGACGGACTTAGATCGTTCGAAAAAGCTCATCCCAAGAACTTTGGGCTTATGTGAGCTAAAAAAACGGCTGTCCGCGGAGAAAAACAGAACATTTACCAAAACAGTTTTTTGAACATGTCTGTTGTTGTATCGATTCATCGCCATTGCAATGCGCTTGGATATTCGGGTTCAGTACAAAGCATGTTCGTGTACGATTCCTGGTTGCCACGACATTACATTCAACGGTGTCACATTCAGACCACGAGTCCCACTGTGTCCATGTCCCTTCACCTATGGATGTAAATAACACATATAGAATCGAGAAAGAGGCTGACGATGTAATAACTGGGAAAACCAATAGTGGAATTATAGAGTTCAATAGATAAATGGTCAAAATAATAAGAAATAAATAAAACGTCTCAAAACAAATCACAGCTGTGGTCACTTAGTTTTGTATTATTGGATGATTCCAATTTTTAATTTGTAATACATAAGTATTGTAACGATCACAGCATAGTCACTTGACAACCAAACCATAAGTTACAGCATGCTTTTGTTTATGACAAAAATCATGTTCAACTCATAATTGTTTGGTTGTCAAGGTTTGCTTATAGTTGATTATTTCACTAAAGATATCTCAAACTGTATGTTCTATAAAAAAAATATGATATCATATTTTCAAAATGGTATATATTATTTATCTAATGAATGATAACAATTTCTATCAGTTAGTGCGTATTGTGCAAAATAAGTGTATTTCTGAATCTCCCCATAAACAAATACTGGCGTCTACAACGATTATTGTAGTCGTTTTCGCACGTATACTTTATAAAATCAATGTAAATCGATAGAAATACATAGTTGTTTCCCAAAATACAGTTTTATTAGCTTTAAATGATAATTAAATACTGCTTTACACATTTAATTAAATCAGTGTCCTACGATAACTGTCTTGACAGTGACACATGTATACTGCACATGTTTATATGACAGCATGTTGAACTAAGTTGGGTCTTTGCCTAACGATAACAGGCGACAATTATGTATTCAGAACTATACACATTCTGGTTACAGTTTTGTGGCAGGTTGTCAATGGTCACCGACTTTTTTCAGAACATTTAAGTCGCAGATGGTTTTTGATATTGGAATGAAATCATACAAAAACTGTCATAAGAAGGTTTTCTTTAGTCGTTATTCAGTGAGCGGTCGATTAATCGTAGAATGGCTGCACGCCAAGTTATACATGTCTCAAACCAACTATAAGTCGACGACAGGTATGACTTATCGCAGAACGTATGCCGCATTGTCCTGATGAGTATGTTGTATAATGCATAAATGTGGTTTGCATGTTAATAAGGATAATCTATTATGCCTCTTACTCCCTTCTTATTATTTGATGATCGAGATAAATAAACATATTTTCCGTTTATTTCCTTTTGCTTCAGGATGACTATTACATTGACGAACGCATTTTGAAACAATATTACTAAAATAAATACCTTTCAGACAGCATCGACAATACGTAATCTTGGCTTTAGAAGAAAAGAAACTATTGTTCATACACCAATTCGAAAAACAAATACTCAGTTTGGATATATACTTAATTATGTAATTGTTTCAATAAGTTTACAATTCAAATGTAACTGAAGAGCAATATAACGCAATATAACGTAAAGTAAACATACCGAATAATAGTCGTTTTTCTTGCCGGTAATTGGGAATAGATCGTGCGCCAGAGCATGTTCTTATTCCGTCGATATACACGCATCTTGAACGGACACTTTGTCTGTACCATGGATCATATTCTCGTAACCCTACCAAGAAAATAAATAACGTTACAATGTGACGTTTCAAAAACGTTTTTATTTAAACATTTCTCTTTTTAAGGAATTCGATAGGAGTGTGTTGTTTTTTACCAACTGAAAAGGTATTTATTTGCTAGATTATTCTAGTTATTTAATCAATTTATTTCACCTTTCTTCCCTTTTTCAACGTTTTCAATTAAGAGGCTAATACCTTCGCCTTTGATGAAAAGAAAGTCAGAAATCACCAAGGTAATCATGTTGAGTTAGATAAGTTTCAACACCTTAGCAGTAAAATTGTTCGAGTAACGAGCAGCACAGCTTCAAAGATGACACTTTTTTACTTAAAAGGGATACAAATCAGCACTTGTCAATGACACAACATACTCGGGTGACCAAGTTCACGTGCTTCTATTAATAAGGTTTCATCCCTCCAGCTATTATTGTTTTGGTTTCGCGAGACTCCATCTCTTAAATGGGGACATACAAACGTAAATCTGAGCCATATTCGTATATATAAAAGATCTATTCCTGTCGTTTATGCAAGTAAAAAATTTGGGAAGTCGCAAGCTTTGACATAAATTTCTTCGAGAATGCCTGTGATAATATATATTTATTTAGTACGTAGCGTGACAAGACAACAGTATGAACTTTTACCTTTATCTTCGTTTATATCAGCGGCTGAATCAATGTCCTCGATTATGGTATAGCCATGTATGTAATAAACCTATGAATGAAAAGATCTTTATGTAATTATATACAAAACTATTGTCGATTGAACAAAAATAAATCGACCGGTTAGATCATGTAACAGTAATGCCACTTTTCAATTTCATATTAATTGAGTCACTCCGTAACAAAACATTTGTGTTAATTATAAGTTGTATCTATTGTTTTATATTTTATTATGTATAATGTTATGTTAAATTTCTTTCTGAAATTAGTGTTCTTTAAAATTGTGCAACGTGTCTTCGCAGTGCGTTAATATCACAACTACTTGAACACGCGCCATTCAGAAAGCGATAACATTTGTGTGAGACGTGTGTACTGAAATAAATGATGTCACGTCTTTGTAAAGGAAAGGCTCCATTATATTCAATCACTTCTGTATTTATTACTTTATATGCTAAAATGATTTTTGCTGACTTCTCGATGGCGAAAGAAAACCGGTTTTGCGCACTTCCAATTAACAACTAAAAATAAAATCTTAAGTCAAGCCAGTATATAACAAACTATCCTTTAATAGTTCGAATAATATTATAAAATGTGTATACAAGTGTACTATTACAATTGTAAATGTAGTGTATATTCATATTTACTGGATTATCTTGCAGGACTAGCCATTCTCCTTCCATTTCACCATAGAAGCACGTGTTCCTCTCGACCAGTGTGACAACTGTGGAGCCGAGATCTGGGGCGCTGAACAACGGCGTGTCGTCGTATACGGTACAGAAAGCGGCCCCTTTGGATCCGGGAAGTAGACATCCCGCGAACACGAGCACATACAAAAACAGTCTCATCTGCAATATTATGCTGTGTTTAAAAGATTGTCTCTCCATAGTTAAGTCACTTATTCAGTACTCAATCAAATCATAATTGCTTTACAAGGTTTTTAGCGTTCAATAATAACAAGATATATGTCCAAAAGGCACAGATGCTCCTCCACATACCACTTATGTAAGAAAACTCCACAAATGTCAAAAATAAGATCTTTTATAGCCAATATTTAGTTTTGACCTTTGAGTTCTGGAAACGGGTGACATTTGTGGTCAGTGATTTTAATATTGCATAATGAATGGAAAAGTTACAGTCTGAACAATATGTATGATGGCCAATTTGACTAATTGACCGTTGACCTCTACGTGTGACACTGGCCTTTGAAGAAGAAAGACGAGTGCTTCATGCGACCTTTTGCGTAAGGATGGTTTAACGTGTGTGCCATGTTATTTAAAAATCCAAACTTATATGGCAATATTATGGAAAAGACAAGAATTTTCGGAAGGTCATTTGGAAAGACGTAGACAGTGCTACTGCTTTATGCCGCCTTCTTCGAAGGGGGCATACAACAACAATAACACAATTCAATATGGAGATTTCTCAATACCTCCAAGTGCCCTGTGTACACGTGTGACCTTTCATAATCAAATCTCATGCTTGTTTGTCACAACAAAATTGATGTTTATTGTGTGCTGTAGTTTTTTATATTTGTTAAAACATTCAACACACGATTGATCTCTGTTGAAAAACAGTTTACGCAATAACCTATCAGCGCTCTTCTATTTATTAACAGTCACCTAAGTGACCTTTGACCTATGGAGAAAATAAAAGGTCGCACAAAACTATGCCATCTTCCCTTAAGTGTAGTATAAGTTCCATGATCACAACTTACGTACTATGGATTTGCTACAGCGAATTGACATCAGGGGGTGTCCCATCCTTTTTCGTACATTTTGCATTAACAATACAATACACTCAAGGTACACGATGATGATATTCAACATGCGTCACACGATGCACACGAAATCAAAATTCAGTTGGCTGTTTATATAATTAGCAGCTCATACTATTTAATAAACACTCTTATTGTATTTGGTAGAAATCTGGTCCCATGTATAGTAAACTTGATCTTTTCGGCTCATTAATAGGCCAATATCCGTGGCATAAGTAAGAAATCGTAGATGGCGACAGCAGGTTTCGGTATGTTGGACTAATAATTGTTACGCGTATTTACGCAGATTGACCGTAATATGTGGATCCGTTATTGATTATGTTATGCAACCCTTCACCAAATATATGTTAATGGGTATTAATTAATTGTATATTATTTTTTAGTCATTTGTTTCTGCATTTATAAAATATGCCGTGAATTCCTGCTTGTCATGTTCATATTTTTCACCCCAAATATGAGTTTTAAAAAAACGTATTTGTTACAGCACTGAAATAATCGTATGTTTATCATCAAAACTAAACCTGCAACAGGCATTACATAATGTCATGACAGCTAATGTAATATATGGCAAAACATGTACAATCAATATTAATTTTATGTAATTTATATTAAATATAACGCTTTCAAAATGATAAATATAATAATAATAATAATAATAATAATAATAATAATAATAATAATAATAATAATAATAATAATAATAATAATAATAATAATAATAATAATAATAATAATTATTTTTATTATTATTATTATTATTATTATTATTATTATTATTATTATTATTATTATTAATAATATATATGTATATACGCAAAACTAACGTACGTTGGTTTTTATCCAGTCTTAGCAGCCGTATGGCCAACCGCAAACCGCCTCAACGAAAGTGCTTATCTAGACTGGGACACGCAGGTAAGATGTCCTAGTTCCTAATATTGAACGTTTGTAAATCGTTGTGTCAATTCTACACACGTCTGGGTTGTGATTTGTATATCAGAATTTAAATTAAAGAGATATATTAAATGTTTATATTTTATCTTATGTGATATCTACATGCGTATAAACCGGTATATAGAATGTTGCAATTGGTATTGCTTTTGATATATTTGCATCCCAAATCAACACATCCCGACAAGTTTTCAAAATGCTTATGTTCAACTGAAAAGATAAGAAAATCGTGATAGGCATGCTCGAAGTCATGTACAATGTTTAAACTTCCTAAATTATTGCCCCACAGCCTTTACGGTTTTCGGTTGCAATGGAACGACATCAATAAAAAAAGGCACAAAATGACAACGATCTTAATATAATATTTTCTTTGTTAAACATAATTATATATCGGATTGAGACCAATACCCTTTGTTCTTACAGTTCTGTGACCATAGTGCAGGATCAACGGGGTTTTCAGGGGTTGTCACACGGGCTGGACAAAATGTAAACACACCGTTTAGAACTAAATTTTTGCAAATAACTCAAGTTATTGAAACTCATTTACAACAAGAAACCGTCGGAGACGGGTGATGCTCCCCAAAGGTTTTTTTTTTGTCACAATATTGCACTATATATTCAGATAAAAGGAAACGTCTTGAGGGGCATAACTTTGGACAAAATAATACGATGGATGGTTTAGCAACTTAAAAAGTTCAAAGGGCCATAACTCTTTAAACAAGAGCACCGCATAGCGGGTGCCAACGCTCAGCTGTGGGTGCTTGGATTTTTTTTTTACCTTTGACCTTAAAGGATGACCTTGACCTTGACCTTTCACCACTCAAAATGTGCAGCTCCATGAGATACACATGCATGCCAAATATCAAGTTGCTATCTTCAATATTGCAAAAGTTATGGCGAATGTGCTTGGATTTTGTGTTTTTGACCTTTGACCTTGAAGTTCACCATTGACCTTGCCCTTACATCACTCAAAATGTGCAGGTCGATGAGATACACATGAAAAAAATGACCTTTGACCTTGAAGGATGATCTTGACTTTTCACCACTCAAAATGTGCAGCTCCATTAGATACACATGCATGCCAAATATCAAGTTGCTATCTTCAATATTGCAAAAGTTATGGCGAATGTGCTTGGATTTTGTGTTTTTGACCTTTGACCTTGAAGTTCACCATTGACCTTGCCCTTACATCACTCAAAATGTGCAGGTCGATGAGATACACATGAAAAAAATGACCTTTGACCTTGAAGGATGATCTTGACTTTTCACCACTCAAAATGTGCAGCTCCATTAGATACACATGCATGCCAAATATCAAGTTGCTATCTTCAATATTGCAAAAGTTATGGCTAATGTTAAAGTTGGCGCAAACAAACAAACAAACAAACCAACAGACCAACAGACAGGGCAAAAACAATATGTCCCCCAGTATATACTGGTGGACATAAAAA